>OX465252.1:20925411-21019203 GCA_949987775.1 Aproaerema taeniolella | reverse complement strand
CCTAACCTAACCTAACCTAACCTAACCTAACCTAACCTAACCTAACCTAACCTAACCTAACCTAACCTAACCTAACCTAACCTAACCTAACCTAACCTAACCTAACCTAACCTAACCTAACCTAACCTAACCTAACCTAACCTAACCTAACCTAACCTAACCTAACCTAACCTAACCTAACCTAACCTAACCTAACCTAACCTAACCTAACCTAACCTAACCTAACCTAACCTAACCTAACCTAACCTAACCTAACCTAACCTAACCTAACCTAACCTAACCTAACCTAACCTAACCTAACCTAACCTAACCTAACCTAACCTAACCTAACCTAACCTAACCTAACCTAACCTAACCTAACCTAACCTAACCTAACCTAACCTAACCTAACCTAACCTAACCTAACCTAACCTAACCTAACCTAACCTAACCTAACCTAACCTAACCTAACCTAACCTAACCTAACCTAACCTAACCTAACCTAACCTAACCTAACCTAACCTAACCTAACCTAACCTAACCTAACCTAACCTAACCTAACCTAACCTAACCTAACCTAACCTAACCTAACCTAACCTAACCTAACCTAACCTAACCTAACCTAACCTAACCTAACCTAACCTAACCTAACCTAACCTAACCTAACCTAACCTAACCTAACCTAACCTAACCTAACCTAACCTAACCTAACCTAACCTAACCTAACCTAACCTAACCTAACCTAACCTAACCTAACCTAACCTAACCTAACCTAACCTAACCTAACCTAACCTAACCTAACCTAACCTAACCTAACCTAACCTAACCTAACCTAACCTAACCTAACCTAACCTAACCTAACCTAACCTAACCTAACCTAACCTAACCTAACCTAACCTAACCTAACCTAACCTAACCTAACCTAACCTAACCTAACCTAACCTAACCTAACCTAACCTAACCTAACCTAACCTAACCTAACCTAACCTAACCTAACCTAACCTAACCTAACCTAACCTAACCTAACCTAACCTAACCTAACCTAACCTAACCTAACCTAACCTAACCTAACCTAACCTAACCTAACCTAACCTAACCTAACCTAACCTAACCTAACCTAACCTAACCTAACCTAACCTAACCTAACCTAACCTAACCTAACCTAACCTAACCTAACCTAACCTAACCTAACCTAACCTAACCTAACCTAACCTAACCTAACCTAACCTAACCTAACCTAACCTAACCTAACCTAACCTAACCTAACCTAACCTAACCTAACCTAACCTAACCTAACCTAACCTAACCTAACCTAACCTAACCTAACCTAACCTAACCTAACCTAACCTAACCTAACCTAACCTAACCTAACCTAACCTAACCTAACCTAACCTAACCTAACCTAACCTAACCTAACCTAACCTAACCTAACCTAACCTAACCTAACCTAACCTAACCTAACCTAACCTAACCTAACCTAACCTAACCTAACCTAACCTAACCTAACCTAACCTAACCTAACCTAACCTAACCTAACCTAACCTAACCTAACCTAACCTAACCTAACCTAACCTAACCTAACCTAACCTAACCTAACCTAACCTAACCTAACCTAACCTAACCTAACCTAACCTAACCTAACCTAACCTAACCTAACCTAACCTAACCTAACCTAACCTAACCTAACCTAACCTAACCTAACCTAACCTAACCTAACCTAACCTAACCTAACCTAACCTAACCTAACCTAACCTAACCTAACCTAACCTAACCTAACCTAACCTAACCTAACCTAACCTAACCTAACCTAACCTAACCTAACCTAACCTAACCTAACCTAACCTAACCTAACCTAACCTAACCTAACCTAACCTAACCTAACCTAACCTAACCTAACCTAACCTAACCTAACCTAACCTAACCTAACCTAACCTAACCTAACCTAACCTAACCTAACCTAACCTAACCTAACCTAACCTAACCTAACCTAACCTAACCTAACCTAACCTAACCTAACCTAACCTAACCTAACCTAACCTAACCTAACCTAACCTAACCTAACCTAACCTAACCTAACCTAACCTAACCTAACCTAACCTAACCTAACCTAACCTAACCTAACCTAACCTAACCTAACCTAACCTAACCTAACCTAACCTAACCTAACCTAACCTAACCTAACCTAACCTAACCTAACCTAACCTAACCTAACCTAACCTAACCTAACCTAACCTAACCTAACCTAACCTAACCTAACCTAACCTAACCTAACCTAACCTAACCTAACCTAACCTAACCTAACCTAACCTAACCTAACCTAACCTAACCTAACCTAACCTAACCTAACCTAACCTAACCTAACCTAACCTAACCTAACCTAACCTAACCTAACCTAACCTAACCTAACCTAACCTAACCTAACCTAACCTAACCTAACCTAACCTAACCTAACCTAACCTAACCTAACCTAACCTAACCTAACCTAACCTAACCTAACCTAACCTAACCTAACCTAACCTAACCTAACCTAACTCTAACCTAACCTAACCTAACCTAACCTAACCTAACCTAACCTAACCTAACCTAACCTAACCTAACCTAACCTAACCTAACCTAACCTAACCTAACCTAACCTAACCTAACCTAACCTAACCTAACCTAACCTAACCTAACCTAACCTAACCTAACCTAACCTAACCTAACCTAACCTAACCTAACCTAACCTAACCTAACCTAACCTAACCTAACCTAACCTAACCTAACCTAACCTAACCTAACCTAACCTAACCTAACCTAACCTAACCTAACCTAACCTAACCTAACCTAACCTAACCTAACCTAACCTAACCTAACCTAACCTAACCTAACCTAACCTAACCTAACCTAACCTAACCTAACCTAACCTAACCTAACCTAACCTAACCTAACCTAACCTAACCTAACCTAACCTAACCTAACCTAACCTAACCTAACCTAACCTAACCTAACCTAACCTAACCTAACCTAACCTAACCTAACCTAACCTAACCTAACCTAACCTAACCTAACCTAACCTAACCTAACCTAACCTAACCTAACCTAACCTAACCTAACCTAACCTAACCTAACCTAACCTAACCTAACCTAACCTAACCTAACCTAACCTAACCTAACCTAACCTAACCTAACCTAACCTAACCTAACCTAACCTAACCTAACCTAACCTAACCTAACCTAACCTAACCTAACCTAACCTAACCTAACCTAACCTAACCTAACCTAACCTAACCTAACCTAACCTAACCTAACCTAACCTAACCTAACCTAACCTAACCTAACCTAACCTAACCTAACCTAACCTAACCTAACCTAACCTAACCTAACCTAACCTAACCTAACCTAACCTAACCTAACCTAACCTAACCTAACCTAACCTAACCTAACCTAACCTAACCTAACCTAACCTAACCTAACCTAACCTAACCTAACCTAACCTAACCTAACCTAACCTAACCTAACCTAACCTAACCTAACCTAACCTAACCTAACCTAACCTAACCTAACCTAACCTAACCTAACCTAACCTAACCTAACCTAACCTAACCTAACCTAACCTAACCTAACCTAACCTAACCTAACCTAACCTAACCTAACCTAACCTAACCTAACCTAACCTAACCTAACCTAACCTAACCTAACCTAACCTAACCTAACCTAACCTAACCTAACCTAACCTAACCTAACCTAACCTAACCTAACCTAACCTAACCTAACCTAACCTAACCTAACCTAACCTAACCTAACCTAACCTAACCTAACCTAACCTAACCTAACCTAACCTAACCTAACCTAACCTAACCTAACCTAACCTAACCTAACCTAACCTAACCTAACCTAACCTAACCTAACCTAACCTAACCTAACCTAACCTAACCTAACCTAACCTAACCTAACCTAACCTAACCTAACCTAACCTAACCTAACCTAACCTAACCTAACCTAACCTAACCTAACCTAACCTAACCTAACCTAACCTAACCTAACCTAACCTAACCTAACCTAACCTAACCTAACCTAACCTAACCTAACCTAACCTAACCTAACCTAACCTAACCTAACCTAACCTAACCTAACCTAACCTAACCTAACCTAACCTAACCTAACCTAACCTAACCTAACCTAACCTAACCTAACCTAACCTAACCTAACCTAACCTAACCTAACCTAACCTAACCTAACCTAACCTAACCTAACCTAACCTAACCTAACCTAACCTAACCTAACCTAACCTAACCTAACCTAACCTAACCTAACCTAACCTAACCTAACCTAACCTAACCTAACCTAACCTAACCTAACCTAACCTAACCTAACCTAACCTAACCTAACCTAACCTAACCTAACCTAACCTAACCTAACCTAACCTAACCTAACCTAACCTAACCTAACCTAACCTAACCTAACCTAACCTAACCTAACCTAACCTAACCTAACCTAACCTAACCTAACCTAACCTAACCTAACCTAACCTAACCTAACCTAACCTAACCTAACCTAACCTAACCTAACCTAACCTAACCTAACCTAACCTAACCTAACCTAACCTAACCTAACCTAACCTAACCTAACCTAACCTAACCTAACCTAACCTAACCTAACCTAACCTAACCTAACCTAACCTAACCTAACCTAACCTAACCTAACCTAACCTAACCTAACCTAACCTAACCTAACCTAACCTAACCTAACCTAACCTAACCTAACCTAACCTAACCTAACCTAACCTAACCTAACCTAACCTAACCTAACCTAACCTAACCTAACCTAACCTAACCTAACCTAACCTAACCTAACCTAACCTAACCTAACCTAACCTAACCTAACCTAACCTAACCTAACCTAACCTAACCTAACCTAACCTAACCTAACCTAACCTAACCTAACCTAACCTAACCTAACCTAACCTAACCTAACCTAACCTAACCTAACCTAACCTAACCTAACCTAACCTAACCTAACCTAACCTAACCTAACCTAACCTAACCTAACCTAACCTAACCTAACCTAACCTAACCTAACCTAACCTAACCTAACCTAACCTAACCTAACCTAACCTAACCTAACCTAACCTAACCTAACCTAACCTAACCTAACCTAACCTAACCTAACCTAACCTAACCTAACCTAACCTAACCTAACCTAACCTAACCTAACCTAACCTAACCTAACCTAACCTAACCTAACCTAACCTAACCTAACCTAACCTAACCTAACCTAACCTAACCTAACCTAACCTAACCTAACCTAACCTAACCTAACCTAACCTAACCTAACCTAACCTAACCTAACCTAACCTAACCTAACCTAACCTAACCTAACCTAACCTAACCTAACCTAACCTAACCTAACCTAACCTAACCTAACCTAACCTAACCTAACCTAACCTAACCTAACCTAACCTAACCTAACCTAACCTAACCTAACCTAACCTAACCTAACCTAACCTAACCTAACCTAACCTAACCTAACCTAACCTAACCTAACCTAACCTAACCTAACCTAACCTAACCTAACCTAACCTAACCTAACCTAACCTAACCTAACCTAACCTAACCTAACCTAACCTAACCTAACCTAACCTAACCTAACCTAACCTAACCTAACCTAACCTAACCTAACCTAACCTAACCTAACCTAACCTAACCTAACCTAACCTAACCTAACCTAACCTAACCTAACCTAACCTAACCTAACCTAACCTAACCTAACCTAACCTAACCTAACCTAACCTAACCTAACCTAACCTAACCTAACCTAACCTAACCTAACCTAACCTAACCTAACCTAACCTAACCTAACCTAACCTAACCTAACCTAACCTAACCTAACCTAACCTAACCTAACCTAACCTAACCTAACCTAACCTAACCTAACCTAACCTAACCTAACCTAACCTAACCTAACCTAACCTAACCTAACCTAACCTAACCTAACCTAACCTAACCTAACCTAACCTAACCTAACCTAACCTAACCTAACCTAACCTAACCTAACCTAACCTAACCTAACCTAACCTAACCTAACCTAACCTAACCTAACCTAACCTAACCTAACCTAACCTAACCTAACCTAACCTAACCTAACCTAACCTAACCTAACCTAACCTAACCTAACCTAACCTAACCTAACCTAACCTAACCTAACCTAACCTAACCTAACCTAACCTAACCTAACCTAACCTAACCTAACCTAACCTAACCTAACCTAACCTAACCTAACCTAACCTAACCTAACCTAACCTAACCTAACCTAACCTAACCTAACCTAACCTAACCTAACCTAACCTAACCTAACCTAACCTAACCTAACCTAACCTAACCTAACCTAACCTAACCTAACCTAACCTAACCTAACCTAACCTAACCTAACCTAACCTAACCTAACCTAACCTAACCTAACCTAACCTAACCTAACCTAACCTAACCTAACCTAACCTAACCTAACCTAACCTAACCTAACCTAACCTAACCTAACCTAACCTAACCTAACCTAACCTAACCTAACCTAACCTAACCTAACCTAACCTAACCTAACCTAACCTAACCTAACCTAACCTAACCTAACCTAACCTAACCTAACCTAACCTAACCTAACCTAACCTAACCTAACCTAACCTAACCTAACCTAACCTAACCTAACCTAACCTAACCTAACCTAACCTAACCTAACCTAACCTAACCTAACCTAACCTAACCTAACCTAACCTAACCTAACCTAACCTAACCTAACCTAACCTAACCTAACCTAACCTAACCTAACCTAACCTAACCTAACCTAACCTAACCTAACCTAACCTAACCTAACCTAACCTAACCTAACCTAACCTAACCTAACCTAACCTAACCTAACCTAACCTAACCTAACCTAACCTAACCTAACCTAACCTAACCTAACCTAACCTAACCTAACCTAACCTAACCTAACCTAACCTAACCTAACCTAACCTAACCTAACCTAACCTAACCTAACCTAACCTAACCTAACCTAACCTAACCTAACCTAACCTAACCTAACCTAACCTAACCTAACCTAACCTAACCTAACCTAACCTAACCTAACCTAACCTAACCTAACCTAACCTAACCTAACCTAACCTAACCTAACCTAACCTAACCTAACCTAACCTAACCTAACCTAACCTAACCTAACCTAACCTAACCTAACCTAACCTAACCTAACCTAACCTAACCTAACCTAACCTAACCTAACCTAACCTAACCTAACCTAACCTAACCTAACCTAACCTAACCTAACCTAACCTAACCTAACCTAACCTAACCTAACCTAACCTAACCTAACCTAACCTAACCTAACCTAACCTAACCTAACCTAACCTAACCTAACCTAACCTAACCTAACCTAACCTAACCTAACCTAACCTAACCTAACCTAACCTAACCTAACCTAACCTAACCTAACCTAACCTAACCTAACCTAACCTAACCTAACCTAACCTAACCTAACCTAACCTAACCTAACCTAACCTAACCTAACCTAACCTAACCTAACCTAACCTAACCTAACCTAACCTAACCTAACCTAACCTAACCTAACCTAACCTAACCTAACCTAACCTAACCTAACCTAACCTAACCTAACCTAACCTAACCTAACCTAACCTAACCTAACCTAACCTAACCTAACCTAACCTAACCTAACCTAACCTAACCTAACCTAACCTAACCTAACCTAACCTAACCTAACCTAACCTAACCTAACCTAACCTAACCTAACCTAACCTAACCTAACCTAACCTAACCTAACCTAACCTAACCTAACCTAACCTAACCTAACCTAACCTAACCTAACCTAACCTAACCTAACCTAACCTAACCTAACCTAACCTAACCTAACCTAACCTAACCTAACCTAACCTAACCTAACCTAACCTAACCTAACCTAACCTAACCTAACCTAACCTAACCTAACCTAACCTAACCTAACCTAACCTAACCTAACCTAACCTAACCTAACCTAACCTAACCTAACCTAACCTAACCTAACCTAACCTAACCTAACCTAACCTAACCTAACCTAACCTAACCTAACCTAACCTAACCTAACCTAACCTAACCTAACCTAACCTAACCTAACCTAACCTAACCTAACCTAACCTAACCTAACCTAACCTAACCTAACCTAACCTAACCTAACCTAACCTAACCTAACCTAACCTAACCTAACCTAACCTAACCTAACCTAACCTAACCTAACCTAACCTAACCTAACCTAACCTAACCTAACCTAACCTAACCTAACCTAACCTAACCTAACCTAACCTAACCTAACCTAACCTAACCTAACCTAACCTAACCTAACCTAACCTAACCTAACCTAACCTAACCTAACCTAACCTAACCTAACCTAACCTAACCTAACCTAACCGAACAGTTTTGGCACCAAATATTGTCCGATTTCAAAAATTCAAAAGCTATTATTTATTAATTTTTGCCGCCTACATTATTAAACTACTTTCGGACATTGTTTTCATACATTTTTTTATAAGTTTTCATAGAAATTTTCATAAAATTTCAGTTTTTTTATTTTTTTCAAAGTTTTTTGTATAGGACCTATAATCGATTTTCGCTTGGGAGCATCCCTCTTGGCCTAAGGATTGCGGCGACACCCCGCTCGCCCCCCTAGCGCGACAAAAAACTTAAAAAATATAGATTTTTTAACATAAAAAACAGTTTTTTCAATTTTTTCCAAATTTTTTGTACCTACCTCTCCTTTGTCTGGTACGTGGGCAGATCCGCTTTGGCGAGCTGCATCCTTGGACACTTCATCCGTCCCGCTGCGACGACCAGGACCGAAGTTATTGAATTTTTTCTTTAAATTCGAGTCATACCGAGGTTACTTGGGAGGTACCGTTTTCCACAAAAGTAACAGTTTTGGCACCAAATATTGTCCGATTTCAAAAATTCAAAAGCTATTATTTATTAATTTTTGCCGCCTACATTATTAAACTACTTTCGGACATTGTTTTCATACATTTTTTATAAGTTTTCATAGAAATTTTCATAAAATTTCAGTTTTTTTATTTTTTTCAAAGTTTTTTGTATAGGACCTATAATCGATTTTCGCTTGGGAGCATCCCTCTTGGCCTAAGGATTGCGGCGACACCCCGCTCGCCCCCCTAGCGCGACAAAGAACTTAAAAAGTATAGATTTTTTAACATAAAAAACAGTTTTTTCAATTTTTTCCAAATTTTTTGTACCTACCTCTCCTTTGTCTGGTACGTGGGCAGATCCGCTTTGGCGAGCTGCATCCTTGGACACTTCATCCGTCCCGCTGCGACGACCAGGACCGAAGTTATTGAATTTTTTCTTTAAATTCGAGTCATACCGAGGTTACTTGGGAGGTACCGTTTTCCACAAAAGTAACAGTTTTGGCACCAAATATTGTCCGATTTCAAAAATTCAAAAGCTATTATTTATTAATTTTTGCCGCCTACATTATTAAACTACTTTCGGACATTGTTTTCATACATTTTTTTATAAGTTTTCATAGAAATTTTCATAAAATTTCAGTTTTTTTATTTTTTTCAAAGTTTTTTGTATAGGACCTATAATCGATTTTCGCTTGGGAGCATCCCTCTTGGCCTAAGGATTGCGGCGACACCCCGCTCGCCCCCCTAGCGCGACAAAAAACTTAAAAAATATAGATTTTTTAACATAAAAAACAGTTTTTTCAATTTTTTCCAAATTTTTTGTACCTACCTCTCCTTTGTCTGGTACGTGGGCAGATCCGCTTTGGCGAGCTGCATCCTTGGACACTTCATCCGTCCCGCTGCGACGACCAGGACCGAAGTTATTGAATTTTTTCTTTAAATTCGAGTCATACCGAGGTTACTTGGGAGGTACCGTTTTCCACAAAAGTAACAGTTTTGGCACCAAATATTGTCCGATTTCAAAAATTCAAAAGCTATTATTTATTAATTTTTGCCACCTACATTATTAAACTACTTTCGGACATTGTTTTCATACATTTTTTTATAAGTTTTCATAGAAATTTTCATAAAATTTCAGTTTTTTTATTTTTTTCAAAGTTTTTTGTATAGGACCTATAATCGATTTTCGCTTGGGAGCATCCCTCTTGGCCTAAGGATTGCGGCGACACCCCGCTCGCCCCCCTAGCGCGACAAAAAACTTAAAAAATATAGATTTTTTAACATAAAAAACAGTTTTTTCAATTTTTTCCAAATTTTTTGTACCTACCTCTCCTTTGTCTGGTACGTGGGCAGATCCGCTTTGGCGAGCTGCATCCTTGGACACTTCATCCGTCCCGCTGCGACGACCAGGACCGAAGTTATTGAATTTTTTCTTTAAATTCGAGTCATACCGAGGTTACTTGGGAGGTACCGTTTTCCACAAAAGTAACAGTTTTGGCACCAAATATTGTCCGATTTCAAAAATTCAAAAGCTATTATTTATTAATTTTTGCCGCCTACATTATTAAACTACTTTCGGACATTGTTTTCATACATTTTTTATAAGTTTTCATAGAAATTTTCATAAAATTTCAGTTTTTTTATTTTTTTCAAAGTTTTTTGTATAGGACCTATAATCGATTTTCGCTTGGGAGCATCCCTCTTGGCCTAAGGATTGCGGCGACACCCCGCTCGCCCCCCTAGCGCGACAAAAAAAAAGCCCTCCCACCCTCCCGGTGGTGTCTATATAGGTGGACTCCGGTGTTTTTCTGAGGTTACAATGTCGTCCAACTCTGCCCGATCGATGGGAAAGGACGAGAGCTCAGCGAAGGGGAAAGATGGCTCTCAAGCAGCCAAAGCCCGCGCGACTAATCAACCCCTCGCCAAAGCCGGGATTAAGGCAGGAGCGAAGGGCATTGTCGCGCGAGCTGCTGAGCTAGCGTCCTCTTCAGCGGTCCAATCCCGTCCCAGGGCCTCCAGTGACCCTACTGCCACGAAGGCTGTCCCTCGGTCGCTCAGGGAGCGAGCGATGACTCAAGCTGCCAGAGATGTCTCTGAAGTTATAGCCAGAGACATCTCTGAAATAATGTCAGCTTCGTCGACCCCCACTCAATCCTCTCCGGTACCAGCGGAGGGGCACGACGTGAGGGATTGCTCAGCTCTCTGGACGCCCGAGGGGAATGAAGACGAGGCAATCGCGGAGGCCCAAAAAAGTCTGGCGGAGGTGGACGACACGGTTCCCATCAGGGAGATACCGGAGAGGGCGAACAAAATGTTTGCGGCGGCAAAGCGGGCACTGGAAAGTGCCCGAAACTTAAAAAGGGAAATTAGGGACATCGCGACCTCGAGTCTGCAAGAGATGTATAATATGATTATGCGCCTTGCAGACTCACGGTCGCGACATGAAGCGGCGACCGAGCGTTGCAGGTCAGAGAGAGCCAAGGAGGTGGCGTCTCTGCACGCCCGGCACTATGACCAGTTGGCTGGCCAGAGGGGGGTCCTGGACGGTCTCGTGGAGGGAAACCGGAAGATCCTCAAAAATATTGAGGATCTGAGGGGGATGTTTGTTTACGAGATCGCCGAGAGCCTCCAGCCCCTGTGCAGAAGCGCCACCGCCACAAAAGATCTTATTAATAAGGCTCTCTCACAAACGGCCCCGACCAACGAGGGCCAGGAGACCTGTTTTTCCGAAATAAAGGAGGAGGTCAACCGGCTCCGCAGAACCGTGGAAGCCGCGGTTCCAACTTTCGCGGAAGTGGTTCGCCGGAATTCCAGCCCGCCCGAGCCAACGCCTCCCCACACCCTAATCATCCACTCCAAAGACGAGCAGAAAACTGCGGGGGACGTCTTGGAGCAGGTGAGGGGAGGCGTCGATGCCCGGAAACTCGGGATCGGAGTGCAGCGCCTACGTAAGGCTAAAAACCAGAAAGTGGTGGTTTGCTGCACTACGAGCAAGGAGGCTAGAATTCTCGGAGACCGAATCAAACAGGTTGACCAAAACCTGGTGGTAGAGGACGCTGCTAGAAGACTCCCTCTCGCGATTGTGAGGGACGTGATGGCAGCGGACTCCGACGCCGATATCCTCGACTCGCTAAGGAGGCAGAACTCGAGTATCTACGAGGGCCTTGATGAGAAGGAGGGGGCTAAGGTGCGTTACCGCATCAAAGCCAGGAACCCCCTTCAGTGCCATGTGGTTCTCGAGCTCACGCCCAGACTTTGGCGGCGAGTGACAGAGGCTAAGCGCCTGTACATTGGCTGGATGCGCTGCCGGGTGGAGGACAAATCTCCACTCGTGCAGTGCGGGCGCTGCTTAGGTTTCGGGCACAGTCGAGGCGTCTGCCGAAGCGACCGAAACGTGCCCGACCTATGCGCGTATTGCGCCGAGCCAGGACACAGCGCGCGGGAATGCCCTAAGAAGGCGTCCAACCCACCAGGTCCTCCGGTGTGCGTCAACTGCCGAAAAGAAAAAATGGGGAGCAGCGACCACTCTGCTTTCAGTGACGAATGCCCGGTGAGGCTCAAATGGGATGCAATAGCTCGGTCCTCGGTGAGCTATTGCTAAAGTCCTCCCGGTGGCAATCCCTGGAGTAGACACGAGCTCGTCAGAAACTGAATCGCCGCGGTCTTCCTTCATCCAAAGCAATCTCCGCAGGTGCCGAAGTGCCACGGATGAGGTGTTCGGAGTGGCTGTGCAACGTAAGTGCGACATTCTCCTGTTACAGGAACCCTACGTTGGTAGTAAGGGGGAAATGTCGCACCGGCACGGCTTCCGAACGATACAGAAAACGGGCACTAGGATGAAGGATGTAAAGGCGGTGATCGTTATTGTTAACGACGACCTCGTGGTCCAGGTCGACCAGAACAACGTCACTGAGAACATGGTGGTCGCTAAAGTGGCAAAACCAGGGGGAGAAGAGCTGACCCTCGTGTCGGTATACTTCGAGGGCTCCGAGCCGATAGGACCCTACCTACAGGCGCTCGACAGGGCGATAGTATCCGCTGACAGACTCATTGTCGGCGGAGACTTCAATGCCAAAAGCGCCTGGTGGGGCAGCAAGGAGGACGACGACAGGGGTAGAGAACTACTCGAATACCTGTTGTCGTCGGGACTGCACATCGTGAACGTAGGAACAGTCCCGACCTTTGAAGTATATCGAGGTGGCAGATGTTACACCAGCAGGGTCGATGTGACAGCAGTATCGGAGGCTCTGATGACCAAGGTCTCCGGCTGGAGGGTGGATCGAACAATAGTTCAATTGTCCGATCACAACCCTATCACCTTCCAACTGGAGACCCCAGCCTCCGGGAGTCCTCGACCCTTATCTGCCACTCGGAAATACGACACGAGGAAAGCAGACTGGGCACGCTTCCGAACCGCCCTACGTGAGAGACTGGCAAACGTGGTGCTTCCAGCAGAGCAGTTAGCAGCGCTGCAATCCGCGCAACTGGAGCACTACGTGGAGTCAATCATGGGGGGCGTGGAGGAAGTCTGCGAGAAGGTTCTCCCCCGGGTTAAGCCACGCAAAAAGAAGACCAACCCGTGGTGGACCCAAGAACTGACGGAGAAGAAAGCAGAGGTGGTCAGAAGAAGGCGGCGAATCAAAGGAGCCAACCCAGCCCGCAAACAACTAGTGGTCCAGAACTACCTGGAGGCGCTCGAGGAGTACAAGAGCGCCATAGAGCAGGCTCGTACCACTAGTTGGAAGCAGTATTGCTCTGAGATGACTCGGGCCGATGTTTGGGAAGGAGCTTGGAAGATTATCAGACGAAGCGCGGGGCCAGGAGTGACAGGCGTAGGGCTGAAAGACGCCCAGGGTCGAACCCTGCCTCCGGCCGAATCCGCTCGTCTGATAGCCGATACTCTCTTCCCGGACGACTCGCCTGAGGAGGATACTCCGGATCAGGCTGAGCTGCGCCGAGTCATCCAAACGCCGCCACCCGCTGACTGCCTAACCCCGTCAGGTCCACCGTTTACGGAGTTGGAGCTCTTGGACGTGCTCTCGACCATGAACCCCAAAAAGGCGCCGGGAGCCGATGGGCTCTCGGCAGATATCTGCAGAGCAGCGATAATGACCGACTGCCACGTGTTCCTCGCAGTGTTTAACAGGTGCCTGGAGACAGGACTCTTCCCCAGAAGATGGAAGTCGGCACGGGTTTGTGTAATACCAAAACCTGGTAAGGAGGACTACACAAACCCGAAAGCCTATCGGCCGATAGGCTTACTTCCGGTGATGGGGAAGATCCTCGAAAAACTGTTAAACAACAGACTCCTTTGGCACCTGGAAGCGCGGGGACACCTTAGCACAAGGCAGTACGGCTTCATGCCGCAGCGCGGCACCGAGGACGCCCTCTACGACCTAGTGCACCTTATACGCTACGAGGCGCACGATAGGCGTAGACTCGTAGCAGTAGTATCACTGGACATAGAGGGCGCCTTCGACCACGCATGGTGGCCTTTTATAAAGGCTCAGCTGCTGGCCAAAAACTGCCCTGCAGATATCTACCGGCTAGTGGATAACTATCTTTGTGATAGATCCGTACACTTGGACTACGCCGGTGCCATGGTCACCAAAACCACGACCAGAGGCTGCGTACAGGGAAGCATCAGCGGCCCCTTGATGTGGAACGTCATTCTCGACTCGCTCCTCGAGCTGCTGGAAGGCAGTGCAGTCCACGTCCAGGCATTCGCCGACGACGTGGTACTAGTGGCCTCCGCCGACACCGCCGAAGAGCTCGAGTCAATGGTCAATCCGGTACTGGATACGGTTGCCACCTGGGGCATGGAGCATAAACTCCGGTTCTCTGCGCACAAGACCGCCTTGATGGTGGTGACGCGCAAGATGAACCCTCCCATGCCCCGCATAACAATGGCAAACGTCCCGCTGGTACCAGTGGACAGCGTCAAAGTACTCGGTTTGACCATCGATAAGAATCTGACGTTCCGGGACCACATCGAGAATGCTTGCGCAAAAGCGGCTACTGTGTACAAGGGTCTGGCACGAGCTGCAAAAGCTTCGTGGGGCCTTAGCCCGGACATTGTCAGACACTTGTACATAGGGGCAATAGAGCCGATCCTTTTGTACGCGGCCAGTTCATGGGCACGGAGCACGTCCAAGACCTACATAGTAAGACGCCTGAGGTCGACGCAGCGTTTGTTTGCGATAAAAATCGCCAAAGCTTACCGCACCGTCTCGTTCGAGTCAGCAGTGATGATCGCGCGGCTCCTACCTATCGACATGAGGGCGCGTGAGGCGGCCGAGTTATATACGGTGAAGCGAGGAAAACCCCTGCCCGAGGCGCTGGATAGAAGACTGGAGTTTCGAACTCCATTCTTCCGACTTCCCCATCCAGCCCTCCGGCCGGAGGTACGCTATACCGTTTTGGACCGCCTCGAAGACGCAATGCCGGAGTCGAAACCGACTGCTCCTGTCAGTATATACACCGACGGGAGCAAGATCGAGGGAAAGGTAGGATGTGCATTCACTTGCTGGCAAGACGGTCGTGAAGTGTTGAGCAAAAAATTTCGACTGGAACCGTTCTGCACCGTGTACCAGTCGGAGCTGCTCGCACTTCGCCAAGCGGTTGGGCTTACGGTGGAGGATCCTCGCTACAGGGAGTGCGACATCTTGAGCGACTCACGCTCCTCCCTGGATGCGATAGCGAACCCGCGGTCCACGAACCCCTTGGTGAACGAGATTAGGTCGAGTCTGTCGCGGGCAGCCGAGAAAGGCAGCGTCGTGAACTTGTGGTGGGTGCGCGCTCACGTCGGCACGGCCGGAAATGAGCGCGCGGACGAACTCGCCAAAGACGCTGCCCTCCGTAAGAAAACGGCTGCGGATTACGACAGATTCCCTCTCTCGTACGCCAAACGGGTGATACGCCAACGAACCTTGGATGCCTGGCAAGAGGAGTATTCCCAGTCCGGGAAGGGCCGCATTACCAAGCTGTTCTTCCCGGACATACGCCTGGCGTTCCGAGTGATAGGGCATGTTGGCGTATCCTACTGGAAAACCCAAGCGTGGACGGGCCATGGCGGGAACGCCTCGTACCTCCACCGTTTTAAATGCTGCGACGACCCCAGGTGCATATGCTCCCCAGACGCGGCGCAGACAATCGAGCACGTCCTGAACGAATGCCCAGCTTACGGGATACAGAGATTGAAGCTCGAATTCGAGGTTGACGCCAATGTCTCGACCTCGACCTGGAGCTCTCTCTTAGCGGGCAAGAAGTCAGGACCGAAATTCGCCGATTTCTGCGTCAGCGTAATGAAGGCAGTGGCGCACACAAATAAGGCAAACGCTCGGCCGCCCTAGCAGGGTGGGATAGTAAATTAAAATGAATAAATTAAGTACATATTAATATAAGGTGCCAAAAATTTATGATTTTTGTTTATGATTTTATTATTTATGATTTTAATAGGGATGAATTTTTAAAATTTTTAAACATTAATTAAATAAGCACAATTGACGGTGACATTAAATTTTTTATTATTAATTATTTTAAATGGACTGAATCTTTATACATATTTGATTATTTTGACAATTAAATAAATATTGACTGGTTATTATACCTACATATATACCTATAAAATAAAAATATAGTAATAAGGGGATAAGAAAAAAAAAAGGAATATATAGTATGGATAATGTTATTAATTAATTTTTATTTATTTCTTACATTTTATAACTAAACGACTATATTTGAAAATATTATTTTAATTTAATTAAGACTAAAGGAAATCAATAATAATAAAAAATCAATGCACAAACATTTATTTGAAATGAATTTATGCTTTTAAAAAAATTATTGTTGTCACGTAAATATAAATGGTTAATAACAAGGACCCCGAAATAAAATATCGGGGGGTTTAAAAAGCCAAAAAAAAAAAAAAAAAAAAAAAAAAAAAAAAAAAACCTAACCTAACCTAACCTAACCTAACCTAACCTAACCTAACCTAACCTAACCTAACCTAACCTAACCTAACCTAACCTAACCTAACCAAAACTGAGACTGGCGGAAGCAAAGTGCCCGATCAATATCAGACGGGTCTTTGACGACTACCTAACTAATAGGATGGTCACAGTTAGGTATGGTGGCAAGGAGACGAGTAGGGAGACATCAAAGGGTTGTGTGCAGGGATCCATTGCCGGCCCCATCCTCTGGAATCTCCTGTTGGATCCGCTACTAAAAATGTTGGAAGCAGGCGGGGACTACTGTCAGGCTTTTGCCGATGACGTGGTCCTCGTTTTTGATGGAGATAAAGCCCAGGATATCGAAAGTCGAGCGAACGCTGCACTCGCTCGTGTTGATGAGTGGGGTGTCCACAATAAACTTAAATTCGCAGCTCACAAGACGAACGCTATGGTTCTAACCAGGAAATTAAAATATGACACTCCACAAATCAACATGGGCGGCGTCGGCGTTTGCATGACCGACGAAATTAAGTTACTTGGCCTCACCATTGATAGTAAGCTGACGTTTAACAAACACGTGGAAAATGTCTGTGTCAAGGCTATGAAAATTCATAAACAGCTCACACGAGCAGCCAAGGTCAGCTGGGGTCTTCATCCAGATATAGTACGAACTATATACGTTGCGACGGTAGAACCTATTGTCACGTACGCTGCCAGCGCGTGGGCACCAACTACAACGAAATTAAGGACCATGAAGTACTTGAATGCTATTCAAAGAGGTTTCGCCCAAAAAATGTGCAGGGCCTACAGGACAGTCTCTCTGAACTCGGCACTAGTCCTGTCTGGGATACTCCCACTTGACCTCCGGATTCGAGAGGCAGCGTCTCTTTATGAGGCGAGGAAGGGGGTGACCCAGCCAGGATTGGCAGATAGAGTAGTCGAACAACCGACACCAGCACTAAATTCCCCGCACCCTGCACAGCACGTCGGGCTAGAGTTCAACAGCCTGGTGGACCAGGAACAAGTCAAATCAAACAGCAATTACGACCTCTGTATTTACACTGACGGCAGCAAGATTGAGGGCAAGGTTGGTGCAGCACTATCCATATGGAATGGTGACACCGAAACCAAAGCCCTCAAGCTTGCGTTGCCGTCATACTGCACCGTCTACCAGGCTGAACTCTTGGCCTTATGCAGGGCAACCGAAGAAATTGTAAAAAATGGCAGCTTCAAATCTTTTGGGGTTTACAGCGACTCCATGGCAGCTCTACAAACAATCACAAATCTCGGTTCCCTCCATCCCTTAGCTGTGGAAGCGCGAAAAAATTTAAAAAACGCGACCATCCAAAACAAGCTGGTAAAGCTGTATTGGATTAAAGCTCACGCGGGATTGGAGGGAAACGAACGTGCAGACCACCTTGCCAAGGAGGCCGCTCTAAACTCCAAGAGAAAACCCGATTACGACCTGTGTCCCGTTTCATTCGTGAAGCGAAGCATTCGTACGGCCACGCTTCACGAATGGAACAAAAGGTACAAGGACGGAGATACCGCGGGTATAACAAAGGTCTTTTTCCCCGATGCGGTGGCGGCGTACCGAATAGTTCGTAAAATGGTTCCTTCCAACATTACAACACAACTGATGACTGGGCACGGTGGGTTCTCAGAGTACTTAAATCGCTTTAGGTGCAAGGAGAGCCCATCGTGCATCTGTGATTCGCAGGTCAAAGAAACGGTCCCACATCTTCTTTTGGATTGCCCTGTCTATGGTTCTGAAAGGTACATCCTGGAACAAAAAATTGATACCCCTCTTACAATCAACTCAATATGTAATATAATGTCAAGTCGCAATAGAAATACCTTTCTGGATTTTTGTATTAATATTGTTAGAAAAATAATTGATAGGAATAAGTAATTTAAAAATATGTTGACTTAATATTGTGTCAATATTAATGCTTCAACATTACCAATGTATTATAACAAAAGAAAATAATGTAAGAATAAGCCAGAAAGAAAAATGTAAAATAATACTTAAGTAAATTATAACATGCATGCTTTGAAACAACTGAAATTCCACCCGATATTATAATAAGCGAAAAGGTTAAAAAAGAGGGCTCCCGAACGAAAACCCGGAGCCCTCGAGCCGACAAACATAGCAAGGACAAACAAAAATAAAGAAAGTCTAGAAGTCCGTGTGCCGCAAGCTAAAGTCTCTGCCCTATGGTAGGGGTAAAACTGAGGTACATACACAAAAAAAAAAAAAAAAAAAAAAACCTAACCTAACCTAACCTAACCTAACCTAACCTAACCTAACCTAACCTAACCTAACCTAACCTAACCTAACCTAACCTAACCTAACCTAACCTAACCTAACCTAACCTAACCTAACCTAACCTAACCTAACCTAACCTAACCTAACCTAACCTAACCTAACCTAACCTAACCTAACCTAACCTAACCTAACCTAACCTAACCTAACCTAACCTAACCTAACCTAACCTAACCTAACCTAACCTAACCTAACCTAACCTAACCTAGACACGAGCTCGTCAGAAACCGAATCGCCGCGGTCTTCCTTCATCCAAAGCAACCTCCGCAGGTGCCGAAGTGCCACGGATGAGGTGTTCGGAGTGGCTGTGCAACGTAAGTGCGACATTCTCCTGTTACAGGAACCCTACGTTGGTAGTAAGGAGGAATTGTCGCACCGGCACGGCTTCCGAACGATACAGAAAACGGGCACTAGGATGAAGGATGTAAAGGCGGCGATCGTAATTGTCAACGACGACTTCGTGGTCCAGGTCGACCAGAACAGTGTCACTGAGAACATGGTGGTCGCTAAAGTGGCAAAACCAGGGGGAGAAGAGCTGACCCTCGTGTCGGTATACTTCGAGGGCTCCGAGCCGATGGGACCCTACCTACAGGCGCTCGATAGGGCGATAGTATCCGCTGACAGACTCATCGTCGGCGGAGACTTCAATGCCAAAAGCGCCTGGTGGGGCAGCAAGGAGGACGACGACAGGGGTAGAGAATTACTCGAATACCTGTTGTCGTCGGGACTGCACATCGTGAATGTAGGAACAGTCCCGACCTTTGAAGTATATCGAGGTGGCAGATGTTACACCAGCAGGGTCGATGTGACAGCAGTATCGGAGGCTCTAATGACCAAGGTCTCCAGCTGGAGGGTGGATCGAACAATTGTCCAATTGTCCGATCACAACCCTATCACCTTCCAACTGGAGACCCCAGCCTCCGGGAGTCCTCGACCCTTATCTGCCACTCGGAAATACGACACGAGGAAAGCAGACTGGGCACGCTTCCGAACCGCCCTACGTGAGAGACTGGCAAACGTGGTGCTTCCAGCAGAGCAGTTAGCAGCGCTGCAATCCGCGCAACTGGAGCACTACGTGGAGTCACTCATGGGGGGCGTGGAGGACGTCTGCGAGAAGGTTCTCCCCCGGGTTAAGCCACGCAAAAAGAAGACCAACCCGTGGTGGACCCAAGAACTGACGGAGAAGAAAGCAGAGGTGGTCAGAAGAAGGCGGCGAATCAAAGGAGCCAACCCAGCCCGCAAGCAACTAGTGGTCCAGAACTACCTGGAGGCGCTCGAGGAGTACAAGAGCGCCATAGACCAGGCTCGCACCACTAGTTGGAAGCAGTATTGCTCCGAGATGACTCGGGCCGATGTTTGGGAAGGAGCTTGGAAGATTATCAGACGAAGCGCGGGGCCAGGAGTGACAGGCGTAGGGCTGAAAGACGCCCAGGGTCGAACCCTGCCTCCAGCCGAATCCGCTCGTCTGATAGCCGACACTCTCTTCCCGGACGACTCGCCTGAGGAGGATACTCCGGATCAGGCTGAGTTGCGCCGAGTCATCCAAACGCCGCCACCTGCTGATTGCCTAACCCCGTCAGGTCCACCGTTTACGGAGTTGGAGCTCTTGGACGTGCTCTCGACCATGAACCCCAAAAAGGCGCCGGGAGCCGATGGGCTCTCGGCAGATATCTGCAGAGCAGCGATAATGACCGACTGTCACGTGTTCCTCGCAGTGTTTAATAGGTGCCTGGAGACAGGACTCTTCCCCAGAAGATGGAAGTCGGCACGGGTTTGTGTAATACCAAAACCTAGTAAGGAGGACTACACAAACCCGAAAGCCTATCGGCCGATAGGCTTACTTCCGGTGATGGGGAAGATCCTCGAAAAACTGTTAAACAACAGACTCCTTTGGCACCTAGAAGCGCGGGGACACCTAAGCACCAGGCAGTACGGCTTCATGCCGCAGCGCGGAACCGAGGACGCCCTCTACGACCTAGTGCACCTTATACGATACGAGGCGCACGATAGGCGTAGACTCGTAGCAGTAGTGTCATTGGACATAGAGGGCGCCTTCGATCACGCATGGTGGCCTTTTATAAAGGCCCAGCTGCTGGCCAAAAACTGCCCTGCAGATATCTACCGGCTAGTAGAGAACTATCTCAGTGATAGATCCATACACCTAGACTACGCCGGTGCCATGGTCACCAAAACCACGACCAGAGGCTGCGTACAGGGTAGCATCAGCGGCCCCTTGATGTGGAACGTCATTCTCGACTCGCTCCTCGAGCTCCTGGAAGGCAGTGCAGTCCACGTCCAGGCATTTGCCGATGACGTGGTACTAGTGGCCTCCGCCGACACCGCCGAAGAGCTCGAGTCAATGGTCAATCCGGTACTGGATACGGTTGCCACCTGGGGCATGGAGCATAAACTCCGGTTCTCTGCGCACAAGACCGCCTTGATGGTGGTGACGCGCAAGATGAACCCTCCCATGCCCCGCATAACAATGGCAAACGTCCCGCTGGTACCAGTGGACAGCGTCAAAGTACTCGGTTTGACCATCGATAAGAATCTGACGTTCCGGGACCACATCGAGAATGCTTGCGCAAAAGCGGCTACTGTGTACAAGGGTCTGGCACGAGCTGCAAAAGCTTCGTGGGGCCTTAGCCCGGACATTGTCAGACACTTGTACATAGGGGCAATAGAGCCAATCCTTTTGTACGCGGCCAGTTCATGGGCACAGAGCACGTCCAAGACCTACATAGTAAGACGCCTGAGGTCGACGCAGCGTTTGTTTGCGATAAAAATCGCCAAAGCTTACCGCACCGTCTCGTTCGAGTCAGCAGTGACGATCGCGCGGCTCCTACCTATCGACATGAGGGCGCGTGAGGCGGCCGAGTTATATACGGTGAAGCGAGGGAAGCCCCTGCCCGAGGCGCTGGATAGAAGATTGGAGTTCCGAACTCCATTCTTTCAACTTCCCCATCCAGCCCTCCGGCCGGAGGTACGCTACACCGTATTGGACCGCCTCGAAGACGCAATGCCGGAGTCGAAACCGACTGCTCCTGTCAGTATATATACCGATGGGAGCAAGATCGAGGGAAAGGTAGGATGCGCATTCACTTGCTGGCAAGACGGTCGTGAAGTGCTGAGCAAGAAATTTCGACTGGAACCGTTCTGCACCGTGTACCAGTCGGAGCTGCTCGCACTTCGCCAAGCGGTTGGGCTTACGGTGGAGGATCCTCGCTACAGGGAGTGCGACATCTTGAGCGACTCACGCTCCTCCCTGGATGCGATAGCGAACCCGCGGTCCACTAACCCTTTGGTGAACGAAATCAGGTCGAGTCTGTCGCGGGCAGCCGAAAAAGGCAGCGTCGTGAACTTGTGGTGGGTGCGCGCTCACGTCGGCACGGCCGGAAATGAGCGCGCGGACGAACTCGCCAAAGACGCTGCCCTCCGCAAGAAAACGGCTGCGGATTACGACAGATTCCCTCTCTCGTACGCCAAACGGGTGATACGCCAACGAACCTTGGACGCCTGGCAAGAGGAGTATTCCCAGTCCGGGAAGGGCCGCATTACCAAGCTGTTCTTCCCGGACATACGCCTGGCGTTCCGAGTGATAGGGAATGTTGGCGTATCCTACTGGAAAACCCAAGCGTGGACGGGCCATGGCGGGAATGCCTCGTACCTCCATCGTTTCAGATGCTGCGACGATCCCAGGTGCATATGCTCCCCAGACGCGGCGCAGACGATCGAGCACGTCCTGAACGAATGCCCAGCTTATGGGACGCAGAGGTTGAAGCTCGAATTCGAGGTCGATGCCAATATCTCGACCTCGACCTGGAGCTCCCTCTTAGCGGGCAAGAAGTCAGGACCGAAATTCGCCGATTTCTGCGTCAGCGTAATGAAGGCAGTGGCGCACACCAATAAGGCAAACGCTCGGCCGCCCTAGCAGGGTGGGATAGTAAATTAAAAAGAATAAATTGATTACATATTAATATAAGGTGCCAAAAATTTATGATTTTATTATTTATGATTTTATTATTTATGATTATTATAACGATGAATTTTTTAAAATATTAAAAAAAAAAAAAAAAAAAACATTTAAATTAGCACAAATTGACGGTGACATTAAATTTTAATAATTAATTATTTTAAATGGACTGAATTTTTATACTTGATTACTTTGACAATTAAATAAATATTGACTGGTTATTATACCTATATACTTATAAAATAAAAATATAGCAATAAGATAATACAAAAAAAAAAAATTAAGTATGGATAGTGTTATTAGTTTATTTTTATTTGTTTTTTACATTTTATCACTAAATGACTATATTTGGAAAATATATTATTTTAATTGAAGTAAGACCTTTAAAGGAAAACAATAATAATAATAAATGAATGCATAAACATTTTATTTTAAATGAATTTATGAATTTTAAAAAATGATTGTTGTCACGAAAATATAAATCGTTAATATCAAGGACTCCGAAATAAAATATCGGGGGGCTTTTTTTTAAAAAAAAAAAAAAAAAAAAAAAAAAAAAAAAAAAAAAAAACCTAACCTAACCTAACCTAACCTAACCTAACCTAACCTAACCTAACCTAACCTAACCTAACCTAACCTAACCTAACCCTGTAACGCGCTAACTCTCGATGCGAACACATGTCGCTCCGCACAAAAAATTCGGAAAAAAGTGGAAAAAGTGATCCGATTTTAATGAAATAAGTGTCATTGTTTAGAGAAAAGTGTTTCCTACAACTTAGTGAAAAATTTTCAACTCGGATTGCAGTGCAACAGTGTTTTAAAGGAAGAAATCCCGTTTTTAGAGGCGTTTGGAAGGTATTTCAAGAAAAACAAAAACCACGTGGCACGTGGTCCTTGAACGCCTGGAGCAGGACGGTTGTTACTCTGCAGCAACAATTCTTACTCCCTGGAGAAGCTTTTTACGCAAGTTTTATATTTTTATCTTTTACGCAGAATTTTTTATTTAAGTTCAAAAATTGGATATTTGAGACTTTATATCTTTCGATCTGGAAAATACTTCGTGTTTCTGCAACTGCTATCTTTGGCGCGCTACAACGTAGATTAATTTTGGAAAAAACCAGAATTTTATATTTAGTTATTTCGAAATAATAATTAATTTAACAAAAATTTAAATATTTTAATATTTTATGTCTTATTTTAATCTTTTTAAATTTTCTTTTACATAGTATTGTAGTATACTATTTATTACTAATAACAAAAATTTTTCCCGATTTTTTCGTTAGGCGGTTCCGAAGTTATATAATTTAAACTCTTTTTTAGCCATAAATTCTAAAATATTATAAAATAATTATTTTTTATTATTTCATTGCTTTTATACTATACATATTGTCAGGCTGAACCCCAAAAACCAGCTCTGTACCTTAAGAATTGCGGTTTTTGTGAAAATCCGCCATTTTGGGTTATTCGAGTTGAAAATTGAAACTGTCATAACTTCTGAACCGGCAACCGTGGGAAATTGTGGTTTTGTCTATTAGGTGTATTTTTTATTGTATTTTAATAATTTTGCGGTCCAATAACCCTTTGACGATTTTTTATTTTTCATTTTGTGAGTGCCCTAGGGATAAACTAGAGGCTCCCCTGAGTTGAACGCTCCAAACCGCAGTCTCCTCCGGTGCTTAGTTCCGGAGTTATAAGCCTTTAAAGTCAACATTTGACAGTTCGGCGGCCATTTTGTTTTTACGTAAACCTTCATAACTTTGGAACGGAGGCACTTGGAGATTTGCGGATTTTTGCGATCTGCTTGGGGGCTTGTCCTTCACCCGTCTTTTTTGGTCCCGGGGTTATTAGAGACCAAAAATTTTGGTCTCCAGGAAACACGTCTCGGGGATAGAGGAGCTCGAGCTGAATCAAACGAGCCAAATCCCAGCTCTCTACGACAATTAGAACGGGAGATATCGCAGGTCAAAGTCAGACTTTGACATTTCAGGCGGCCATCTTGGAAATTTTCAATCTAAGATATCTCCCAAACGGAGAGTCGTAGAGGACTGGGGTTTCTTCTGTTGACCTCGTTGGATTGAGCTTGTTGCACCTGTACTGGTTTTAAGTTCGTCTGAGGGTTTTTGGCTAGGGTTATACGTGGGTTACAATTTGGTTACGTAAGCGGCACCACTGGCTAGTTCTCGTCGCGCTCGATTCGGGGATACCAATCTCAAGAAAATCGGACCACTGGATCCGGAGATATAGCGTCCCGAACTTTTTGGGTTATTCGGAACTCCAATAACCCGAAACTTCGGAGCCCTGTAGCTCCGGAACCACTTTAGGTAGAAGCTTGTGCGTGGTATCCCTGAAATCGTCTTGGGGAGGGCTATCCATTGGGCACAGAAATTTGACTCTACATAGAGCTGTTTTCCTTTTGTTTTGTAGAGCCCCCAAATTTGACCCTATACATCCAAATTTTTGTGGTTATGACCTGTGTGACTAGGTACATCAATACCCTATGACAGAGTCTGCGACTCTATAACGCTTCTCATTTATTGTTGCCTTTTGTATTGTTAGTTTTTGCTTAGATTTAGTTGACCTTATCGTATTAATTGTTTTACTATTGGTTTTATTGACCTATATTGTTAACTTTTAACAACTATATTACTTATTACATATATTAGGTATCCTACCTACTATCTATATATAACTGGACCAAGTTGACTTAGTCTGTGACTATAATTTATATTCTAGCACTTAATACTATACTTGACACCTACTTTAAACATGTTCGGAATGCGAACTCCACCTAAATCCTCTGAGAATAACTCAGACAAAAAACCATCTCCCAGAACCCAGACAATAGCCTCTAATGTCAGGCGCAGCATAGGTGCATGGGAAACAGTGGGTATTACCCCGGTGACGAGTAAGGCTGGCCCTTCCAAAACCATTGACAAACAGGCTCCACTCAAACAAACTTCTAGTCAGCCTGCTCTGGAAACAAATACCCCCCCAAAAGTGACGTACCAGGATCGTACTGCAGAAGCCCGCGCCTGTTTAAATAAAGCCAAACTACACCTAAACAACTCTCGGAACTTGAAATCCGATATAAAAGCTGGTGTGATAGAGGCAGTTGACCGATTATACCAAATAGTCAAAGAGTCAGAGACTGAAGTTAAAAAAGGAAAAGGAAAGAACGTCACATATTGCGAACCTAACATAAAAACCGACAGTAAAGAAGAAGAAGAACAAAGAAAAATCCTAGAACGAATAACGGAACATTCACAATTACTTAAAGAAAATAATAAAAGAATGGAAGAGCTGAAACACACATTAGAACAACACAAAGAAGTTCTGACAACAAAAACGTACGCCAGTGTCACCTCAGGCCAACCTGCAAGACCAAGCCCGGGAAAAGGTGTACTGCACTCTGTAGTCATTACATCCAAAATCGAAACCGACACAGGAGAACAGGTTCTCGAAAAGATCAGAGAGGCGGTAGATGCCAAAGAGGGGTGGATCCAAATTGAAAAGGTCAGGAAGGCTAAAGACAGGAAGGTAATTATGAGCTGCAAGTCGAAAGAAGAAAGGGAAAAAATTAAGAATAGGATAGAAAAAACCGGGAACTTGACCGTTGAAGAAATGAAAAATAAAGACCCCCTTCTTATACTGAGAGATGTCTTGGCTGTGCACTCCGACGACGAAGTTTTGAAAGCACTTAAAAATCAAAACAGTAGTGTCTTCCAGGGCCTCAATGAAATAGATAACAGGCTGGAAATAAAATATAATCGTAAAGCCCGAAACCCACATACCCGTCATATTGTGGTCTCTACTTCTCCCATTATTTGGAACAGAATTTTGGAAACCGGGAAAGTGCATATTGATCTCCAGTCAATAAGGGTGATGGACCAGTCGCCGCTGGTGCAATGCTCTCGCTGTCTTGGATATGGGCACTCCAGGAGGTTCTGCAGGGAGGTTGCTGACTTGTGCAGTCACTGTGGCGGCCCTCACATGAGGACCGACTGTAGTGACTGGATGGTGGGCCTAGAGCCCTCCTGCAGAAACTGTTCAAAAGCTGAATACAAAAATGCTGCCCACAATGCATTCAGCCCAGAGTGCCCTGTTAGAATGAAATGGGACAAACTTGCCAGAGCATCAGTGGCTTACCACTGCTAAGGGTGACCATGGCGAACAACTCCCTTACCAAGTAATTCAAGCGAATTTGCAAAGAAAGAAAATAGCTACTGAAGAAGCCATAATAGAAGCCATCAAGCGTAAGGCAGCCATAGCTCTCTTCCAAGAGCCGTACGTAGGCAGTGCAAAAAGTCTGAAGACAAGAGATGGGATGCGAGTCTTCCAGTGCTCTGGATCTGAAGTAGTAAAGGCCGCAATTGTCATATTTGACAGTGAAATAGAGGTTATCCAACATCCTGACCTAACCACTTACAACTTTGTGGTGATTGAAGTTAAGACAGTAGCCTGGAGGATAGCACTCGTCTCTTTCTATTTCGAGCCAGATCAGGACATAGAACCCTACCTCGACCATCTCAGGAAGATTGGAAATGTCCTGAACACAAAAGCCTTACTTGTTGGAGGCGATTCAAATTCTCACAGTACTTGGTGGGGAAGTAAAGAAATAGACACGAGGGGAGAAATAATGGCAAACGCCATATTCGAATTGGACCTGAATATCCTAAACACGGGAAACATTCCTACCTTCGATACTATTCGTGGAGGCAAAAGGTACACTAGCTTCGTAGACATTACGGCCTGCTCTGCGGATATACTGGATCTCACGGAGGATTGGCGAGTGGTGGAAGACCTAACAGGCTCGGATCATAACGGCATAACTTTCAATCTAAAACTAAAAAGATCTAAAGGCACAGACGTAGAAAGAACCACCAGAATCTATAATACAAAAAAGGCAAATTGGATCCAATTTCATGAGAAGATGGACCAATTGAAAAGAGACTGTAATTTTAGTAGAACCCATGTAGGTCAAATTGATAGTAAAATTAATTTAGAAACAGCAATAGACAGATTAAACACAATAATAACCGAAGCCTGTATACAATCTATACCTATAAAGAAGAAAAAAGGATTACTTACCGTGCCGTGGTGGTCCGAGGAACTCGCAGCTATGAAGAGAGGGGTCGCCACCAGACGCCGAAGGATCCGATGTGCCGCTCCTGTCCGTAGAGCTGCCGTAGTCGAAGAGTACCTAAAACAAAAAGAAAAATATGAAAATGAAGTAGCAAAAGCCCAAACGAATAGTTGGAAAGATTTCTGCGGAAAACAAGACCGAGAATCAGTCTGGGACGGAATATATCGCGTAATAGCCAGAACGACTAAGAGGGTCGAAGACCCGCCACTGGAAAGTGGCGGTAAGGTGTTGGACATGATGAGCTCAGTTAATTTGCTGGCAGATAAAAAAAAAAAAAAAAAAAAAAAAAAACCTAACCTAACCTAACCTAACCTAACCTAACCTAACCTAACCCTGTAACGCGCTAACTCTCGATGCGAACACATGTCGCTCCGCACAAAAAATTCGGAAAAAAGTGGAAAAAGTGATCCGATTTTAATGAAATAAGTGTCATTGTTTAGAGAAAAGTGTTTCCTACAACTTAGTGAAAAATTTTCAACTCGGATTGCAGTGCAACAGTGTTTTAAAGGAAGAAATCCCGTTTTTAGAGGCGTTTGGAAGGTATTTCAAGAAAAACAAAAACCACGTGGCACGTGGTCCTTGAACGCCTGGAGCAGGACGGTTGTTACTCTGCAGCAACAATTCTTACTCCCTGGAGAAGCTTTTTACGCAAGTTTTATATTTTTATCTTTTACGCAGAATTTTTTATTTAAGTTCAAAAATTGGATATTTGAGACTTTATATCTTTCGATCTGGAAAATACTTCGTGTTTCTGCAACTGCTATCTTTGGCGCGCTACAACGTAGATTAATTTTGGAAAAAACCAGAATTTTATATTTAGTTATTTCGAAATAATAATTAATTTAACAAAAATTTAAATATTTTAATATTTTATGTCTTATTTTAATCTTTTTAAATTTTCTTTTACATAGTATTGTAGTATACTATTTATTACTAATAACAAAAATTTTTCCCGATTTTTTCGTTAGGCGGTTCCGAAGTTATATAATTTAAACTCTTTTTTAGCCATAAATTCTAAAATATTATAAAATAATTATTTTTTATTATTTCATTGCTTTTATACTATACATATTGTCAGGCTGAACCCCAAAAACCAGCTCTGTACCTTAAGAATTGCGGTTTTTGTGAAAATCCGCCATTTTGGGTTATTCGAGTTGAAAATTGAAACTGTCATAACTTCTGAACCGGCAACCGTGGGAAATTGTGGTTTTGTCTATTAGGTGTATTTTTTATTGTATTTTAATAATTTTGCGGTCCAATAACCCTTTGACGATTTTTTATTTTTCATTTTGTGAGTGCCCTAGGGATAAACTAGAGGCTCCCCTGAGTTGAACGCTCCAAACCGCAGTCTCCTCCGGTGCTTAGTTCCGGAGTTATAAGCCTTTAAAGTCAACATTTGACAGTTCGGCGGCCATTTTGTTTTTACGTAAACCTTCATAACTTTGGAACGGAGGCACTTGGAGATTTGCGGATTTTTGCGATCTGCTTGGGGGCTTGTCCTTCACCCGTCTTTTTTGGTCCCGGGGTTATTAGAGACCAAAAATTTTGGTCTCCAGGAAACACGTCTCGGGGATAGAGGAGCTCGAGCTGAATCAAACGAGCCAAATCCCAGCTCTCTACGACAATTAGAACGGGAGATATCGCAGGTCAAAGTCAGACTTTGACATTTCAGGCGGCCATCTTGGAAATTTTCAATCTAAGATATCTCCCAAACGGAGAGTCGTAGAGGACTGGGGTTTCTTCTGTTGACCTCGTTGGATTGAGCTTGTTGCACCTGTACTGGTTTTAAGTTCGTCTGAGGGTTTTTGGCTAGGGTTATACGAGGGTTACAATTTGGTTACGTAAGCGGCACCACTGGCTAGTTCTCGTCGCGCTCGATTCGGGGATACCAATCTCAAGAAAATCGGACCACTGGATCCGGAGATATAGCGTCCCGAACTTTTTGGGTTATTCGGAACTCCAATAACCCGAAACTTCGGAGCCCTGTAGCTCCGGAACCACTTTAGGTAGAAGCTTGTGCGTGGTATCCCTGAAATCGTCTTGGGGAGGGCTATCCATTGGGCACAGAAATTTGACTCTACATAGAGCTGTTTTCCTTTTGTTTTGTAGAGCCCCCAAATTTGACCCTATACATCCAAATTTTTGTGGTTATGACCTGTGTGACTAGGTACATCAATACCCTATGACAGAGTCTGCGACTCTATAACGCTTCTCATTTATTGTTGCCTTTTGTATTGTTAGTTTTTGCTTAGATTTAGTTGACCTTATCGTATTAATTGTTTTACTATTGGTTTTATTGACCTATATTGTTAACTTTTAACAACTATATTACTTATTACATATATTAGGTATCCTACCTACTATCTATATATAACTGGACCAAGTTGACTTAGTCTGTGACTATAATTTATATTCTAGCACTTAATACTATACTTGACACCTACTTTAAACATGTTCGGAATGCGAACTCCACCTAAATCCTCTGAGAATAACTCAGACAAAAAACCATCTCCCAGAACCCAGACAATAGCCTCTAATGTCAGGCGCAGCATAGGTGCATGGGAAACAGTGGGTATTACCCCGGTGACGAGTAAGGCTGGCCCTTCCAAAACCATTGACAAACAGGCTCCACTCAAACAAACTTCTAGTCAGCCTGCTCTGGAAACAAATACCCCCCCAAAAGTGACGTACCAGGATCGTACTGCAGAAGCCCGCGCCTGTTTAAATAAAGCCAAACTACACCTAAACAACTCTCGGAACTTGAAATCCGATATAAAAGCTGGTGTGATAGAGGCAGTTGACCGATTATACCAAATAGTCAAAGAGTCAGAGACTGAAGTTAAAAAAGGAAAAGGAAAGAACGTCACATATTGCGAACCTAACATAAAAACCGACAGTAAAGAAGAAGAAGAACAAAGAAAAATCCTAGAACGAATAACGGAACATTCACAATTACTTAAAGAAAATAATAAAAGAATGGAAGAGCTGAAACACACATTAGAACAACACAAAGAAGTTCTGACAACAAAAACGTACGCCAGTGTCACCTCAGGCCAACCTGCAAGACCAAGCCCGGGAAAAGGTGTACTGCACTCTGTAGTCATTACATCCAAAATCGAAACCGACACAGGAGAACAGGTTCTCGAAAAGATCAGAGAGGCGGTAGATGCCAAAGAGGGGTGGATCCAAATTGAAAAGGTCAGGAAGGCTAAAGACAGGAAGGTAATTATGAGCTGCAAGTCGAAAGAAGAAAGGGAAAAAATTAAGAATAGGATAGAAAAAACCGGGAACTTGACCGTTGAAGAAATGAAAAATAAAGACCCCCTTCTTATACTGAGAGATGTCTTGGCTGTGCACTCCGACGACGAAGTTTTGAAAGCACTTAAAAATCAAAACAGTAGTGTCTTCCAGGGCCTCAATGAAATAGATAACAGGCTGGAAATAAAATATAATCGTAAAGCCCGAAACCCACATACCCGTCATATTGTGGTCTCTACTTCTCCCATTATTTGGAACAGAATTTTGGAAACCGGGAAAGTGCATATTGATCTCCAGTCAATAAGGGTGATGGACCAGTCGCCGCTGGTGCAATGCTCTCGCTGTCTTGGATATGGGCACTCCAGGAGGTTCTGCAGGGAGGTTGCTGACTTGTGCAGTCACTGTGGCGGCCCTCACATGAGGACCGACTGTAGTGACTGGATGGTGGGCCTAGAGCCCTCCTGCAGAAACTGTTCAAAAGCTGAATACAAAAATGCTGCCCACAATGCATTCAGCCCAGAGTGCCCTGTTAGAATGAAATGGGACAAACTTGCCAGAGCATCAGTGGCTTACCACTGCTAAGGGTGACCATGGCGAACAACTCCCTTACCAAGTAATTCAAGCGAATTTGCAAAGAAAGAAAATAGCTACTGAAGAAGCCATAATAGAAGCCATCAAGCGTAAGGCAGCCATAGCTCTCTTCCAAGAGCCGTACGTAGGCAGTGCAAAAAGTCTGAAGACAAGAGATGGGATGCGAGTCTTCCAGTGCTCTGGATCTGAAGTAGTAAAGGCCGCAATTGTCATATTTGACAGTGAAATAGAGGTTATCCAACATCCTGACCTAACCACTTACAACTTTGTGGTGATTGAAGTTAAGACAGTAGCCTGGAGGATAGCACTCGTCTCTTTCTATTTCGAGCCAGATCAGGACATAGAACCCTACCTCGACCATCTCAGGAAGATTGGAAATGTCCTGAACACAAAAGCCTTACTTGTTGGAGGCGATTCAAATTCTCACAGTACTTGGTGGGGAAGTAAAGAAATAGACACGAGGGGAGAAATAATGGCAAACGCCATATTCGAATTGGACCTGAATATCCTAAACACGGGAAACATTCCTACCTTCGATACTATTCGTGGAGGCAAAAGGTACACTAGCTTCGTAGACATTACGGCCTGCTCTGCGGATATACTGGATCTCACGGAGGATTGGCGAGTGGTGGAAGACCTAACAGGCTCGGATCATAACGGCATAACTTTCAATCTAAAACTAAAAAGATCTAAAGGCACAGACGTAGAAAGAACCACCAGAATCTATAATACAAAAAAGGCAAATTGGATCCAATTTCATGAGAAGATGGACCAATTGAAAAGAGACTGTAATTTTAGTAGAACCCATGTAGGTCAAATTGATAGTAAAATTAATTTAGAAACAGCAATAGACAGATTAAACACAATAATAACCGAAGCCTGTATACAATCTATACCTATAAAGAAGAAAAAAGGATTACTTACCGTGCCGTGGTGGTCCGAGGAACTCGCAGCTATGAAGAGAGGGGTCGCCACCAGACGCCGAAGGATCCGATGTGCCGCTCCTGTCCGTAGAGCTGCCGTAGTCGAAGAGTACCTAAAACAAAAAGAAAAATATGAAAATGAAGTAGCAAAAGCCCAAACGAATAGTTGGAAAGATTTCTGCGGAAAACAAGACCGAGAATCAGTCTGGGACGGAATATATCGCGTAATAGCCAGAACGACTAAGAGGGTCGAAGACCCGCCACTGGAAAGTGGCGGTAAGGTGTTGGACATGATGAGCTCAGTTAATTTGCTGGCAGATACTTTTTATCCCAAAGACACAGATGAGGCTGACAGTACCGAACACAGCCAAATCAGAGGGATTGCAGAAACTGTGAATGGCGATAACAATTCTGATAATTGCGATCCGCCATTCACAACTACCGAGCTAATGTCAGCACTTCACAGCTTCAATCCAAAAAAGGCCCCCGGTATCGATGGATTCACGGCGGACATATGTCAGAGAGCCATAAACCATGATCCTGAATTGTTCTTGGCACTATTCAATAAATGCCTGGAGCACCGATGCTTTCCGAGGGCATGGAAGGTGGCAGTGGTAGTAATTCTGAGGAAACCAGGGAAAGAGAGCTATACTGTACCAAAATCCTATAGGCCCATTGGTCTTTTACCAATACTGAGCAAAGTGCTGGAGAAAATGTTAGTCGCCCGCTTAAAATTTTATATTTTGCCAAAGCTGAGCAACCGCCAATATGGTTTTATGCCCCAACGTAGTACCGAGGACTCCCTCTATAACCTCATGCAACACATCCGCGAAAAGTTAAATGACAAGAAGCTTATCACACTTGTTTCGCTGGATATAGAGGGAGCCTTCGACAACGCTTGGTGGCCGGCGATCAAACTTAGACTGGCGGAAGCAGGATGCCCCATCAACTTAAGAAGAGTTTTTGATGATTATCTGACCAATAGGAAGGTAACTGTCAGATATGGAGGCAAAGAGGTTAGTAGACAAACATCAAAGGGTTGTGTCCAAGGGTCTATAGCCGGTCCCATCCTTTGGAATCTCCTGTTGGACCCCCTGCTTAAGATGCTAGAAGCCGAAGGAGACTACTGTCAAGCTTTTGCCGATGACGTAGTTCTCGTCTTCGATGGTGATAAAGCTCAGGACATTGAAGATCGAGCGAATGCCGTCCTCACGCGTGTTGATGAGTGGGGTGCACGTAACAAGCTTAAGTTCGCGGCGCACAAAACCAACGCGATGGTAATCACCAGAAAACTTAAGTACGATATACCGCGAATCAGCATGGGCGGGGTCGGCATTAGCATGACCAATGAAATAAAACTATTAGGGCTCACCATCGATAACAAGCTGACCTTTGATACACACGTAATAAATGTCTGCAAAAAAGCCATGGCCATCTACAAACAACTCACAAGAGCGGCAAAGGTCAGCTGGGGACTTCATCCTGAAATAGTACGGACGATTTACGTTGCGACAATCGAACCCGTTGTCGCATATGCTGCCAGCGCTTGGGCTCCAGCCGTGTCTAAACTAAAAACAATGAGACACTTGAATGCCATCCAAAGAGGTTTTGCCCTAAAAATGTGCAGAGCATATAGGACGGTATCATTAAACTCGTCCCTGATCCTGTCTGGGATACTCCCGCTCGACCTCCGTATTCGGGAAGCGGCTATGCTTTACGAGGCTAAGAGAGGGGTGCCCCGGCCAGGATTAGGCGATAGAGAAATTGAAAGACCTATACCTGCACTTAAATCGCCACACCCCGCTAACCAAATTGGCCTGGAATTCACTAGCCTGGTAGACCAAGAACAACTAAATGAATGCAGTGATTACGATATCTGTATCTATACTGACGGAAGCAGGCTTGAGGGCAAAGTGGGAGCAGCACTATCCATATGGAAAGCGGGAACTGAAACCAGGACCCTCAAGCTTGCGTTACCGTCATACTGCACGGTCTACCAGGCCGAGCTCCTTGCCCTCTGCAAGGCAACGGAGGAGATCCTTAGGAATGGCATGTCGAGAACCTTTGGGGTTTATAGCGACTCAATGGCGGCACTCCAAACTGTAACAAATCTCAGCTCTCTCCATCCCCTGGCAGTGGCTGCACGAAAAAACCTTGTAGACGCAAAAATCCAAGGTAAACAAATAAGCCTATTTTGGATTAAAGCACACGCGGGGTTGGAGGGAAACGAGAGAGCTGACCACCTCGCCAAGGAGGCCGCTTTAAAATCCAAAAAGAAGCCTGATTATGACCTGTGCCCAGTTTCATTCGTGAAGCGAAGCATTCGAATGGCTACGCTTCACGAATGGAACCAACGATACAAAAACAGCGAAACTGCAGGAGTGACAAAGATCTTCTTTCCGGACGCGACGGCAGCATATGCGACTATTCGAAAAATAACACATTCCAGCACAACAACACAAGCAATGACAGGGCACGGTGGGTTCTCAGAGTACTTGAATCGCTTCAAGTGCAAGGGGAGCCCATCGTGCATCTGTGATCCCGAAGTTAAAGAAACGGTTCCTCACTTACTCATAGAGTGTCCCGTGTACGGATCTGAAAGGTTCAATCTGGAGCAAAGAATAGAGGAAAAACTGACAATTGACACGATAAGTAATATTATGCTAAGCAAAAACAGGCAAACCTTTCTAGAATACTGTAATAATATTGTACGGAAAACAATAGTTAGGAATAAGCAATGAAAGTTATGTTGACTCTATATTATGTTAATATTTTGTTTCAACATAACCGCAAACAATAGAATAAGAAATAAATGTAAGCTAGAAATCAGATAGACAACTGTATAGCGTAAGAAAGAGCATTAAGTAGAATAAATTTGTAAAAAATAAGTTAAAATTGTAATAAGAAAAAGTTAATATTGTAAATTTATTCTCCTGTGTCACAAATTTAAATAAATAGAAAGTAAGTAGCTTTTCTCTAGGAAACAAAGGTTAAAACTGAGGGCTCCCGAACGAAAACCCGGAGCTCTCGAGCCGCAATTTAAAGCAAGGACGAATAAATAAACGAGTTACAATCCATGTACTGCAAATAAGGTCTCTGCTCCATAGTAGAGGATAAAAGTATGTACATACAAAAAAAAAAAAAAAAAAAAACCTAACCTAACCTAACCTAACCTAACCTAACCTAACCTAACCTAACCTAACCTAACCTTCAACGCCCTTCCAGTCAGAGTGATAGAAGGAACCCGCTGCAGAATACTGAGAACCCAAAATAAAACGGTTCTGATATTCAAGCGAGAAGTGAACTCTCCTTACTCCCAAGCTTGTGAATTTCTAATCAAGCTAGGAGAAAATCAAGCTATACAAACCCCACGTAAGATCAGTGTAGATGCTATGGCTATAGAGTATGACAGAGGTACAGTTGCAGACCTAGTGGGATGTCTACAAGCTTCAGCAAAGCACGAGGTAGTTGTGTATGAGAACAGAGGGGAGGATCTCAACTTTCTATACCCCTCTGTACACATACATAATGATAGACAAAAACCCGAGAAGTGCTCAGAGCAACAAACATCTCACACTAAGCCGAATGGGTCGGAGAAGATCCAAATCATGGTGGACAAAGAAAGAGAGGAAAGAAATAAGGGAGACAAAGCACCACTAAAGAGTCCAGATTCGGCAGGCAAACTGAGCTCTCTATTCAAAGCAATATCTACGGCAGTGCAAGGTGTTCCTAGAATACCAAGACAGTTAGTCGCCGGAGAAAGACAGGCCGCTGCGATACGGGAGTTCAATAAATTCAAGTTGCCACCAGAAAAGCCGGCAGAATCAGGGAGAAAAAGAACAAGAGCGGATATGGGCCAAATAACTCCTCCAACAACCAAACCAGCGGAGAGCCCCAGGGATCACTGGATTAATGCCTTCCATGAATTCGTGGGTGTTACAAAGGCATCAAGGCAGGTGCACCACGAGACCTGTAGGAAGATCATGGAATCCTTCCGTAGAGGAAACACCGGACTCCTCGAAGTACAGCTGAAGGAAGCGGAAGCTGCCATATACAACAACAACACAATGGAAGTCCTCAGAGGTAACCTAAAAGGACCATATATGGCAGCATTCAGTGAATCTGAGGGCTTCGTGCCGCGAGACGAGGAACAAAAGGAAGCCAGAGCACCTTACTTCAAAATAACATCGCAGGACCCCATCGTCGTGGTAGCTAAATGCACGAAAGTGATGCTCGACGACCAAATACTCAAAATGGTAGAAACCATCGAAGGACCTACAGGAACCGAAAAGTCCTCAGAGGCATGGATGGTGCCACAAATTGAATGGATAAATGGGGTCCCAGGGTGCGGCAAGTCAACATGGGTAGTGGCAAACTTCAACGAGGAGGACGACATCATCGCGACAACCACCACCGAGGCAGCTAAAGACCTCAGGGAGAAGCTCGAGAGAAGGTTGGGATCTAAGGCAAACAAGAAGGTCCGAACCATAGCTTCCCTTCTGGTAAATGGTACAAAAGATAAGTGTAAACGCCTTATAATAGATGAGGCACTTATGAACCATTTCGGCTCGTTAGTGATGGCAACACAATTAACGGGAGCGAGCGAGATCGTCCTCGTCGGGGATGTTAACCAGCTGCCCTTCATAGACCGTGGAAACTTATTTGAGATGAGATACCACAGGCCCACTGCTCTTGCAGGTATAACCAGGGAATTGTTGTGCACCTACAGAAATCCCCTAGACGTGGCATATGCCCTGAGTGAAGTTTACGACGGAATCTACTCCGCAAGACCCCAAACAAACTCGCTAAACTTAGTGAGGTACACGGGTTCGAATATTCCACCCAAGAACCCGGGGACACTGTACCTGGTCCACACACAGGTGGAAAAGGAAGACCTATCTAGCCAAGGGTACGGAAGCGGCGAAGGATCTAGAATTCTCACCGTACATGAAGCTCAGGGACTCACATATGACCACGTAGTCATTATAAGACCAAAAAGGGAGAGAACTAAATTGCACGACAGTGTTCAACATGCCGTTGTGGCCGTGTCTCGTCACAGGGAAGATTGCGTCTACTACACAGACGACAGTGGAGACGCAATCGGAAAGTTCATGACGAAGGCAACGGCTGCTTCCTCTCACAATATAATAGAGTATAACTTGAAAATGGCCATGCACCACCGAGACGCAGCGATTGTGGAAATATTGGCGAAAAAGCTAAACGGATAGCTCAGGAAAAGCAGCCGCCTTCGCCAAATATGTCAACAAATAAAACTAAGTAATGTATTACTAACATTAGCATATAAGGCATGCCATTAATATGGAAAAAAAAAATTAAAAAAAAAAATTAAAAAAATGGAAAAACCAACAAAAAATATTTATATTTTATTACAGGGATGGACTAGTATTAAGTAGTCATAAGTAACCGTTAAGAAAAGAAAAAAAAAACAATTAATCAAATATTAATATAGCTCTAAAAAAGGCACGGACACTCAGTCCGTGGTGTATTATTTAAATTTAAGAAAAAAAAAAAAACCTAACCTAACCTAACCTAACCTATTAAACAGACAGTCAAGCTGACTGTCAATTCAAGTCAAGCTGACAAACACCAGTCATCATGAAAGAAAGCGATTTGTTTGATTTGGCAAACCGCGAGCCAACTTCCCTAATAAGGTCTGGCTCACCCCTTGACTAACATTTTTTGGACTATTCCTGAAATTCTAAATCCTGAATGGTTTTAAATAGCGCCGGATATCTTCCTGTAATACTTTTGGTTTTTCACTACATACAAAAAATTTAAGTTTTCATACAAAAATATTAAAAAATTTCACTTTTTTCAAAATTACCAAAAAATTTTGTACTTACCGGTACCTCGTTTTTCGTATTGGGGTGTCGAGCGCGACGAGCCGGAACCGGCGACAAGTCGCTTGCCCGCCTAGCGCGATTAAAAACGCAAAAATCGTCAAAACATCATTAATTTACAGTTAAAAATAAATTGTTTTTTTTTAAATTTTAAGAAGTTTTACTTATCTTGACCAGTCCGTTGTGCTGAAAAAACCGCTTTACCAAGCGTGTCCATTTGCCCAGCCAGCCCAAAAGCTCTGGATCGATTTCACCTATGCCATCATTCAGAGCATAAATTGCGCCTTCCATGAGCAAAATATAATTTTATGTGCAATCGTACTATCGCCACTACGACGGTTTGTTTGCGCGTGGCTGGAGAAATTTCGCTAGCAAGCAAATGCTGTATAGTAAAAACTACAACACATACAGAGTTTTATTTTATGCAGAACTTTAGAGTCAAAAGTGTGCAATCCACCTGTGAAATCTCAGTTTGATATCCCTATAGTCCTAGTTGTTATGGAAACCAAGCTGCATTTTGTGATAGGAACAAGCCACTTTGCAAATTGATAGAAGGGACCATAATAAAATATTTGACCCGAGGATAAACGAGATTCCCCCATTTGGAACAGAGATGGCGCCACTTACTCGACTTTTTTAAAAAAAATTCTCAATCCTGAATGGATGCTCCGATTTGCATAATGAAGGTGTCAATCGACAGAAAATTAATTGATTTATTCTAAAAAAAATAAAAAAGTGCCCTAAAATAAATATAAGATAAAAAAAACTGGAATAAATATATATTAAGTGTTTTTTTGTATTAACGAAATTTTTTGAACAGTGTGTAAGGAAATGGAAGTTTTTATTTATATACATATTGTCACACATCATTTACACGTTTTGCGCAAAAAACCGTTACTCAATATCTTGTCTCGTTACAAATTTATTGAAGAATTACCGCTGTCGTCCGCAAGACTTTGTCCGAGTATAATTCGTTAAAATGAAAATATTTTCTCTTCCCGTCATCCGATGTTTATAAAACTTGTACCAATTTGTAAATCGCTCTCAATCAGTCAATATTCCAGAAATAACGTGCCTATTTTAACCTAAGTTAGTTATATATATATATATATATTAACCTATAGCCAGACAGACGTACGAAATTCTAATGATTGTTTTGTTTCTATAAAGATCCTATAAGTTTACTATTTTTTCTTCAAATCATTCTATGTTCTTAGGGTTGTTATAATTCCCAATATTTTTAAACGAGCAATTCTTGTATCTTATACTTTAAACGAGCTATTCTATCTATATATATTTTTAGGATCTCGGAAACGGCTCCAACGATTTTCTTGAATTTGGTATGTAGGTTGTATCGGGGGCAAAAAGTCGATCTGGCTAGGTTTCATTTAAAAAAAATAACCGTGCGAAGCTCAGTCACCCAGGTACTATAAATATATATATATATTTAGGATCTCGGAAACGGCTCCAACGATTTTCATGAAATTTGGTATGTAGGTTGATTCGGGGGCGAAAAATTTGATCTAGCTAGGTTTCATTTAAAAAAAACCGTCACCCAGGTACTTTTATTTATTTACATTGTGTTGATACTGGCGCCACAAGTGCACCTCATGCATTGATAATTAAACTAATTATCTTCCATTTCAAAGGTGCTGGAAACCCTGAAAATAAGGTCGCTATTAGTATAAAATACCAAAATAACAATAATATTAGGTAAATGTAAAATAGTTTTAGAACTGATATTTTACTTACGTTTTGTTGTCACATTGGCCTTTGCACGTTTTACACTGTAACGTGCAAGGAAGACCTACGCGTCGGCAGCCACAACGCATCGAGTTGCAGCTCAATTTATAGCCACACTTATCAAAAAAGCTTAATTCGGGCCAAATTGGAGTGGCTCAATTCCACAAGACATGGGAATACAAGTGCAAGTCCCACAGTCTTTATTACAATGCCATAACGAAGAAAGTCGTTCAACGCGACGGCAAGTTTTATAGGTTACTAGCTTTCCGCCCGCGGCTCCGCCCGCGTGGACTACAGGTTATATCGTGCCCAACTGTGGGATAAAATGTAGCCTATGTCCTTTCCCAGGCTCTAATCTATCTCTGTACCAAAATTCATCAAAATCGGTTCAGCGGTTTAGGCGTGAAAAGGTAACAGACAGACAGACAGACAGACAGAGTTACTTTCGCATTTATAATATTATATATAATATATATAATATATATTAGTAGGGAAGTAGGGATTTGGTAAAATTCAGAACGGCAACGTCGCATTCTGTCATCATGAATGATTAAAATTTGAATTTTTCGCGGGAAAACAGAAAAGTTAAGATTTCTCCGAAACTACATGAGTTAGGATTCCAATTTTTTCTGTGCCTATTGCGCAAATTCTAAGTAAATTTTTCGTGCAAGGATTTTAGTTCTATGTGTGGTATACAGATATATAATAAATATAGTGGCTGTGAACCGCCCGCTCGCCCCGCACTTACCGTCAATTGCTCGCGGCGAGCGGGCGTGTCGCAGGCGCATTGCAAGTACTTGGTGTTTTATTTAAATATATATTTGACCTACATATTTACTGTCCCAGTAGTGAGAGACAGCACAAACTGGCGACGAGGAAAAAGATCGTGAGTTATATAATAAAAAATGATCATTTTTTTATATGTGTCACGACTACTTACAATATAAAGTAACCTGAAATTATCAGACGAAACTAGCATAACAATAAATAGTACCTATAAAAGCTGTTGCAAGGGGATGCCTTGTTCAGTTTTACTCAAACCAATTATTTATTACAAAAGGAGGAAAGGTACGTGCTTATTATACTCAATTGGTTACAGTGTTTGTTTATATAATAACGGTAATATTACACAAAAAATATGCACAATCAACTGAAATATTTTCAAACCCAACTGGAATTTTACTATTTACTAACGGTAATTAGGTACATAGATCCCGTAAGACTCGATTAAATTGAAATATTCGTACTGATAACAAAAGGTCAATAAAGCATAAAGAAGTAGTCGCAATTCAACTAATATATACCTAAAAAATGTTCCATTGTTGTATAGTTAGTATCAGCCAGTTTATAAGCAGGCATTGGTCTGAAATCACAATTTTATGTACCGAGTTTAACTAAATATTTTGCACTTTGTTGTTGCTGGTAGAACACAATATTAACAATGATTTCTAATGATCAAGTATTAAGTAATTCCTTAATTTATGATAGGTTCTAATCGTAAAGTGGAAAAAAAAAGAAATTACCATCAATAATTAATAATTTTTACCTTGGATTACAGTTTATACAGAAATTTAATATGTTTTTATTCTAGTTAAGTCTATTAAAAACAATATATTACTATTATACTTACATACGATTGCAGCGAAAGATCTATTTACTTACTAGAACTGGCAAATTCCTAACTATACATACAACAAGATGTGCCTGTATATATTAGCAAGTCGGAGTGTTGTAAACACAAATTAGCCGACAAAGAAAGTGCACCGTACAATTTATCGTATGGGAAAAGCCCATCAAGTTTACACTGACTGGCATCTTCACATGTTAAACAACATGTTTTGATTGCTAGTTTGTGCAAGTGATAGGTAGTTCCAATTAAATTTATACCGAGCGTTTGCTTCCATTTTAAAAATAGTATTACCCAGTAAGTTCTTAATTTTTTAAATTGTATAGAAAAGCTTGACGCGTATTTCTGGCCACAAAGTTTCCTCTAAGATAGACATTGGTTCAGGCTTATGAAGCAAGAACCCGAGGAGAAGTTTCAAAAAAATCCTGGTTAGGTTGCGTAATCAGAGCTCTAAATGTAATTTCGCGCGAAAAGAAGATGATCTCATGGATCAAATAGTTGAGAAGTGTAGTTCGTCGAACCTCAGATAGATAATTTTGAGTTACAATAGACAAAATAATTGTGGAAGCAAACTCGGTTGAGACTGTCGAAAGACAATTAAAAGGATTTCAAGGAAGGAAAAGCCTTGATGGGAACAAAATTGGAACTAGACCGAAAAAAGACGGTATACGGTGTACTAGATCGAAAGTTCTTATCACGACAGTGACTATGAAAGATGCCCTGCAAAATATAAAATTTGTACAAAATGCGGGTTTAAAGGCCATTGCTGAAATCAATGGCAGACTAAGCAAAATAAAAACAAAAAAAAGGGATACTTAACAAAAAATAAAAAATAAAGGCAAATCTTAACTCTAATAAATCCAAGGATGTAAAAATAATGAAACCAAATGATCAACCTAAAGAAACTAAACAACCAAGTAATAAAAAAAAGAAGAACCAAATACACCATCCACACATAAAGTAAACTATGTGTTTCATATAGATAGTCGATGACGCAAAAATATCATGTCAAATTGGGGTTGTCAAGGTGGACATGCTCATTGATTCTCTGGTACCAAAACCAACATAATCGACGATAAAACTTGGGATATTTAAAGTCAATCGGTGTTGTTGCGTCAAATCAACAAAAGGGTTTGGACCCCGTTCCACTAAATTTTACGTCATAAAAATGGCACTCGGTGGGCAAAGAAACGGCTATGAAGCTCAATATGCTCAAATTAGGGGTGAGTATAAATTCTATAGACACACACATACATACATGCTCACGTCTGGAATCTCTAACAGGGTAGGCAGAGCTTCACTGGTTCTAGCACCACTAGACGCCACGTTTGACACCTAATATTAGCATAAAGTTAATCTTCATAATTTTATATCCACATCATAAGTATTCCGTACGCCGACAGCAAATAATTGTATTATTGAGGCTGCGATCCTGGTGTTCTGGGGGGCTTTAACGAGCTGTGATCGTACACTTTCTATGCTATCTATAACTAATCTTCTCCTATGACTAATAGCAGGCCGATTACGATAGTGACAGCACCGCGATAACTCCGCGGTCCTAAGTCAAAATGTCAACATTGACAACGCATAAGACGAGCAATCCTTTGCGCGGGGACCCTCGTGCAATCAAAGTGAAGTTTCAGCGTGAGCCGAGCGCGAGTTCGTTGTTATCATGCTAGAGCTGCTCGTCGATGTAAATAAAATAGGTGTATAAAATATGTCATATATCAAAACCGCTAGTGGTTATATTCTCTTTGCACATAAACAGAGAAAAAATAAGAAAAATCATGAACATTTTGTGTGTTCTTCTAAATACTCATTTGATATCGATTTGATACGTAGTACTTTGTTTGTGTAAAAAAAAATTCCGCTGAAGTAAACATTCGCCATAAAATAAAACATAAATTGCGGCGTATGCTGCTCGTGTTAAGCATTTTGGCGGTTGTTCAACTGGTAACATAAGCTAAATTTATATATTTTTTATCTAGTAAATCAATCATAACAATTTTTGTAACTACATATAAAGCATTAATTCATTCTTGCTGGTTGACGCAAGGACCCAGGTTGAGTTTTCTTCACCGATATTACTGCCGTTCTTTCGTGTTAAAAATATCACTGAATTGACAAATACCCTGTGTCCGAGTTCTCGCTAGAAAATGCGAGTTTGGACTATGTCCTACCATTTTTCACCATACTTATTTAGTTAAACATACTAGCGAATAGCCAAGTTGATTAAAGAACCAGTCTCGTAACTGGAAGGTTGCAGGTTCGAATCTATGTTCGGTTCTGTACCACAAAATTCATCTCTTCATATTTATTTACGGGTTTCTCATTAGTTGTCGCTTGCTTAAGCGTGAAGGAAAACATCATGATGATTTCTATCGTGGAACTAAAATCGTTATACCGGTCGAGCTACGTAAACAGTTGCTACCATCGGCTCATGAAGGTCACCCGGGCATCGTTGCCATGAAGGGTAGATTGCGGACTAAGGTTTGGTAGCGTAAAATAGATAAAGAACACGGTAGAAAGTTGCAAGAGCTGCACCTTAGCAAACTCAAACTCAATAATCTTTATTTTATGGAAACAAATACATCGACCAATAAAAGAATTCGTGACCTTATGGTGACGACTGTCTAGTAAATCCAGTTTATGCTTAGTCCTAGTATTTACATTTTCTTATGACATTTTAGTATTGTGAAATTATCTTGGAAAATGTATAATTCAATAATCTTAATTTCATGACATTGTGCAATGTGTGTAAGTGCAATTGTAAAGGTTTAGATAGATAAATAATTTATGTCACTTTTATAATGAATAAGTAACCAAAATGACATTTGCATGCTGATTTTTCATTAGCAAAACATGTTTGTACTGACATTTCTTTTTATCTTTTTATAATAAAATAATGATTTGATTTGATCCTCAAGGCTAGGCATTCCAATAAGTTTGACTTCAGACAATAGACAGCAATTAATTAACGAAGAGTTTAAGTCCTTCTGCTCAGAGTTTAGCATTCAACCTTACAATTCCATACTGGCCGCAGCAGGACGGTGACGTCGAGCGGCAAACCCGAGACATCATAAAACCGTTAAAAATCAGCCAATGCCAGAAGTCTGATTGGAAGGAGCATCTCTTAAGCTACCTCATGATGTACAATAGCACGCCGCATAGCACGACGGGAAAGACCCCTTCTGAATTGTTTCTTAACAGACAGTTTAGAGACAAAATTCCCTTTGAAAACCAACAAATCAATTTAGAAGTACACGATAGAGACAAAATGATGAAAGAAAAGGGGAAGAATAAGGAAGATAGGAAAAGAAGAGCGAAGGATAGCGACATTGAAGTAGGCGAGAAGGTTTACATAAAAAATATAATTAAAGAAAAAATGGAGGAGACGTAAATATAAGGAATAACGAAATTCGACAAGAGTTATGAATAAAAATAATACATTTAAAAAAGGTTGAAGGACAGTGGAAGATTCAAAACGAGAAAGAGATTGGAAATGACAGTAGGTCAATATTGGAAACAGACGAAATTTAATTGTGTTGAAACTGTTGGAATGTACCTATACTGATTGACTGATTCGTTGTATTGTATAGTCCTTAGAATGTAAGTTATTTTCAGTTTCTTGATTGTTTTTGATCTGTAATAATTTGTAAAATTCGTCTAGCCAGATAATGTATTTATTTCTAATAGACTTAGTTCGAATAGTTTATTTAAAATAATTGAAAAGGAGAGATGTGGTATACAGATATATAATAAATATAGTGGCTGTGAACCGCCCGCTCGCCCCGCACTTACCGTCAATTGCTCGCGGCGAGCGGGCGTGTCGCAGGCGCATTGCAAGCACTTGGTGTTTTATTTAAATATATATTTGACCTACATATTTACTGTCCCAGTAGTGAGAGACAGCACACTATGTATTGTAGTTTTTGAGATCACAATGGGCTGGCTGGGCACATTTCTCCAGCCAGCCCAAACTTCAAAAGCCTATAACTCAGTAATCACTTGTCCAAATGCTTTGAATCTTTTGTGTCTGTATGCTTATTATAGACCCTAAACCTAGGTAAACTTACTTTGAACCTTAATGGGTTCCTTTATTGGTTTTTAGCTGTGCTGGCTGGGCAAATTTTGTACAGCAAGCACAGTGTTGTTGCGCTCTCACGTTAAAACGACTAGGGATATCAAACTGAGATTTCACAGGTGGATTGCACACTTTTGACTCTAAAGTTCTGCATAAAATAAAACTCTGTATGTGTTGTAGTTTTTACTATACAGCATTTGCTTGCTAGCGAAATTTCTCCAGCCACGCGCAAACAAACCGTCGTAGTGGCGATAGTACGATTGCACATAAAATTATATTTTGCTCATGGAAGGCGCAATTTATGCTCTGAATGATGGCATAGGTGAAATCGCTCCAGAGCTTTTGGGCTGGCTGGGCAAATGGACACTTACCAAGCTGCATCCGCCGATACCTCATTTGTCGCGCTGTGCCAATTAGCGCCGAAGCTATTCACATTTTTGTTACCATACCGAGGGTATCTTGGTGAGTGCCAACATTTCATAAAAACAACATTTTTTGGAGTACCTATTCCTGAAATTCAAAATCCTGAATGGTTTTAAATCCTTCTTTCTGCAGAATTTCGACCTTATAACCTCATCCAAAGATAAAGATACCTTCACAAAGTTAACCTTACCTCCATAATTCATCTTTTTTAATCAATGTCAATTTTTGTCACCAATGTCAATTTTTTGTCATTTTTATCAATGTCAATCAATGTCAATCAATGTCAATTCTTGTAAATTGTTATCAACTGTCGTCAACATAACCATACGAACTGAAATTCCGGTCGATGTCACTGATTTGTAGTTGCGACGTGCAAGTTTCTATAGGTAAATGGATCGTGTTACACATACCTCTATGTACTAAAATAAGTTTTTACTTCATTTTTATACCTCACTGATTCTGAGATTCAAAAATTGACGGTGACTTTTTACTTTTAACCCTTTATCACTGACTGCGTGCGCGTCACTGATACGCCACTTTGCAATTTAAAATTACACACCCTCACCCTCATTTCCTAGTAATCAAAATATTTTTAGCACTTGAATTGATGAATATATGCTATTCATCATTTTTCCTTAATATTACCAATTTTACAGCTCACTGAAACCCTCATAACTCACTGACCAAGGAGGCTGGGCCAGAATCTGAAACTGCTCTCTAGAGGCATTGAACTGTTCTAAAATACCTCATACTTAAAATATTTTTCACTCACTTCTTCCTTCATAAACCACGTCATTTGCAGCTGAGTACACAAATTAAAAAATCCCAAGGTCAAATATCATGGACTTGGTGGTAGAAGACATACTCTTTTTTAATAGCCAATAATAAGTGAATTTTGTCAGGATTGGAGTACAGGTTTAAGTTTTGCTCTAGGCCTTACCATGCCTGGTGAATAAATTATGGAGCCAAAACATACACCCTGACGCCATTCGCGGATAAGTTTGTTTTGCTCACAACTCGAAAACCAAGCGTCTGATCGAAAATCCGAGTGAATCCCCGTTCACTTAAACTGAACCACTTTCAGGGGTAACACTACAAATGGACCTGGTCTGAACATCCTAACACCTCATTTTTATACTCTTCTACCTCTACTTTTCCTGGGAGACCAGCAGCAGAAAAATCCTGAGCGGATCTGGATCCATTACTTCTAGTTCCTACTGTTAGCTTTTTTCCCGACCTTGAACTCTTGGATTTTGGTAGACCACCAGGGGTTTTCTCCTTCTTTTTGCAGAATTTCGACCTTATAACCTCATCCTGCAGAACTACCTTTTCATATATGACACAAAAGTACTCACAGATTAACATCTTAAATTCTAATGTATAAAAACTCACTTAAATCCGTTACTGGCATTGTCTTTTCGCGACTTTTACATTAAATTACTTCTTATCACTTATGATCATAACTCACATCCTCAGTCTCCTAACTCCCGTTTCAAGATCAAGTTATTCTTTCCTAAAATTAAGGCCCAATTTGATTATCTGCTGTCCACAAGCCTTCGTCCAAAGATACCTACCACAAAATTAACCTAACCTCCATAATTCATCATTTTTTAATCAATGTCAATTTTTGTCACCAATGTCAATTTTTTGTCAATGTTTTTATCAATGTCAATTAATGTCCATCAATGTCAATCATTGTCAATTCTTGTAAATTGTTGTCAACACAACCATACCAACCGAAATTACGGTCGATGTCACTGGGATTTGTAATGTTATACATTTCCTAGGAATTGTATAAAATTCCCAAATTGCTCTAGGAAATATATTAAAATAATGTTTTCAGTGAATAAAATTAATAAAATAACATAAACTCACCTGAATAAGCGACATGAATTTTTTTGTCATGGCCACATTGTAGATTTTCTCACTTTATTAAATGTTCGAGAATTTCACATTTCATGAAATACTCTCAATGAATTTATAAGTATAAAACGTTCACTAGCACAAAAAAATACTTTTTTTTTTTAATTTTGTACTTAAAATTACACGATTTCAAATATTAAAAATGCAGATATCATTAAAATTTTATTCTTTATCTACATAAATTAGGAACTGACATTCATTTCATACATTTTTAATTTTTTTTTCCATACAAAAGTTACAAAAAAGTTTTTTTTTCCAAATTTCTCAGTATTTTTCTTCTGACCGTACTATTGTTTTTGCTTAAGAGCATTCCATACAATAAAAGAAATAGCAAAATACCATTTTTGTTTCACTAGCATCTCAAAAAAGAGATATATACATCAATAAAGGGCTTTGAAGATTTTTGTATGGAGCCTGGAATACCTACTGTCCGCCATTTTGAATTTTTTTCAAAATCGCGGCCACACTTGAGACCTAGTAAAATCGATAGCTTAGATCAATACAAACTTAAAATATTCTTTGACAATTTCTCCTAAAGTGTCAGGTTTCCAAGTTATGAGCTGTCAAAGTTACACTGGTGGCGCCATCACTAAGTACTATGACTAAAGGTCTCTGTTTTCTAACATGTTTTAAATATAATTAAATCGATTTTTAACATAAATACAAACGTAAAATATTCTTTGATAAAATCTCCTAAAGTGTCAGGTTTCCAAGTTATAAGCTGTCAAAGTTGCACTGTTGGCACCACCAACACCAATAAGTAGGTAGGTACTATGAAAATTAGTCTCTGTTTTCAAACATGTTTTAAACCTAATTAAATTGATTGTTTATATCAATACAAATAAAGGTAACTTACTTTTCAGGTAGGTACATACCTACTTACAAATCTATTGGAGATATAAGACACGCACCTATAGGCCTACCGTTTAACTCGCGTATCGCCTGCGCCGTGTGAAGGCAGTGGGGAGTGATGTTAGCGGGAGGACATGGAACCGGCTGCCGCTGCCGCGCTCTCTGCTCCGCGCACCCCGCGTAGCCACCCGCTAACATCTCTCCCCGCTGCCTTCACACCGCGCAGGCGATACGCGAGTTTAGCAGTCGGCCAATATTCAAGCCACCGTAAAGTTTTAATCGATCCGTTACCATTTACTTTAGTTTGTATAGCGTTATCTTATCTCACTCTAAATCCTCTATCACCACCCGCACCTCGCATTTGTTTGTATAGCGTTATCTCGCTCTAAATGCTATCTCTTACTCCTTTATTACCGCGTGTACATCCCTTCCTTGTCCCGCACCCCCGTCTCCTACCTGACTTCAGTTGCCACTTGACTGTCACTGTGCGCAAGCGTTTCTAAGTCCTATATGTGCTCCTTGGTGCATTTTTATGGTTATTGTCTTTTGTTGAATATTGTTACTGTGACTGTTTTATTGTTATCGTTGACTGTTTGTTGTTATCATTGACCGTTACGCCAGTAACATGAGTGACACTGGTGGTGAATATCGCTCAAGAAGATGCTATTTTTGTGGAACTAGCACTGTTCCGGGTCCTCGAAGAAGGCGAGGAACAATTCGTTCGTACCAATTAACCTTTGAGTATGTTAACTCGTACCCGTACATCCTGGACTATTCTCATCATTTATTCTTGGACACACGACAGGTAAGTTACCTAAACTAATAACTATTTTGTCGTTACTTAAAACGGTCAAGTGTGAGTTTGGTGGGACCAAGAAAAAGTTTTATCCTACCAGTGGGACATCGCAGTGGGACCACGGTTCCGGAGCGGTATAGTTGAATTGTTTGTAACATAAAGTTCAAATATATCATCATTATTAGCTCTCTCATATTCCTACTTCAACTATCTCTACAACTTTTAAATATAGCCAAAGTACTTTTAAAATCAAGTAAAAACATGTTTGAAAACAGGAAAGAGAAACTATATTTCATAGTACTTAGTGATGGCGCCACCAGTGTAACTTTGACAGCTCATAACTTGGAAACCTGACACTTTAGGAGAATTTGTCAAAGAATATTTTAAGTTTATATTGATCTAAGCTATCGATTTTACTAGGTTTCAAGTGTGGCCGCGATTTTGAAAAAAAATCAAAATGGCGGACAGTAGGTATTCCAAAATCTTCAAAGCCCTTTACTGCGTTATCGATATTTTTCCCAATTACAATGATGTAAAAGATATAAAAATGACATAGGTAAAAGCATGCAACATAAATAAATTGTAAAATAAACTAAAGATCTATATAATCAATGGTTTCAAAACAACGTACTCTCAATGAATTTCTAAGTATAAAACGTTCACTAGCACACAAAAAATAGTTTTTTTTATTATTTTTGTACTTAAAATTACACGATTTCAAAAATTAAAAATGCAGATATCATTAAAATTTTATTCTTTATCTACATAAAGTAGGAAGTGACATTCATTTCATACATTTTTTATTTTTTTTCATACAATAGTTACAAAAAAATTTTTTTTTTTTCAAAATTTCTCAATATTTTTCTACTGACCGTACTATAGTTTTTTGCTTAAGAGCATTCCATACAACAAAAGAAATAGGAAAATACCATTATTCTTCCACTCGCATCTGAAAAAAGAGATATATACATCAATTAATTTACTGTATTATCGAATTTTTTCTCAATTTCAATGGTGTAAAAGATATAAAAATAACAAAGGTAGAAGCATGCAACATAAATAAATTGTATAATAAACTAAAATTCTATAAAACAGAAGGTTTCAAAACAACGTACTCTCAATGTAATTCTAAGTATAAAACGTTTACTAGCACACAAAAAAAATGTTTTTTTTTTAATTTTGGTACTAAAAATAACACTATTTCAAAAACTGAAAATGCATATATCAATAAAATTTTATTCTTTATCTACATAAACTAGGTAGTGACATTCATTTCATACATTTTTTATTTTTTTTCATACAAAAGTTACAAAAAAATATATATTTTTTTAATTTCTCAATATTTTTCTACTGACCGAACCATTGTTTTTGCTTAAGAGCATTCCATACAACAAAAGAAATACAACGATACCATCCTGGTTCCACTAGCATCTCAAAAAAGAGATAGATATATACATCGATAAATTTACTGTATTATCGATATTACTCACAAATTCAATGATGTAACAGATATAAAAATAACAATATTAGAAGCATAAAACAGAAATAAACTGTAAAACATACTAAAGATCTATGAAATACAAGGTTTTAAAACAACGTACTCACAATGAATTTCTAAGTATAAAACGTTTACTAACACACAAAAAAATGACTTTTTTAAATTTTGGTACTAAAAATTACACGATTTCAAAAATTAAAAATGCAGATATCAATAAAATTTTATTCTTTATCTACATAAACTAGGAAGTGACATTCATTTCATACATTTTTTATTTTTTTTCATACAAAAGTTACAAATTTTTTTTTTCAAATTTCTCAATATTTTTGTACTTTGCAATGGTACGGCCATTGCTTTTGCTTAAGAGCATTCCATACAACAAAAGAAATACGACAATATCATTCTCGTTCCACTAGCATCTCAAAAAAGAGATATATACATCAATTAATTTACTGTAAAATCGAATTAATTTACTGTAAATTGTAAAATTTTCCCATATTAGAACAATTTCAATGATGTAAAAGATATAAAAATAACATTAGTAGAAGCAAAAAACATAATAAATTGTAAAATAGACTAAAGGTCTATGAAATACAATATTTCAAAACCACATACTTACAACGAATTTCTAAGTATACTAAAATTACTAACACACAAAAAAAATAGTTTTTTAAAAATTTTGTTACTAAAAATTATACGATTTTAAAAATTAAAAATGCAAATATTAATGAAAAGTTATTCTTTATTAATATAAACAACTAGTGACAATCATTTCATACATTTTTTATTTTTTTTCATACATAAGTTATAAAAAAAATAAGTTTTTCAAAATTTCTCACGATTTTTTCTACTGACCGTACTATTATTCTCAACCAGAAATTAATGCCTATAATTCAAGAAATATGGGCACATGAAACTTTTCCCACTTGCCCATCAATAAACAGAGCAATAAGATTTAAAAAAAAAAATATCCACATTTTTTGAATTTAAACCGGGTCTAAAATCTTTATTTATTACCGCAAATACAAAAACAATATATCAATCGACGAGGAATTACAATACCTTTTTGTCAGTATAAAAACGAAGGATATCAATGAAAAACTAAAAAAGTTATTTTAAAAAAACTATAAAAAATAATAAAAAATTGTATGGGAGGTACCCGAAAAAAAACCGATAGACCCCAAAGGAAGGGGTCTATCTTAAAGAGCATCTTCTCAAACCCCTACATACAAAATTTGAAGAAGATCTACCGACGCGAGACCCTATAACCTAACCTAACCTAACCTAACCTAACCTAACCTAACCTAACCTAAGGTATCAAATAGCACAAAAAGTAAGAAGCTGGAGGTTAAAGAGAAAATATACTCTGAAAGATTTAGTAGGCAAAACAAGCATTGTAATAGTTTAGACTTGATCTGACAGACATGAATTAACTGACAGAAGAATTGACAAAGTCAAAACCAAAATCAGCATCCTGTTTAATGCTATCAATATTTTTAAATCACGCTTACCAGCTATATTTAGGGGTAGAAAATATTGATCATTCTCGAACCAAAGCTCGTTCTCCACAGACTAATGGCATATGTGAAAGGTTCCACAGAACTATGCAAGATGAATGTTACAATATTATCTTTAGAAAGAAAATTTACGCCTCTTTGGCAGAACTTCAGTTAGACGTAGACCATTGGGTGCATTCTTACAATAGATCTAGACCGCATTCAGGTAAATATTGCTATGCCTATGCAAACCTTTTTTGATAGTATGCATATTGCTTATCAGAAAAATATTGATAGCATTAAACAGGATGCTGATTTTGGTTTTGACTTTGTCAATTCTTCTGTCAGTTAATTCATGCCTGTCAGATCAAGTCTAAACTATTACAATGCTTGTTTTGCCTACTAAATCTTTCAGAGTATATTTTCTCTTTAACCTCCAGCTTCTTACTTTTTGTGCTATTTGATACCTTATCGAGATATTTGCCATAAATATTATACAAGTTAATACTACCAAATAAAGATATACAAAATGTTTGCATTTTAGTTGAATATTTCTTCACAATTGTGTATAATTATTAATGCTTTCCAGGTTAATTTGTTATGGCTTTTTCTAAATTTCTTCAAAAGAATATTTGGTACCGAAAAGAATAAAGATATTCTTATTCATTTCTTGAACGATATTTTGGGCTTTACTGGCTTAGCTGCTATTCACGATGTTGAATTCTTAGCTACCATTTTGGACCCTGAAATTGCCGCTTAAAAGCAGAGTATTGTCGATGTTCTTTGTAAGGACTCTCAAGGTTCCAGGTACATCATAGAAATGCAATTCACTAAGACCAAAGGCTTCGAAAAGCGTGCTCAATATTATGCTGCTAAAGCCTACTCAAGTCAAGCTGATCAAGGTGATGATTATCATAACCTCAAAGAAATTATCTTTATTGCTGTTGCTGATTGTATTATTTTTCCAGATAAGGCTGAGTACAAATCTAATCATGTCATTTTAGATCAAAATAGCTTTGATGACTTAAAGGATTTTTACTTCGTATTCATAGAACTACCTAAATTTACAAAGACAAAAGAAGACCAACTAGAAAATATAGTAGAAAAATGGTGTAATTTTTTCCGATATGCAGCAGAAACAAGGGAAGAGGATCTAGATAAGATAGTTGGTAGTGACGTAATAATAAAACGAGCTTATGAAGAGATGAATAAGTTTAATTGGTCAGAAGAAGAGTTACTAGCATATGAACAAATGAAGAAACGCATAATGGATGAGATTGCTGCTTTTGCTCAAAAATTTGATGAGGGTCTTAGAGTTGGTCATGAAAAAGGTAGACTAGAAGGTATCCAAATCGGTCATGAAAAAGGCAGAGCTGAAGATAAGCAGGAAGGTAGGGAAGAGGGCAAAAAACAGGCTAAAATAGCTGTAGTTAGAAACTTACTTAAAGCCGGCTTATCTGTTGACTTGATAGCTCAATCTACTGGACTTTCTAAAGCTGAAATTTTACAACTCAAGAAAGAAATAGCTTAAAAACTTGGTGATCTTATTAATTGATTATCTATTGTTGTATCACTTAAATAAGTTTCAGGGTTATCATCTATTACGTCATCAGTTTCTTGCCCGTTTTCGCTCCAGTTTACGGTACTTTTCCGGGTTTTTTCTCTTAATTTTAGAATCACCTTGTTGTAAACTACCCAAGTTTTGTTCTTGCTCCGTTTTACCGGATGAATTACTCGATGCATTAGTTACTTTGTCTCCTTTACTAATATTCTGTTTATCTAAAAAAATAGGAGAAGCTTTTTTAACTTGTTCATGTAATATATCAGATATCTTATAACGACCATTTTTGATGAGATTGTTTAAATATTTTGTTTTGTTTCCCTCTTTATCAAAACAAAGGTCATGCAATCTTTCAAAAATAGAACAAACATCAATTCCTACTCCATGTAGTATTCTAGATAAATCTTTCGGCGTAAAAAGCTTTTTCTCGGCCAAGAAGTGATTTAAATAATTTTCTTCATTAAAACAAACTTTATGAAAGTTTCTTAAAATAAAAGTGGCATTATTTCCCGACATGGATAATATATTAGATAAATCACTTGGCGTAAAACCTGCCTTACGAAAGTCACCTAAAAGCTGTGTTTCGTTTCCTTTCTCATCAAAACAAACATCATGAAAATTTTTTAAAGCAGGGCAAATATTAGCTCCTGCTCCATGCAATATCTTAGATAAGTTACTCAGCGTAAAACTTTCTTCCTCGCTTAAGAAACGATTTAAGTATCTTTTTGTGTCTCCTATAAAACAAAAATCATGAAACCTCTTCAGACTCTTTTCTAGATTATTCTTTGCTCCACTCAACATACTACATAAATTACCCGGCCTAAAACCTACCTTACAGAAATCATTTAAAAGTTTTGTTATTTCTCTTTTCTCATTAAAGCAAACAATATGCAATCTTTTTAAGATAGAAGAAGCACGAGCTCCTGTTCCACATAATGCAGAGGATAAGTTACTTGGCCTAAAGCCTGCTTTATAGAAATCATCTAAAAGTTTTGTTCTTTTTCCTTCATCATTAAAACAGACATTATGCAATTTTTCAAAAGCATATCTAGCTCTAGTTCCTGCTTTACTTAAAATACTGGATAAGTTACTTGGCTTAAAGCTTTTTTCTCCACCTTTTTCCTCAATAAAAAAGTGCTTTAAATGCTGTTTTCTATTTCCTTGCTCATCAAAAAAAGTATCCAATAGTTCTTTAAAAGCTTTAGAAACATTAGCTCCTGCTCCATGCAAAATACTGGATATATTAGTTAGACTCATTCCGTCTTTTTCTAAAATTTTTAAATATTGAGTTTTATTTCCTTCTTCATCAAACCACAGATCATACAAGCTTTTGAAAGCTGCTGCAGCATTTACTCCTGCTCCATTCAAAATACTAGACATATTAGTAAGGTTTATCCCTTTTTCTTCTAGAGTTTTTAAGTATTGAGTTTTATTTCCTTCTTCATCAAACCACAGACCATATAAGTCTTTGAAAGCTGTTACAGCATTAGTCCCTACTCCATGCAAAATACTGGATATATTAGCTAGATTTATTCCCTCTTTTTCTAGGGTTTTTAAATATTGAGTTTTATTTCCTTCTTCACCAAACCATAGGTAATATAGATTTTTAAAAGCTGTTGCAGCATTAGCTCCTGCTCCGCCTAAAATACTGGACATATTAGTTAGACTTACTCCTTCTTTGTCTAGAGTTTTTAAACATTGAGTTTTATTTCCTTCTTCATCAAGCCAAAGGTCATATAAGTCTTTGAAAGCTGTTGCAATATTAGTTCCTGATCCACCTAAAATACTGGACATATTAGTTAGATCTATTCCTTTTTCTTCCAGAATTTTCAGATGTTGAGTTTTATTTCCTTTCACGTCAAACCATAGATTATATAAGTTTTTAAAAGCTGTTGCAGCATTAGTTCCTACTCCATGCAAGATATTGGACATATTAGTTAGACTTATTCCTTCTTCTTCTAGATTTTTCAGATATTGAGTTTTATTCCCATCTTCATCAAACCACAGATCATATAAGCCTTTAAATGCTTTTGTAGCATTCGCTCCTACTCCATGCAAAATACTGGACATATTAGTTAGATCTATTCCTTCCTCTTCTAGAGTTTTTAGATATTGAGTTTTATTTCCACCTTCATCAAACCACAGATCATATAAGCCTTTAAATGCTTTTGTAGCATTAGCTCCTACTCCATGCAAAATACTGGACACATTAGTTAGATCTATTCCTTCCTCTTCTAGAGTTTTCAGATATTGAGTTTTATTCCCATCTTCATCAAACCACAGATCATATAAGCCTTTAAATGCTGTTGCAGCATTAGCCCCAGCCCCACTTAAAATACTGGACATATTAGTTAAATTTATTTTTTCTTCTCCTAGAGTTTTTAAATATTGAGTTTTATTCCCATCTTCATCAAACCACAGACCATACAAGCCTTTAAATGCTGTTGCAGCATTAGCCCCAGCCCCACTTAAAATACTGGACATATTAGTTAAATTTATTTTTTCTTCTCCTAGAGTTTTTAAATATTGAGTTTCATTCCCATCTTTATCAAACCATAGATCATGTAAGTCTTTAAATGCCGTAGAAGCTTTAGCTCTTGCTCCACTTAAAATACTAGACGTGCTAGCCAAATTTACTCCTTTTCTTTCTAGAGTTTTTAAATATTGAGTTTTATTTCCTTCTTCATCAAACCACAGATCATATAAGTCTTTAAACGCTGTGGGGGCTTTACCTCTTGCTCTATTCAAAATACTAGATATATTAGCTAGATTTATTCCCTCTTTTTCTAGGGTTTTTAAATATTGAGTTTTGTTTCCCTCTTTATCAAACCATAGACGATATAAGCCTTTAAATGCTGTAGGAGCTTTACCTCTCGCTCCGCCTAAGATACTGGACACATTAGTTAAGCTTATTCCTTCTTTTTTCATGACTTTCAGATATTTTTTTCCTTCTCCTTTAATTAAAAAACTTAAGAACTGATTAAATGCAGGTGTTCCTTTTTTACCAACCACACTTTTAGCAAATTTAATTTCTTCATCAATGTTTTTATTTTGAATTTTCTGGTAACTAGATCTATTATTTTTTATATCTTCCAAAAGCTTTTCCATTATTCCTTTCGTAATAGGGCCAAATTCATGAGATTCTGACCAACGTAACGCTACTTCATGTAATTTCTCGTAATTATATGGAATATCAGACTTACCTATCTCATTTCTAATAACACTTTTCAAATTTTCCCTATTAGGTTGGTTAACTGCAAGTATTAGTTTATCTAAAAATTTCTCTTTTATTTCTATTTCATTCTCATCAGAGAGTCTTCCTTTCTCTTCTTCTTTCTGCAAAGAAGGTGGAAGCTTTAATAGACTTAAAAGTTTCTCTCTTGTTGTTCCTTCTTGCACAAATTGATAAAGACCATTCCCATTTATACACGAACAATTTCTTAAAATTTTATATCTTTTTTCTCGAATATCTATACTATCAAATTTTAAAGGATAAGAATCTTTAGATTGCCCTTTTTTTAATTTTTTTTCTTCTGTAAGGTCTAGATCTGCATCAGTATAGATAATAAAATATTTTATATCCTTATCATTTTCTAATTTTTCAATGAAAAGAGTAAAATATTTATTAATAGAAAACGTATTCTTTATTTCCTGTCTTTTGGAGGGAAATAACTGATCATAACCAATATTACTATCTGCATTATGAGCTTTTACATAAGTAACTCTATCTTTATAATTAATAGTAATATTATTAGATGTATCACGGCTTTTTTCCTCAAAACTTATGGAAAGCATGTTTTTATTCAAGAACATTTCATGCAAGAAGAGTATTAATAAATTGAATTCATATATAACTCCAGATATATAATTCTTAAGTTTTTTATCCTTTTCTGGAGCTGTTAAATCACACAATATTCTTTCTTGTAATGCTGTATAATCGTCTTGAACTTTACTAAAAAAAATTATTTCGTTTTTAACGATGTTGTTCAGTTCTTCTCTATTAGGCTGATTAACTGCAAGTACTAATTTATCTAAAAATGCTTTTTTTGTTTCTTTTTCAAACTCTTGAGAAAGTTTTCTCCCTTTTATTGCTTTTCGCATAGCAGGAGAAAATTCTAATTGTCCTAAAAGTTCTTCTCTTGTTGCATCATCCTGCAAAAACTGATAAAAACCACTCCCTTGCGTATTATCATTTGTAAACAAAAAGTCTTTTAAAATGTCACATTCCTCTGTATTTATGCTATCAAATTTAAAAGGATAAAAATTTCTCAACTGTCCTTTTTTTAATTCCTTTTTTTCTGTAAGATCCAAGCCTGAATTAGTATAGACAATAAGATATTCTACATTATTTGATAAACTATCTGATTTAGAGATTAGATGTTTAACAAAACTACCAAAGTAACTATTAATAGAAGAACTTCGTCTTTCTTTAGTAAATAATTTAGCATAGCTAATATCATTATCTACATAATATTCGTCTACATTTTCAATTCGTATATGAATAGACTTCTTTTCGTAACGAAGAACAATATTACTAAACATATCAATTTCAGAATCTTCAAACGCTAATGACAATGAAGGATATTTATGTTCATACGTAGACTTTCTAAGTGAGCAAAGCACTGACAAGTCTAATCGATACATAAGCCCTATCAAATGATGAGGAATGTATTGCTTAGTTTGACAAGTATTATCTAATTCATTCTGTCTAGGTTCATCTTGTAAATCACTAGGAGATTCTAAATCTTCATTATTAGCAACATTTACATCCATGCGCGCCCTTTTTGGTGCTTTATTATCTTTATCCATAACAGAACGCCCACGTTTTCTACTTGTTTTATGATCTTTCTTACCTGGACCCCTTGAATGACTACCTTGTTTATGCGAGGAGTTTTCAATATCTTGTAATGGTGTAGAAATGTAAGATTGAGAAATATTGTTTGAATTTGAACCTACCACATTACCGTAAGCTTCCTCTCTAGAAACTTTTATGCTTCTCTTTATATCTTTTTCAATATTACTAAGAAGTGGTACAAAATGGTTCCTGTAATTCACTATGTAAATAATATTATTACCTGTACCTACCTTACCTTTAGTAACATGTAATCCATCTATCTCTTTATCTCTCAATTCTATAGTCCTAACTTTCACGCCATAGTTTTCGCATATCATTTTTCCTTCAACTTCAGGTCTTCCCCATATAGCGTTTTCCAACTTTAGAATTTTTATTTCTGAATCAGAGCTTGTATTTTCAATGTCTTCTGCAGTAAATTCAATACGCGGAATATATTCACAAAGTTTTTCACCTTCTCCTTTTAAAGCACTACCCAACCATGAACCTTTTTTTGATTGATTAACTTGTGCATATTGCTTACAATTTTCCCGCAAAGACTTTACACTAAATCCTTTACTACCTGCAATCAGACCTTTATCTTTTAGCTCGTTCAATCCTTGAGCTATGGAATCAAAGAAACAATCCCCTTCACCTATAGCAGCTCCTATCTTAAAGCCCTCAGGCAATTTCTTCCTTAGTGTCTCTAAAAGTTGATTAAGCTTCTTTTTTTCCTCTTCATTCTTTGCATTTTTTATCCCACTGAAAATGGAAATAGGTTCTCTAGTAACAAAATCTGACTTTTCTAGAGTGCTCTTACTATTAGGTGATTTACCGGACTCTTTATTCCCTGCTAACATATTGACTCACTACACTACACTATTCACATGATAGTTGAAAAAATCAACAAAGTAAAGTTATCTTTTTATAACTAATAACATTATTTCGATATTTTCTGTCATTAAATTAATAACATGGTCGCTTTTGTTTAATTAAAAATAATAACCGTGAGAACTTTTTGTTTTGGGGTGCGTCTACCATGTGTACCATACGAACTTTTTAATATAATAATTTTACTATACGCTAAAACTACCCATATTAGCCCATTTCATCCATATCTACATACGAACTGTTTTACCTAAGCTTATTAAAATAATTTAAATCTTCTATTTTTATAACCTTATTTTTACGCTGCTTGTTCTCACAAATATACGATCTTTTTTCTTTTTAAACAAAGTAAACATTTAAAATTTTTATGACGCTGAGAAATTAAGGTATTGTCTGTAAATTCCAATAGAATTTTTGTATCCGTTCAATATAGAAAATGTTTTTCATGAAGTTTTTTTATCCCTAGTAATTTTAGGTTGCTATTCAATTCTAACTTTTACATAATGCCATAAGTATTTTTTTAGGAGATCAAATGCCAAGAAAAACAGAACGTCATGCTACAGTACTTAATAAGTTACAAAGTGTTATTGAACATACAGATTCTAAAATTGCTGCTGAAAGGCATTTAGCGATTGAAAGATGGGTGAAAACCTACATTGAACAAATAGAGTATTTAGAAGATAGTGAGTGGCAATTCTTAAACAACATATTTCGCGATGAAAGTTGCTGGTCGGATACAAAATTAAATAATCACATCCTAGGACAGAAGCTAACTGAGAAAAAAATCCATTTTGTAGGTATAACATGGCTTGTAGGTATTGTGGTAAATAAAATTTATCCGCTCTTTCAAGAGCAATTTGAGTCTTACAAAGGTAGAGTCTCCCGGCGCAGTAGACATGGATGGTAATCCTGTAGATGACAAATATATAAGAAGTGATTTGCTTGAGTCTATGGGAAGTTATGATCCTGTATTTAGCTTTTGAATTAGTAGAGAATCTGGAACATTAAAGGAATATAATAACGTAGATGGCTTCCGAGAAGCTGTAGATCTTAAATGGAGCGAGGGGGTAGAATATTTCTATAACCTTTTAAGCCGGCAAGAAAGAGAGGAGGAAGCTATTAGTGCAGTTACTACCTTGTCCACTATTCAATGTAACTACAATCGTGCTACCGTTTTAGATTTTTGCCTGTATAAAATGGATGATCCAGCAAAACATGAGCTATTGCTTAAGTTGTTAGAAAAAAATCAAGGAGTATATTCACTTCTTAATGGTTTGATACGTTGGAGTTTTCTTGGTACAGTTCGAGATATGGTGAAGCGCTGGTGCTATGAAGAAGTTTCAGTACCTGCAGACAAAATACTTTCACATCATGATTATGCACTCCTTCTTTCCTCACTTTCAAATGTAATGCTAGAAAGTCCTGAGTCAGGTGTTCAAGCTAGATCAGTTACTATGGATATTTGGAGGTGCAATCGCTTTAATGAGAATAAAAAGGCTGCTGTTTTTTCAAATGGTAGAGTCCCTATCAAACGCATGCTTGCTGGATTAATTGTAGATTGGGAGCGCGGTTGTGCTTTAGGTGAAGGTGATACTGGAAAAAAAGACGAGCTGTTAGAGATTTTACAGTTTGCAAAAGAGTATTGTACACAGGAGGATTTTGTGAATTTTAAAAATTATTTAATTAGCAACCTAAAAATGGTCGGTAGACCTGGTATAAAGAGTGGTGTTGATTATGGCAAGCTGGCAGAGGAGTTGTTTTCTGAGCTAGATAAGTTACCTATTCCTCATAGAGGTGGCGGTGACTGGTGGCTCTGGTGACCCGCAGTCTATGTTAGGATCTCCTGGCGTTAGCGGTTTATCTGTTTGTAGTAAATAGAGGTGTTTTATGCATAACAATGGTGAAAATATTGGACTGATTAGAAGTTTGTTAAACGGAAATTGCCAAGAGTTTGTAGAAAGGTTTGAATCTTTCTTGGATCAGTGTCCATCTTTTTTGCACTCAGTGGGTAAGGATCGCTTTTTTCCTGCATTCTTTTTTGGTATGTTTGCTACTGCGTTTGATTCTGATGTTGCAGATAATGAAAAAAAATATTTTCCTTTTGACAACAATCCGAATGAACCTAGAAAAGGAAACTTAAAGGTTGCTGTATTAATTAATGACAGAGATAGAAGAGGCTACGGAATTGTAAGATGTTTTACTATTGCCGATAGACAAAATAGTTTTGGTTCAAGATTTAGTCAGCAAGAGAAATTGTGGATAGAGAATAATTTACAACAGCAGAATGTTGCATCACGGGCTGGGCGTTTTGCATGGGAAGAGTATAAAACATTTGCATGGGCAGAAAATCTGGGAGAAGACGAAGAAGAAGAAGCAATAAAATGTGTAAAAATTCGTGAGAGAAACGCATTTACTGGAAATTCAGCATCTCTATGTAATGGCTTTGAAGAGATCACCAGGAACTTTGGTATACAACAAGGTTTTCTGTCAGGTTTATTAGGAGACTTGGCAAGTAATAATGCAGATGATGTTGTTGATACTATTGATGATGTTTTGCAGTACATAATTAATCTCTACAATAGGTATAATCAGCTACTCAACTTCAATAGCAAGGAGTCCGACTATCATGGTTTTTTGTCAGGGTTTTTGATGAATTTTAGGTATCGTCATACAGCTGGTATTTACCTTGAGTTATTTGTGGGGGGTGGATATACAGATATTACTTTTCTTGTACGTGGTGTACAACGATTGATGGATTCTGTTCCTATTATAATTGAACTCAAGGCAGGACAAGCAAGGGATAGATATGCTGATCGAGCATTGGCGCAAGCTGAAAATTACGTTACAAGATGTCCCGTTTCTTCCATATCCATACACACCTCGTCGGAGGATGCTGTTTGTGTAGGATTAAATTTTGATTTAGATAACAATGAACGTTTACAGCTTAGTACTCAAAGCTTTTTGGAAAGAGAATCTTCTTTATTGAAAAGGCTATTTAATGGACCAATTTTCATTTTTATCACGCATACCGAATAATAAAGGTCCGTTGTAGCTCATTCCCATTATTTTCCCGGCTACTGCTGATAATGATGTGAAAAATTCTTCTCGGTAGATTAAACCCTTATCTGTTACCATTACTGTATGAGTCTCTTCCCCTCTCTCTAGTATTAATTCTGTCCCTTCTACTGGTAATTTGTCGCTACTTATTCTCTTTCCCCTTTCTAGCCGATCTGCCAGATACTCTAGTCTTTTTGTTCCCTTTCTTGACATTTCTCCATACGCTTTTTCCTGCATTCTATAAGCTAATCTCGGTATCAGATATTTCTTTGAGTATCTAGGCGCTTCTTCCCCAAATACCTTCTTCCATATTCTTCTCAACTCTACCAACGCTTTTTTCTCTAAATTCATTACCTTCTTTTCTATTTCTTTCTCCATGCTTTTAGCCTCTCATAGAAGATTTCCCACTTTGCTGTTCAAATAACTTTTCATTTCTGTCTGTTTCTTTCTTTAATACCTCGGTTATCTTTTTGTTATTTTTAGCGTAATCCATCGCTATCATTCCAAATTTATCCGCTTGCTCTATTTCTCCTCCAGCTTTTACCAGCTCCTCCACTATTTCTTTTTCACCTACCATGCACGCAAGGTGCTTTTCAATTCTGTCTGTTTCTTTCTTTAATACCTCGGTTATCTTTTTGCTATTTTTAGCATAATCCATCGCTATCATTCCAAATTTATCCGCTTGCTCTATTTCTCCTCCAGCTTTTACCAGCTCCTCCACTATTTCTTTTTCACCTACCATGCACGCAAGGTGTAGAGGTATGCATTTATTTCCATATTCCTCAGCATTTACGTCTGCTCCTGATTTTATCAATTCCCTCACGATTTCTAGACGTTTCTCCGTTACCGCTAGGTGCAGTGCTGTGTATCCTTTCACATCTGCTGCATTCACATTCACTCCTTTTTCAACTAATAACTTCACTGTTTTTACCTCTACTGCATAATGCAGAGCTGTTCTTCCATTCTCGTCTCTTGCATAAATATTTTTGTATGAGTTCTCTAATAATTCTTTTGCTGACTTATTAAATTTGCCAAGCTTTAACATAATCCACCTCACCTTTTCTTTAAATTTAAATCCCACTTTTTCGCTACCTCATCTATCATTTCGTTCACTTGGTTCATTATCTTGCTTGCTAAATTTTGACATTCTTTCTTTATTAGCGATTTGTCTCTCTTCCTTATTTCTCCTATCTCTATTATTTTTAGCTCTGGTAAATAACTCCCATTCAACATGTCTGCTATTTCTCCCACTAGCCTCTCTATTCCATAGCATGTCAGTTCTCTACTTTTTGTTATTCCTCCTTGTTCTCTGAGAAATTTACTCGCCTTTTCACTCTCTTTGCTATCACATAGACGATACTTTTCACTTTCCCAGATATAGTACATTGGTGTAGCACCGTACTTATTCAGTTGATTAACATCAGCTCCGGCCTTTACCAGCTCTTTTATTATTTCAACTCCTGCTCCTCCTATTTTGCACGCAGAGTGCAGTGGCAGTGACATATTGAGTGGCATTTACTTCTGCTCCTTCTCTTAGCAGCACTTTTACATTTTCTAAACTTTTTGCGAATACTGCACAGTGTAGTGGCGTATAACCATTTTTATCTCTTGCATTTACCTCTGCTCCTTTTTTTTATTAATAATCTCACTGTTTTGTAATCAGAGATTTCTACTGCTTGGTGCAATATCGTCTCTCCTTCTTCATTTCTTTTATTAATGTTTTTAAACCCTTTACTTGATACTTCTTTAAAAAACTTACTAAAAGATTCTTTGCTAAACTTCATACTTAACTCACAAAATTAGCTTTTCTAGCGCCAGATAAATTTCTTATGTTTACCTGCTGCTATTCAAGTCATGTCCTTTTTAGCATGAGAAAGCAAGTCTTTTTCTTTTTATTTAATACACTTTTACCTGTTATTAATATAATATATGAGGATCTAAATATAAGTACTTAACTTATTATAGATATAACTTGACTACTTTTCCAACTTCTGTGCAAACGTCGATGTTCATGCCACTTCAGTTTTCCCGGGTAAAATACTAAAATGTGCTTTTCTAATTCGTGTATTGAGTCTTTTTGCTCTGAATCCAAATCATTTTTATAGTAAACGTTGTGTTCTGCTAAAAAATATTTTCTGACCTTCTGATCTGTATAATTTTCTACATAATTTTAAGCTCGTGGCCATACTATAAATTTTATCTGTTGCAAATAGGCAGATTAATTCGACGTCGAATAAATACCCCACCTACCTGTTAGTTAAAACTAATGCTGATACAGTTGGCACTTTTTGACAAAAATAAACTAAGTAAATTTAAGGTAATGGATAAAAAACTTAGATTTAAAACACTGAAACTACAAAAATTCCAAATTGGACTAGGATACCTAAAAGGTCACGATACCCGAAAGAGCCCAAAAGGAAGAAAAATTGAAATATATGAGTATTTATTAGAATAGTAAGGATGTCTAGCTAGTGTAACCTATACAAGAAGGATATTCTTTTTTTTGTTCTACTTTTGTTAATGCGCGATTATTTGTTGTTGGAATTATTTAAGTTCGACCTCTTCTTTTTCAACTGGATTTAATTAAACTTAAACTTTTACTTAACTTAAACTTTTATCGCTGAAGATCTGGCGCCAATGAACACAATGACATCATGGAGGAATACTATCAGAATGTGAATGTCAAACTCGAATGAACGAACGGAGATTCATCGTCATGAACACTACTACAGATATGTGAATCTGTAAAGGAGAAAATGAACACAACGACATCATGGAGGAATACTATCAGAATGTGAATGTCAAACTCGAATGAACGAACGGAGAGATTCATCGTCATGAACACTACTACAGATACGTGAATCTGTTCAGGGGTAAAGGAACACAACGACATAATGGAAGATTATTACCAGAATGTGAATGTCAAACTCGAATGAACGAACGGAGATTCATCGTTATTCTGCAGCGTACTGGGCGACACGACGTGCGTCCGTGGACAAAACGAAACTGAATCAAATATGCAAATAGATCAAAGAAATCTTAAAAGTTATGCCCCAATAGAGTCTGGGACCCATGCGCCACCGCTGATGTCGAAAATTTTCCCTGGAATGCTCTCTAGGGACGGGAAATCTTTACAATTTCTAGTCTCAAATGGTCAGCTGGGCATCGACGTAGCGCCGCGCCGCAGTTGGCACAACCAATAGCGAAATTGTCTTACAATCGCCTTTTAAAAGAGTTTAAACTTAAATATTTATTGAATAGATTTAAATATATATATATAGTTTGTTTTAATTTGTGCGGGTAGCTTAGATTCAGTTTTAGTATTGTAATTTTAAACTGAGGTAGACAAACAAAATAGATTAAGTTAGCATGAATTAATTGGCAGTCAATGACCGCGGTGGAGGATTTTGTTTTAACATTTTGTTTTAAGTTTAGCGTTGCCGCCAACCGCGCGGCCACGAAACTGAATTAAATTAGTATCGCAACCAATAGTAGAAAGTATCCTTGAAAAACAGTAATAATGTCGATAGGTCTGATTTCGGAAAGGCTCTGTAAGAAATGAGAATAATAGTCTCGCACTCCCGAGGCGTCTCGTTTCCAATCCGTGAATGTAAGCGCGCTCTGAGCACAAATGCTGGGACCCGAAAGATGGTGAACTATGCCTGGTCAGGTCGAAGTCAGGGGAAACCCTGATGGAGGACCGTAGCGATTCTGACGTGCAAATCGATCGTCGGAACTGGGTATAGGGGCGAAAAACTAATCGAACCATCTAGTAGCTATAATAGTACATTGTGATACGAGGGTGTGAAGGAGGTTCGTGCTCACATTCGTCAACTCGTTTACAATAAGCTTTACACCCGTGTGTCACACGACGTTTATCAATGAATTTGTGAGAAAAGATATAAAATTAAAATGATTTAAAATTTATATTAAAAATAATTGTTTTTTAACTATAATTTTTTTAAATTTAATTTCATAAATAAAAAACAAATGAAAGCAACCAAATACCTATTTTTCACGGGAATTTGCAGGAAGAAGACAATCTTGCGCGGTTTTCGCCGTGTTTAAAATGTCGGGTGGTGTCAAGTCCGTAATATCACTGTCATCACTATAGATGAAGTCATATTAATTGGTTACAACAATATAAATAATGCAAAATTTACGAAAATGGCGCCTTTTTACCCGACTACGCAACGCAAAGGAGGGTGGTAATGTGTTTATCAGCCTATGTATGTATGTATGTATGTGTGTATGTATGTATGTGGGTTTGTACCTTTGTGGCACTATTTAGACCAAACGCGTGGGCCAATTGTGATAAATGATACGTCGTTGGATTCGTCTTGACGGCGCAAATGTCATTGAAAGCATATAAATTTTGAAAAATCTAAATGGCCGATTTTGGACGCCATAATGTGAAAAAGAAAAAATTAAAATCGACGAACAACGTCAGGAGGGGTATCGTTGAGGTTACATATTAGAAAATCAAAAGTTTCTCGGGCAAATTTCAAAAGAACAATAAACGAAATAACAAAAATTAAATGACCAAATGTTTTATTTAGAAAAATTTTAGCATCCCAATGTATGTGACATCAAATGAATGGCTGATCAAAAGTTGCTAGATGTAATTTTAAAATATTAAATCATTACTAATCAAATTACATAATCACAAATGACGACTAAATAAATTTGCCAGATGTAAATATAAGTACCTACCAAATCATAACCCCCCCCCCTGCCACTCCGCGGAGATTCTATTTTTTTTTTTAAATGAATTTTTAAAAATTGAGGTTATGTTGTGGGTTATGTTGTTGTTGTGCTTACCGTTTAACGCAACCAAAGTCTTTTCTGGCACTTCGCCGGCCGCTGCCGCGGCACGCTCGCTTCGCTCGCTCGGCTCGTGCGTTGGGGGTCGCAGTTCTAACCTAACCAACCCTTAACGGGTTGGTTAGGCTAGGCTACTAACAAACCTAACCTACAGTTTCTGCCCCGATATAATCTCCGCGGGAGGGGGGGAGTGGCAGGGGGGGGTTGTGCAAAGGCTTTCTGTATCAGGCAGGCGCTATTCGCTAATATTAATATTAATTTTACCTTTTTTAGTTAATCCATTTGATAATTAATAATTTATCCAATAATCCATTTTGACCTTTGAAGGATTTGGTCAATAGTGTAATAGATAATTTAAACATTGATATTCCAGACTTTGGTCAGCTGAACTTTTGATCAAATGACCATTGTTATTTTAAATTTTGTTGATTTGTATGTTGTCCTTTTGAAATTTGCTCAGGAAAGTTTTGATTTTCTAATATGTAACCATCGCTGAATAGGTATTTAAAAATCATTTTTAGGTTTCTTACATCGTTTTTCAATCAGAATTACCGTTTAGGTTCTATAACGATTTAAAGTTGGTTAGTAACAATTCTTACTTAAATATAGGCTTTTAATTCGGAAATTGTAAAATTTTTATGCAAGTGAGATATATACAGCTAATTAGAAAATCATTAAAAAAATATAAATATCTGACTGTAACTAAAAAGTGTAAAATAAAATAAATTAATTTTAAAAATTATAAAAATATTTGATGGATTCAGACTGTTAAAATCGTTATGTAATTCAATAATATCAATAACAAAAGTCTCGACATTTGGACTTACTTGTTTTTTTCTTTTTATTTTTTACTAAGAAGTCGGGTTTTTTATTTTTTAAATTAATATTGTAAGTTTTTATTGTAATTTGTGCGCATGCGTAGTGTATGTTTTTAGTGTATCAAAATTATCGGGCAAAGAATTCAAATATTCAGTCAGCCTTCTTGTTTTTCTCGATAAATAAAATATTTTAAATTAAATGTAATTAAATATAAGCAAAATAATATTTTATTCCAAATTTGAAAATTATTTGCTTGTTTTTATTTATTTAATTATTCTAATACACATGAAGTCGACATGATTTTATTCTCAGTATGCAAACCTCCTTGCTGGTAAACTTCTTAATTTGACTAGTGAAAATTAAGAAAAAACTACAAAGTAAAAAGAACTAGTGCTACAATGAGCTACTTTCTGTTTATGTTTATAGCCATACAATGTTTATTTTTCTAGCAACTGTATTGAAAAATAAATAGTAATATAAAATAAATGTTTAAGGAGGTTCCAATTTCCCATACAACAAAACGTGATTTTTTGCCGTTTTTCAGATAATGGTACGGAATCCCACCTCGATTTTGGAATCCGCCTCATGACATAGGTATGTGTGAAAAAGGCGGAGGATATTCATACTTAGCAAATATGAAACCCAAATTCACACTGAGAGATTTTTTTTTTCTAACCTAACCGGTTCAAGAAAGTTGTTTCGTTAATTAATTAAAGCCACTGACTGCCGTACTCAGAGACGTCAATTAAAGTTAAGAAGTAATTAAATGTCATGCTATCCTTGTTTATATCAACAAGAGTGAAAGAGACAACATCAAAGTATAACAGTACTTAACTTTAATTGACGTCTCTGAGTACGACAGTTAATATAACTACACTAACATAACTGAAGAGCTTGATTATTTCCATATTTGTGTTAGAGTGCAGTAAGTACATTGTATTGTATTTTTTGCCTAAGGTCGTTGATGCTTGGGCCGTAGTGTACTTACTGACGTACTGAGGCACCCGCGGGTGTGTGAGCTAGTTTCACTGGCAGCATTGTCTGTAAAAACATGATAATTGATTTTATAAGTGTGGAAAGTGGTTTTTTAGGAATTTCATTCGAGAGATTAACAATAAAATTGCTTTCTGCACGCTTATGTTGCAATGAGATATGACTAGGGCCTAGTTAGTAACCGGGAATACAGATTTTAGAACAATTTAAAAGCTCACCAATTTAGTTATCAAGTTACAATTGGTGATTTTTTTTAAAACGAATGGGTTCACACTCTTGACCACAATCTAGGTTAGGGGCGAAGATGGGGTCGGATGTAGCAAGCTCACTCAGAAGATGCTTATTCACTCAAACATTAAAGAGATTCTCGATCAGTTCTGAAAATTACACTGATTAGGTAATCCTCAGGCCTGTTTTTTCAGATATTACCAAATGAAATAAAAGAGTAATTTAATTCAAACGCATATTAAACTCACCGCGATGTTGCTGCAGATGGCCTGCAAATAGACATCATGCATGCAAATAGCCCATCTCTTTACCGTGGTACTGGGCAGGAACTCGCCCACGCCGATGATTCTGGCAATTTGCTGGAAAAATTCAGACATTTATTCGCTGACGTCTTTAATCCTAAACTGGGGTGGGCAGGGCATAATATGGTTCCAGAACCACTTGATAGAGAGATAAAGACTTGAAATTACGGTTAGCAAAAGTATTTTGAGGAAACATGAATACATTGAAAATATTAGTGAATATTAATTCTCAGAGAACGGCAGTTTTGGCTCTTTTCTTTTATCTGGTAAAGCTTCTCATATTTTTAAATATAAATTCACTTACGTAGCCCAGTGGCGCCTACTAATTGGAATCGGACAGTGACATTCAGCAATGTATAAGATAAATTCATTTACACTTACCTTTATATTATTTCCCTATGACGCAATGACTCTCCACAGAAGGCTCCTATTATTACCCATATAAGCCACAGGAGCTAAAGCTTGCATATAGACGAGTTTCTCATTATATTCAGGCCTCAAAGACGTCATCACCCAGAAAGCTGTGGTTCCTTGAGAATGGCCTATATACCTAGTGCAATTTCTCACTACCGAGTTGCAGATTTCATCCCAGGAGAACTGCCAGAATTTAGTGTTTAATATGGCGTCAGGGTTAAGTGATACGTGACTGCGACAGTAGTAGTTGCCACTAGCATTGCCTAGCCATACGTCGTAACCTTCTTCGGCAACGAGGTAGGCTGAAATAAAAAATTACGTATGTAAGAACAACGTGGAAATAAGTCGGATTGAGGTCGATTTAATGTGATCATACATTACAGGTATAAAGGAGCGACATCACAAATAATTTTCAAAAAATTTACGCGCAATTTTTATGGCTGTATTATGTAAAACTGGCCATAATAAAACACTTTTAACTTTTTTTTCAAGAATTATAATTAGATAATTATTTTGCAAGCTAATATTTTTTTTCTTAATCAATGCTTTAGCGGCTGTATAAGATATGAAGCCTTAGCCTTTTATAGGTGACAGCAAATTATAAAAGATAGTTAGGAATAGATAGAGAAAAAAAGGATCATCTCGTCTCGAAAAATATGTCAAAAATTAAAGGGTAAAATTTTTGAATTAAATTCAATAACATGGGAAGAATTACTTGCCATGTTTTCCATGCTCAGTATTTTTTAGGTAGTTTAGTGTAACTAAACATTTATAGATTTAATCAAGTCTCAAATAAAACGATGCGACCTATCTAGGGTGTTGCATATTAAAATAATAATAAGCCTTTTATATTCCGAAATTTACATACAGGGCTTTAAGTATCTTTCTTTCAACCTCTCGCGTGGTTAATCAGTCTATGAAACTGAACAACTTCCCCAAGGAACATAGGTCAAAATACGAAAAAAAAATTCGAGTTCCCATACAAACTTCATTAGCATATAGCGCATTTTGTATGAGGGTCCATTTTTTTTTTTCGAATTTTGACCTATGTTCCTTGGGGAAGTTGTTCAGTTTCATTGAATAACTGCATTTATAAAATTTCTCTTATTTCGGTGTTCCACCTTACGGCAAAGGCCTCCTCCAACTCTTTCCAATGTTTTCTGTCTGCCGCTACTCTTATCCAATAGGGTCCTAAAGTCATTTTCAGGTCATTCTCCCATCTTCTCGCTTTACGCCCTCGGCTCCTAGTGCCATCCCTTGGATAACAAACTGTGACCTGTTTGCTAAACTTTTCCTTTCTGCAGCGGAGCATATGTCCAGTCCATCTCCATTTAAGTTGAACAATGTCTGTTAATTTCGTCTTGCACCTGATGTCTGTACTTCTGACTTTGCCCATTAGTTTCAGGCCTAGCATGCGTCTTTCCATGCTTCTCTGGCATCATGCTAATTTGTCGGGAAATCTATAGAAATTCGCAACACAATATATTTTTTTTTTGAGGGGGAGGGATGGGGGGAGGTGGGCTACCCCCCTGTACCAATCCCCCGGGTCTGCGGAGTTCAAATTTTTTTCATATAAACTTGGTTTTTGAGGTTACGTTTGGGATGGCAGAGCGGAACTGCGGCAACCGCTTTACGCAATCACAGTCGTTTCTGGCACTTCGCCGGCCGCTGCCGCGGCACGCTCGCTAGGCTCGCTCAGCTCGTGCGTTGGGGGTCGCAGTTCTAACCTAACCTAACCCAACCCAACCAACCCCTTGGTTGGTTGGGTTAGGCTACTAACAAACCTACTTGTCGCGGTTCCGTCTCAAAGCGTCTGTCACAATTTGGTCACAATCAAACATTTTTTTTTTAAAACACCTCAACCTCAAAATGTAATTTTGTAAAATTTGTAAAAAATTAACAATAATTTTTGCAAAAAGGTAATAAATTATTGTAATTATAATGAATTATCATATAAACAAAACAACAAAAATATCACTCAAATACACTACAGAAATGCTCCTACAAGTGCAAAATAAGTTCCATTCCACGCAACTTTAAACGCTCATAAAAATATATACGCGTCTCCGCGGGGCGAGGGGGTCTCATTTGAAAGGGGCAACCCACCCATATAAAAAACAACCCCAAATTCGTGATGCGAATTTCTATAACCAACCAATCGGTCTTCTTCTTGATCTTCGAGCACAGTTCTTTGCTTATCATGATTTCTTTCAAGGCCCTATACTTTTTCCATCCAGTCGCAATCCTCTTGTCTATTTCTTTGGACATTTGATCATTTGGCGATATTATCTGGCCTTTTGTAAACGTGAATGACAGAATTAAACAAGTTTATAAACGGTGTGAATTCTATGAACTACCACTAAAGATAGGTACTTACATCGATAGGTGGTGATAACCTCAACTTAGTTGCTGTAGTCGTCGAGTGCGGGTTTGGTGGGGAGGAACCGGTTAGGGTGTCGCAAAAGCTAAGCTGCCCCTTTTCCTGCAAATTCAAACGTGTGGATTTAGTGTTTGGCTTGGCGGCTTGGTTTGCGACCTTGCGTGGGTTTTGCAAGCGCTTGTAGGTACCTAGCCGATCCGTCCAGTCCAGTGTCGTTTTTTTGTCACAAGTCAAAAAGAATTTGCCGCAAGCGCTTGCAACGCATACACACATTTGTACGCACTCAAAAGAGGCCATATGTAATGTTTTGGCCGACAACAACCTCGATATCTGCCATGCTCTTTTACTTGGCAAACGACTCGAGTAGTCTTCGTTTTTTAACATTTAACACTTTCATTTTTTAAGGAATTGACATAGTAGGTATTTGAAACACAAAGTTATATAAACGAGTGATGGTAAGTACCTTTTAGATAGCCCCTCGCCGCAACTCCATTTTTTTATTGAGTGCCCGTTCACCACAGAGTAACTTGAATATACTGGGAAGCTCACTTCGTGAAGTATATTTGTTATTGTTACGCGACCGGCGCGACCCGTACGACGACGACGCCGCGCTCCAGCTAGCAGCTCCAGCATGCTCCAGGTAATGCAGTGTTGCCAGGTAATGCAGATTTGTCCGTATTTGTACGGATTTTGCAAGTTCAATACATATCAATCAAAATTACGGATTTTTACACGGATTTACTCTAAAGACATAATTAGCTTCTAATCAACCTACCTCACAAGGATTTCTAAGTACACCGAAAAAACTTAAAATAGCTATTTTATTTTCCACGAAAAACTCATAAAAATTGCGTGATACTAACTTAAGAAATCAAGCACCACACGTAAACAATCTTGTTTTTGTTTGATTTCAGTGTCTTTCATCTAAAGAAAAATGAGTTATTTTTAGATTTGTTAAATTCTTTCTGTTTATTAACTTTTTTTCATTCTAATGTGACTACTCATCATAGGCGTGCCCAGTAGTTACATCAGTGGAACCAATTAGTGTAACCATGGGTCAGTCGTCGGATTTTTAAGTACTTACACAGAAAAAAACTTAAGAAATTAAATAAATTCCTACTTTGCTTCCGCTCTTCGCCACAAGAGGCGCTAGTATTGATTACATTTTTGCTACATTATTGTCTTAAAACTCATACAAATCACTGAAGTAGATACGTAATGGTTAAATTAGTTTTAAGACTAGCTTTCCGCCCGCGTAAACTACAGGTTATATCATGCCCAATTGAGGGATAAAATGTAGCCTATATGTCCTTTCCTAGGCTCTAATTTATCTATATACCAAATTTCATCCAAATCGGTCCAGTAGTTAGGTGTGAAAGACGGACAGACAGACAGACAGAGTTACTTTCGCATTTGTCTTACTAATAAAACCAAACTACACAGTTGTTTAACATCGTAGTACTTATTCATTGAATAGGGGATGTAGGTAGGTGCTTGTTCATGAGTTGACTAATAAACAATGAGTAAACCTTGTGTAACGAATTAATTGTTATAACACTGACTACTGGCAACATTGTTGTACACGTTCTGAAACCTAAAAATGTTTATCGAAATTCAAAAATAATATCACAACACAACATTAACCACAACATTAAATCACAACATTATATGTCTTTATACATTACAATAGGTAAATATTACATAAAAAAATATCTATGAAACACAAAAAGTTACATTTTAACTTAAAAACAGTAAAAAGTAACACATTCTTTGTGAATTTATGAACGCATCTTTGAATGTCAAAGTCATGTGGTACTTTACCTACTGACTAACCTACAATCGGAAAAAAAGCGCGGGAAACATCCGTTCGGGTGGTTTGGTTTTCTATAACATTTTAGCTGTTTTTTAATTATTTTAAGGATCGGCTTAGTTATCTTGTATAATATTGTATATAATTAATATTTTATTTAGTGTAAATAATAATTTGTGTAAATATCTTCTGATTTGGTAAGTTTTTATTGATTTTTAATACTATGGGGGACGATCCCCCTGATCCGGGGGGCACGGTTCCTCATGTCGGCCTAAACATCACTTATGATGAACTCCAACACCATGAAACTTCATCAGCAATGGATACCGAAGACGGTACCCAATCAATAAACGCGAGAAAACGTGTGCGGTCTTTACACAAAGTGTGTAAACACTGCAACAAAAAACGCAAGAAGAAGGATGGAAAATCTAGCCACTTGCATTGCAAATGCGATTTAGATGAAGTTGAGGACAATTTTAAAACTCCAGTTGTTACTAACAATGAACCTCCTATTAATTCATCCCCGGTTACAACTACTCAGAAAAATTTTCAACCTCTCAATATTCGAAATTATGAGCCTACAGATTTAGCCCCATATGTGGTACATGTGCAAAGAGTTCAAACTGATCCTGCTGATCGCTCTTCTCTACACCCTGTCCAATTCGGTAATTTTTTAAAGAAAAATTTTGTCAAAAACATTGTTAATGGCAGTTTGAAAAGGATCGGTAGGAACAGGCTTTCCCTGGCTTTTACTATGCATGATGATGCAAATCATTTTATTAATCATCCTGGTCTTGTTGATCAAAACTTGAAAGCCCTCATCCCCACTTTTAATGTAACGAGAATGGGAGTAGTAAGAGGCGTCCCAGCAGGTTGGTCAGATACTGAAATAGAAGAAAATATTTCTGTGCCTATCGGTTGTGGTAAAATATTAAAAGTGAGAAGAATCAGAATTAAAACAACAGTGAATGGTAATACAGTTTTTAATAATTCTGAAACAGTAATTTTAACATTTGATGGTCAAGTCCTCCCGAAAAGAATTTTTATGTGTTACACAGCTCTGCAAGTAGACTTATATGTGTATCCCACTATACAATGCTACAACTGTTGCCGTTTCGGTCATACAAAGGTCCAGTGTAGGTCCAAACCTCGATGCTACAAGTGTGGTGACCAACATAGTGGTGAGTATTGCAATATAGAAGAAGAAGATTACTCTTGTTGTCTTTGTTCCGGTAATCATTCCGCAACAAACAAATCCTGCTCTGAGTTTATAAGACAAAAAGAAATTAAAATGACAATGGCTCAGAATAGCATATCTTATGCTGAAGCCTCAAAGATGCATGCTCCAGTATCAAGGTCTTTTGCGGATGTTGTTGCTTCCTCGCCCTCTTTCAAGCCTTCTACAATCATTGGGTCTCGTCCCAATTTTAATTCATCTACTTCTGGTCAATCTCGATCTTATAAAAAAACAGTAATTTCAAAGCCACGTATGTCTCCTAAGCCTGTCTTAGGTGGCTATGACCGTGCTACTCATGCATCTTTCACAAAGGAATACGACATGTCTAACTTTTCGAGTTCTAATGGCACTGCTATTAAACAAAAAGACACTAAAACCAATTCTGAACCATCTCTTATTGAGAGTATTAAATCTCTCATTATCTTGCTATCTAGCTTCAACATGCTTTCTCCTAATTTACCGTCCAACGTTGCCGAAATTATTGTTAATTCTCTGTCTCCTTATATGTCCAATAATGGATCACAAAATCCTTCAGTGGAACAGCCGAAGTATTTGTCCTAAAAAGACTGAACTTATTTATTTACTTAACACTTATAATCCGTCAATTATTTGCTTATCTGAAACTTGGCTAAAACCTGACAATTTATTTAGAATATCTGGCTACTCTTCTGTCAGAAATGACAGAAACAACGAAGGTGGCGGTGTTGCCATACTTATTAAAAAATCTATTTTATTTAAATCTTTTTTCCTTCCTTCGTTAAGTGATGGCATTGAAGCCATTGCTATTCTTGTAAATAATATTTGTATAGTATCTATTTATATACCTGATCCTTCTGCTGCTCTTTATCTTGAACTAAATCAGTTAATATCTGTTCTTCCTAAGCCTTTTTTGTTGTTGGGAGATTTTAACTGCCAACATCAATGCTGGGGTAGCCATTCTTCTAATTATTATGGTGAGGAAATGTTAGACATGTTGGACTTCCAAGGATTATGTCTTTTGAACGATGGCTCGCCCACTCGTCTTTCCCGCCCAGGTGAGGGCCCTAGTGCCCCTGATCTTTCTATATGTTCACCCGACTTAGCAACGTTTCTCTCTTGGTTTACTCATACTTCAACTTGTGGAAGTGATCACTTTCCAATGATAATATCATTTCCATCATTGTGCCCCATAAATAATAATCCCAAACCACGACTAAGGCACAGACTTCCTACGGACTGGATTTTTTTCTCCCAGCGTGTGGGGAAAAAGATTCAGTCTCTCCCTTTGGTTTGCTCAAGTAATGCTCCTGATTGTTCTGAAGCTTTCTCTAAGGTTTTGATTGAAGTGGCCGATGAGATTTTCCCTATTAAAAATAATAAACCTCGCAAAATTCCTTTTCCTCCTTGGTGGGATAGAGAGTGTTCTGAAGCAATCAAAAACAGAAAAGATGCTGAAAAAAATTACTGCCAAATGATGTCATCTGAAAACTTTGAAATGTATACTCAGGTTGCAGACTCCACTCGCAAGCTTCTTAAGAAAAAAAAGTTTGAAGGTTGGAGGAACTTTTGTGCTTCTATAAGTCCAGATGTCTCTCCTTCTCTTGTTTGGCAAAATATTAGAAGATTTAGAATGGCAACTAGCAGTCCTTCCCGTGATCCTCTTCCCCCCGATCTAGCAAATCAATTTCTGGATAATTTGGCTCCTCCTTTTGTTCCTGAATTTAATTTAATTTCTGTGTCTATTCCACCAAGCATCGGAAATAGTTATGCCGGTCTTGAATCTCCTTTCTCTTTATCAGAATTGAAAGGTGTACTGTCATATGTAAAAGACTCATCTCCTGGTGATGATGGTATACCATACTCCTTTATTGTACATTGTAGTGATTCCACTCTTTTATATTTTCTTGACATAATTAATAATATAATGCTAACTGGAGATGTTCCTCTTTCTTGGAAATCTCAAACTGTCATTCCAATTCTAAAGCCAAAAAAACCTTCTTCGGAAGCTGCTTCATTCCGTCCAATAGCGTTATCTTCTGTTTTGGCTAAACTTGCTGAACACCTAGTTAAGAATCGGTTGGAATGGTTCATTGAAAGTAACAGACTGTTGACTGCTGGACAATTTGGTTTCAGAAAAGGTAAAAGTACTCTGGATAATATCAGTATTTTCATAACTGACATTCGTCTGGCTTTTTCAATTAATAACTCAGTAGTTGCAGCTTTCTTAGACATAAGTGCTGCATATGATAACGTTAATATTTCAGTGCTACAAAAAAAGCTGCACGACTTGAAAATTCCCCAAATTCTTTCCTCTTTTATCATTAACATGTTACGTGAACGGTTTATTCATCTGGATTTACAGAATGGATCAAGATTGTCAAGAAGTGTGTGGAGGGGTCTGCCCCAAGGATCTGTTTTAAGTCCCATTTTATATAATATTTACACGTATGACTTAGAATCCTCACTTAATAATTCTGTTAAAGTTTTACAATATGCCGATGACTTACTTATTTACTCTTCAAATAATAATATTCAACAAGCTAGTGATACAATATCCAGCTCCCTTGATCAACTTAAATATTGGCTTAATCGCAATGCCCTTGAACTTTCCGTTTCGAAGAGTACTGTGGTTTTGTTCACTAGAAAACGTGTTCAGCCTATCATCTCAATTCATTATGGTGACTGTGTTATTCCAGTTAAATCTAAAGTCAAATTTTTAGGTGTAATTCTAGATTCTGGTATGACTGGCTCTCCACATTCTGAGTATTTGGTTGCCAGGTGCGAGAGAAATTTAAATATTGTCAAATGTTTGGCTGGTGTTTGGTGGGGTGCACACTCATTTTCCCTTAAATTAGTATATAACGCCATTATTCGAAGTGTTTTAGACTATGGCACATTTTTGCTAGAGCCATGTAATGTTTCTCCACTTAGTATGTTAGACAAAACTCAGTCTAAGGCATTAAGGATAGTTCTGGGTGCCATGAAGTCTAGTCCTATCAATGCCATGCAAGTGGAGGCCGTGGAGCCTCCGCTTTCCTTGAGGCGACAATACCTGTCTGACAAATTTCTATTTCGTCGTTTACAACTTTCCAACTATCCTCTTATTATTCAGTTACAACGTCTCTCTGAAGAAATCCATATGTCATCGTATTGGGTTCATAAAGCAGTTCCATGTTTAGTTAAAAGTTATCGCAAGTATTTAAGTATCCAAACTCCTATATCAAATTCCTCTTGTTATCCCCTTTTCTCTATACCATACGATGCTTTGACTCTTTCTCCAGATGTCCGTCTAAATTTAGGAGTCGTTAAAAATGATTTTGAGGCTGCCCATTCCTTTAATTTTGTCAAGGACTCAGTTTTTCATAATCATCATTCCATGTTTTGTGATGCATCTAAGCATTCGCCTACTGGTAATGTTGGAGTAGGGGTATTTCACTCTCAATATAAAATCGTGCAAAAAATCAAGCTCCCCTCTGAGTGCTCTGTCTTTACGGGAGAATGTTTTGGACTGTTCAAATCTGTTGAGTATATTCTGCTAGCTAAATTACGTAATACCGTTGTTTTTTCTGATTCCATGAGTGCCCTTCAGGCCCTATCTAAATTTCCTTTCAAATCTAATTGTGTTTTCCCTATAATCTTGGAAACAAGAAAGTTATTACTGAAATGTCTTCTTAATGAACAATCTGTAGTATTTGCCTGGGTGCCGGGTCATTCTGGCATCCTAGGTAATGAACGAGCTGACCAACTTGCTAATGATGCTATTAGTTGTGGAGATATGGCATACTTTAAAATATATGCTCATGACTTGGCTTCGATTCCTGGTGTTTACCTGAGAGAGGCTTGGGTTGAGGCTTGGAATCTCAGCGGTCAAACCAGAGGTAAACGTTATTGGAACATTCAACCTTCTATCCCAGTTAAACCCTGGTTTAGTAAAATAAAACTTGGCAGAAGAGCTACGTCTGTGATCAGTCGTATGAGATTGGGACATGTGTGCACGCCTGTTCACTTGTTCAGGTTGGGAGTTGTTCAGAGTGACTTATGTGACTGTGGAGAAATCGGTGATTTGGACCATATGTTTTTCAATTGTCCACAATTTGACACTCATTCTTTTATTCAGAAACTTGTAAATGTTAACATCCTTCTTCCTACGTCAATTAAAGTTCTTTTAAATGATAATATTCCATGTGTATATAAATGTCTTTCGGAATTCATAGAACAAAATAACATAAGAGTTTAAGTACATACATACATTTTATGTATATAGTTTGCCCTGTATTTATAGATTGTACATAAATTTGTTACATTCACATTTTTAAATATATTATTCCTATCTAATATCCTTATTTTCCTTTCCTGATCCTTAAAGTATTGTTTCCCCCGTTCCTTTTTCCTACTGTATTTTTCGTGTCCTTATGTTTCCTCGCTTTTAATATAAATTGTATAAATACCTAATTTGTCATTGGCCTAACGCTTATCGCGATGTGCCATAACCCAAAAAAAAAAAAAAAAAAAAAAAAAAAAAAAAAAAAAAAAAAAAAACCTACAATCGGAAAAAAGCGCGGGAAACATTCGTTCGGGTGGTTTGGTTTTCTTAACTTTTTTGCAGTTTTTTTAATTATTTTAAGGATCGGCTAAGTTATTTTGTAGTATATTGTATATAATTAATATTTTATTTAGTGTAAATAATAATTTGTGTAAATATCTTCTGATTCGGTAAGTTTTTACTGGTTTTTACTACTATGGGGGACGATCCCCCTGACCCGGGGGGCACGGTTCCTCATGTCGGCCTAAACATCACTTATGATGACCTCCAACTCCATGAAACTTCGTCAGCCATGGATACCGAAGACGGAACCCAATCAAAAAACGCGAGAAAACGCGTGCGGTCTTTACACAAAGTGTGTAAACACTGCAATAAAAAACGTAAGAAGAAGGATGGAAAATCTAGCCACTTACATTGCAAATGCGATTTAGATGAAGTTGAGGACTTTTTTAAAATTCCAGTTATTTCTAACAATGAACCTCCTATTAATTCACCCCCGGTTACTACTCAGAAAAATTCCCAGCCTCTCAATATTCGAAATTATGAGCCGACAGATTTAGCCCCGTATGTGATACATGTGCAAAGAGTCCAAACTGATCCTGCTGATCGCTCTTCTCTACACCCTGTCCAATTCGGTAATTTTTTAAAGAAAAATTTTGTCAAAAATATTGTTAATGGCAGTTTGAAGAGGATCGGCAGGAACAGGCTTTCCCTGGCTTTTACTATGCATGATGATGCAAATAACTTTATTAATCATCCTGGTCTTATTGACCAAAACTTGAAAGCCCTCATTCCCACCTTTAACGTAACGAGAATGGGAGTAGTGAGAGGTGTCCCAGCAGGTTGGTCAGATACTGAAATAGAAGAAAACATTTCTGTGCCCATTGGTTGTGGTAAAATATTAAAAGTTAGAAGAATCAGAATTAAAACAACAGTGAATGGTAATACAGTTTTTAATAATTCTGAAACAGTAATTTTAACATTTGATGGTCAAGTCCTCCCGAAAAGAATTTTTATGTGTTACACAGCTCTGCAAGTAGACTTATACGTGTATCCCACCATACAATGCTACAACTGTTGCCGTTTCGGCCATACAAAGGTCCAGTGTAGGTCCAAACCCCGATGCTACAAGTGTGGTGACCAACATAGCGGTGAGTCATGCAATATAGAAGAAGAGGATTACTCTTGTTGTCTTTGTTCTGGTAATCATTCCGCAACAAACAAATCCTGCTCCGAGTTTATAAGACAAAAGGAAATTAAAATGACAATGGCTCAGAATAGTATATCTTATGCTGAAGCCTTAAAGATGCATGCTCCAGTATCAAGGTCTTTTGCAGATGTTGTTGCTTCTTCGCCTTCTTTCAAGCCTACTACGATCATTGGGTCTCGTCCCAATTTTAATTCATCTGCTTCTGGTCAATCTCGATCTTATAAAAAAACAATAATTTCAAAACCACGTATGTCTCCAAAGCCTGTCTTGAGTGGCTATGACCGTGCTACTCATGCATCTTTCACAAAAGAATACGACATGTCTAACTTTTCGAGTCCTAATGGCACTGCTATTAAACAAAAAGTCACTGAAACCAATTCTGAACCATCCGTTATTGAGAGTATTAAATCTCTCATTATGTTGCTATCTAGCTTCAACATGCTTTCTCCTAATTTACCGTCCAACGTTGCCGAAATTATTGTTAAATCTCTGTCTCCATATATGTCCATTAATGGATCACAAAATCCTGCAGTGGAACAGCCGAAGTATTTGTCCTAAAAAGACTGAACTTATTTATTTACTTAACACTTATAACCCGTCGATTATTTGCTTATCTGAAACTTGGCTGAAACCTGAAAATTTATTTAGAATATCTGGTTACTCTTCTGTCAGAAATGACAGGAACAACGAGGGTGGCGGTGTTGCCATTCTTATAAAAAATTCAATTTTTTTTAAATCCTTTTCCCTACCTTCTTTAAGTGATGGCATTGAAGCCATTGCTATTGTTGTAAATAATATTTGTATAGTTTCTATTTATATTCCTGATCCTTCTGTTGCTCTTTATCGTGAACTAAATCAGTTGATGTCTCTTCTTCCTAAACCTTTTTTATTGTTGGGTGACTTTAACTGTCAACATCAATGCTGGGGCAGCCATTCTTCTAATTATTATGGTGAAGAAATGTTAGACATGTTGGACTTCCAAGGATTATGTCTTTTGAACGATGGCTCTCCCACTCGTCTTTCTCGCCCAGGTGAAGGCCCTAGTGCCCCTGACCTTTCTATAAGTACACCCGACTTGGCAACGTTTCTCTCTTGGTGTACTCATACTTCAACTTGTGGAAGTGATCATTTTCCAATGATAATATCATTCCCATCATTGTGCCCGATAAATAATAATCCCAAACCACGACTAAGGCACAGACTTCCTGCAGACTGGAGTTTGTTCTCCCGGCGTGTAGAACAGAGAATTCAATCTCTCCCTTTAGTTTACTCAGGTAATGCTCCTGATTGTGCTGAAGCTTTCTCTAGGGTTCTGATTGACGTGGCCGATGAAATTTTCCCTATTAAAAACAATAAACCCCGCAAAATTCCGTTTCCTCCTTGGTGGGATGGAGAGTGCTCTGAGGCAATCAAAAGCAGAAAAGATGCTGAAAAAAATTATTGCCAAATGATGTCATCTGAAAACTTTGAAATGTATACTCAAGTTGCAGACTCCACTCGCAGGCTTCTTAAGAAAAAGAAGTTTGAGGGTTGGAGGAACTTTTGTGCTTCTATAAGTCCAGATGTCTCTCCTTCTCTTGTTTGGCAGAATATTAGAAGATTTAGAGTGGCGACTAGCAATCCTTCCCGGTGTCCTCTTCCCCCCGATCTAGCAAATAAGTTTCTGGATAATTTAGCTCCTCCTTCTGTTCCTGAATTTAATTTAATTTCTTCGTCTGTTCCACCAAGCATTGGAAATAGACATGCCGGTCTTGATTCTCCATTCTCTTTATCTGAATTAAAAGGTATACTATCATATGTAAAAGACTCATCTCCTGGTGATGATGGTATACCATACTCCTTTATTGTACATTGTAGTGATTCCACTCTTTTATATTTTCTTGATATAATTAATAATATAATGCTAACTGGAGATGTTCCTCTTTCCTGGAAATCGCAAACTGTTATTCCAATTCTAAAGCCAAAAAAACCTTCTTCGGAAGCTACTTCATTCCGTCCAATAGCGTTATCTTCTATTTTGGCTAAACTTGCTGAACACCTAGTTAAAAATCGGTTGGAATGGTTCATTGAAAGTAACAGACTGTTGACTGCTGGACAATTTGGTTTCAGAAAAGGTAAAAGTACTTTGGATAATATAAGCATTTTCATAACTGACATTCGTTTGGCTTTTTCAATTAATAATTCAGTAGTTGCAGCTTTCTTAGACATAAGTGCTGCGTATGATAACGTCCATATTTCAGTGCTACAAAAAAAACTACACAACTTGAAAATTCCTCAAATTCTTTCCTCTTTTATCATAAACATGTTACGTGAACGGTTTATTCATCTGGATTTACAGGATGGATCGAGATTATCCAGAAGTGTGTGGAGGGGTCTGCCCCAAGGATCAGTTTTGAGTCCCATTTTATATAATATTTACACGTATGACTTAGAATCCTCACTTAATAATTCTGTTAAAGTTTTACAATATGCCGATGACCTACTTATTTACACTTCAAATAATAATATTCAACAAGCTAGTGATACAATATCCAACTCCCTTGATCAACTTAAATGTTGGCTTGATCGCAGTGCCCTTGAACTTTCCGTTTCGAAAAGTACTGTGGTTTTGTTCACTAGAAAACGTGTTCAGCCTATCATCTCAATTCATTATGGTGACTGTGTTATCCCAGTTAAATCTAAAGTCAAATTTTTGGGTGTAATTCTGGATTCTGGTATGACTGGCACTCCACATTCTGAGTATTTGGTTGCCAGGTGCGAAAGAAATTTAAATATTGTCAAATGTTTGGCTGGTGTTTGGTGGGGTGCACACTCATTTTCCCTAAAATTAGTCTACAACGCCATTATTCGAAGTGTTTTGGACTATGGCACGTTTTTGCTAGAGCCATGTAATGTTTCTGCTCTTAGTATGTTGGACAAAACTCAGTATAAGGCATTAAGGATGGTTCTGGGTGCCATGAAATCTAGTCCTGTCAATGCCATGCAAGTGGAGGCTGTAGAGCCTCCACTTTCTTTGAGGCGACAGTATCTGTCTGACAAATTTCTATTTCGTCGTTTACAGCTTTCTAATTATCCTCTTATTATTCAGTTACAACGTCTCTCGGAAGAAATACGTGTCTCATCGTATTGGGTTCATAAAACAGTTCCTTGTTTAGTTAAGAGTTATCGAAAGTATTTAAATATCCGAACTCCTATATCAAATTCCTCTTGTTATCCCCTTTTTTCTATACCATACGATGCTTTGACTCTTTCTCCGGATGTCCGTCTAAATTTGGGAGTTGTTAAAAATGACTTTGAGGCTGCCCATTCCTTTAATTTTGTCAAGGACTCAGTTTTTCATAATTACCATTCCATTTTTTGTGATGCATCTAAGCATTCGCCTACTGGTAATGTTGGAGTGGGTGTATTTCACTCTCAATATAAAATCGTGCAAAAAATCAAGCTCCCCTCTGAGTGCTCTGTCTTTACGGGAGAGTGCTTTGGACTATTCAAATCTGTGGAGTATATTCTGCTAACTAAATTACGTAATACCGTTGTTTTTTCTGATTCCATGAGTGCCCTTCAGGCCCTATCTAAATTTCCTTTTAAATCTATTTCTGTTTTCCCTATAATTTTGGAAACTAGAAAGTTGTTACTGAAATGTCTTCTTAACGAACAATCTGTAGTATTTGCCTGGGTGCCGGGTCATTCTGGCATCCTAGGTAATGAGCGAGCTGACCAACTTGCTAATGATGCTGTTAGTTGTGGAGATATGGCATACTTTAAAATATATGCTCATGACTTGGCTTCGGTTCCTGGTGTTTACCTGAAAGAAGCTTGGGGTGAGGCTTGGAGTCTCAGCAGTCAAACCAGAGGTACACGTTATTGGAATATTCAACTTTCTATCCCAGTTAAACCCTGGTTTAGTAAAATAAAACTTGGCAGAAGAGCTACTTCTGTGATCACTCGTATGAGATTGGGACATGTGTGCACGCCTGTTCACTTGTTCAGGTTGGGAATTGTTCAGAGTGACTTGTGTGACTGTGGAGGGATCGGTGATTTAGACCATGTGTTTTTCAATTGTCCACAATTTGACACTCATTCTTTTATTCGGAAACTTGTAAATGTTAACATCTTTCTTCCTACGTCAATTAAAGTTCTTTTAAATGAAAATAATCCATGTGTATATAAATGTCTTTCGGAATTCATTGAACAAAATAACATAAGAGTTTAAGTACATATTATGTATATAGTTTGCCCTGTATTTATAAGTTGTACATAAATATACCTACATGCACCCACATTTTTAAATTTATTATTATCTCATATCCTTATTTTCCTTTCCTGATCCTTAAAGTACTATTTTCCAAATTTCCTTTCCTTTTCCTACATATTTTTCGTGTCTATGTTTCCTCGCTTTTAAACATTTTGTATAAATACCAATTTGTCATTGGCCTAACGCTTATCGCGATGTGCCATAACCCAAAAAAAAAAAAAAAAGAAACCTACAATCGGAAAAGCGCGGGAAACTTCCGTTCGGGTGGTTTGGTTCTGTGTAAAATTATTGAAATTATTCTTTAATTTAAGGATCAGATAAGCTATTTTGTGTAATATTGTATATAATTTATGTTTTATTTAGTGTAAATAGTAGTTGTTGTAAATATCTACTGATTTGGTAAGTTTTTTTTATTATTGATTCCTTACTATGGGGGATGATCCCCCTGACCCAGGGGGCACGGTGCCCCCTGTCGGCTTAAATATAACGTATGATGATCTCCAGCACAATGAAACGTCGTCAGCAATGGATACCGAAGATGGTTCTCTATTGAAAAGTGCAAGAAAACGTGTGCGGTCTTTGCACAAAGTGTGCAAACACTGCAACAAGAAGCGTAGAAAGAAAGATGGAAAAGTAAGTCATTTACACTGCAAATGTGATTTAGACGAGATTGAAGACAGTTTCAAAATTCCAGCTAATACTAGTAACGGTCCTAGTGTCTCAAAGCCACTTATTACCACCACTTCTGATGCAACTACTCGGGAAAATTCCCAAATTCCCATTCGGAATTATGAGGCCACTGACTTAGCCCCTTATGTTGTCCATGTGCAAAGAAATCAGACTGATCCTGCCGATCGTTCTTATTTGAATCCAATTCAATTTGGAAATTTTTTAAAGAAAAATTTTGTTAAAAATATTGTCAACGGTAGTTTAAAGAAGATCGGCAGGAACAGGTTGTCCATATCATTTACTACGCATGATGATGCAAATAATTTTATTCATCATCCAGGCCTTGTTGAACAAAACATGAAAGCCATCATCCCAACTTTTAATATTACTAGAATGGGTGTAGTAAGAGGTGTCCCTGCAAGTTGGTCAGACTCTGAAATTCAGGAAAATATTTCAGTACCTATCGGATGTGGTAAGATTTTAAAAGTGCGAAGAATTAGAATGAAAACAATAGTTAACGGCAATACAGTTTTTAATAACTCTGAGACAGTCATTTTGACATTTGATGGCCAGATTCTTCCAAAAAGAATTTTCATGTGTTATACAGCTCTTCAAGTTGACTTATATGTGTATCCTACAATTCAGTGCTACAACTGCTGCCGCTTCGGTCACACGAAGGCTCAGTGTAGATCAAAACCACGATGTTACAAATGCAGTGACCAACACAACGGTGAATCATGTTTTATGGAAGAAGACGACTATTCTTGTTGTCTTTGTTCGGGCAATCATCTTGCAACAAGTAAGTCCTGTCCAGAGTTTATTAGACAGAAGGAAATAAAACTTTCAATGGCTCAGAACTGCATTTCTTATGCAGAAGCATCAAAAATGCATCCTCCAGTTTCAAGATCTTATGCAGATATAGTTGCTTCTTCTTCTTCTTTTAAACCTTCTCTGAATAGTGGGCCTAGCCCCAATTTTGCTTCTGCTCCTGGTCCCTCTCGTTCTTATAGAAAAACTGTCACCTTAAAACCACGCATTCCATCGAAGCCCGTATCAGGTGGCTACGACCGTGCTGCTCATGCATCTTTTGCGAGGGAGTACAACATGTCTAATGTTTCCAGCCCTAATGGTGCTGTTATTAACCAAAAAGCCAATGAATCCAGCCCCGAACCGTCCATAGCTGAAAATATTAAATCTCTCATAAAGTTGCTATCTAGTTGCAACTTGCTTTCTCCCAATTTACCGTCCAACGTTGCCGAAATAATTGTTAACTCTCTATCTCCTTACATCGTCAATAACGAATCACAAAATCATACAGTGGAACAGTAGAAGTATTTGCCCTAAAAAGACTGAACTTATTCATTTATTAAACACACATAATCCATCAATTATTTGTTTATCTGAAACTTGGCTAAAGCCTGATTATTTATTTAAAATATCAGGTTTCTCTTCTGTCAGAAATGACAGAGACGACGAGGGTGGCGGTGTTGCCATACTTGTCAAAAATTCCATCTTATTTCAATCATTTTCTCTTCCCACTCTTAGTGATGGCATTGAAGCCATCGCTATTATTGTAAATAATGTTTGTATAATATCTATTTATATTCCCAATCCTTCTGCTGCTCTTTATTACGAACTAAGTCAATTAATGTCTATCCTTCCAAAGCCATTTTTATTGTTGGGAGACTTTAACTGCCAGCACCAATGCTGGGGTAGCCATAAATCTAATTATTATGGTGAGGAAATGCTGGATATTGTAGACTCACAAAACCTATGTATCTTAAATGACGGCTCCCCAACTCGGCTTAGCCGACCTGGTGAAGGCCCTAGTGCACCTGACCTCTCTATATGCACTCCTGATCTGGCTACATTTCTTTCTTGGTGTACTCATAAATCTACTTGTGGAAGTGATCATTTTCCTATTATAATAACGTATCCATCATTGTGTCCTATAAGTAAAAAGCCTGAACCAAGATTAAGACATAGGCTTCCCACAGACTGGACAATATTTTCTCAACGGGTGGAACAAAAGATCCAATTGCTTCCTTCCGTCAGTCTAAACAACGGCCCTGAGTGCTCCGAAGCTTTTTCTAAGATATTAATTGAGGTGGCTGATGAAATTTTCCCTGTTAAAAATGGGAGTTGCCGTAGAATACCTTTTCCTCCTTGGTGGGACAGAGATTGCACTGAAGCAATAAAACGTAGAAAGGATTCTGAAAGAAATTATTGTCAGGTTATGACATCGGAAAATTTTGAGATATACACTCAAGTTGCAGACTCTACCCGAAAGCTTCTTAAGAAAAAGAAGTTTGAAGGATGGAGGAGCTTTTGTGCATCAATAAGCCCTGATGTTTCTCCATCTATAGTTTGGCAAAATATTAGAAGATTTAGAATGGCCACTACTGTTTCTTCCCACTCTCAGCTATCTCCTGATTTAGCTGATAAGTTTCTAGACAATCTAGCCCCTCCTTTTGCACCTGAATCTAGTTTTATTTTACACTCCGTTCCATCTTCCATTTGCAGTGATTTTACAGGGCTTAACTCTCCATTTTCTTTATCAGAATTAAAGGGTATTTTGACGTATATTAAGGATTCATCTCCTGGTGATGACGGAATACCTTATTCTTTTGTAGTTAACTGCAGTGATCCCACCCTTTTGTATTTTCTTGAGGTTATTAATTCCATAATGCTGTCTGGAAATATTCCATCGTCTTGGAAATCTCAAACTGTTATCCCTATTTTGAAGCCAAGGAAGCCATCTTCAGAACCCTCCTCATTCCGTCCAATAGCTTTATCATCTGTTCTGGCCAAACTTGCCGAACATTTGGTTAAGAATCGTTTAGAATGGTTTATAGAAAGTAACGGATTATTGACCGCTGGACAGTTTGGTTTTAGAAAGGGTAAATGTACTATGGATAATGTTAGTATCTTAGTATCTGACATTCATCTGGCTTTTACTAATAACAATTCTCTACTTGCCGCCTTTTTAGATGTTAGTGCTGCGTATGATAATGTTCAGGTTTCGGTTTTGCAAAAGAAATTACATGATCTAGGAATCCCAATAATACTTTCTTCCTTCATTATTAATATGTTGTATGAACGGTTCATTCATGTAGATCTACCAGACGGTTCGCGGTTGTCCAGATGCATCTGGAAGGGCCTTCCTCAAGGATCCGTACTTAGCCCCATTCTATATAACATCTACACATATGACTTAGAGTCTGCACTTAGTAATTCCGTCAAAGTTCTTCAGTATGCTGATGATTTACTTATTTATACCTCAAATGATGATATTAAGAAAGCCAGCGACACATTATCAAATTCTCTTTGTCAACTTAAGTGCTGGCTCAATTGTAATGGCCTTGAATTATCAGTTTCTAAAAGTGCTGTAGTTTTATTCACAAGGAAGCGGATTCTTCCAACAATTATAGTTAGTTATGGTGACAGTACAATCCCAGTGAAAACGGAAATTAAATTTTTAGGTGTCATTCTTGATTCTAAGCTGTCTGGCGTTCCTTACTCTGAGTACATAGCTGCCAAGTGTGAGAAGAATTTGAACATTATTAAATGTTTAACGGGTGTTTGGTGGGGTGCTCACTCTTTTTCTTTAAAACTGGTTTATAACGCTCTTATAAGAAGTCATTTAGACTATGGTACATTTTTATTAGAACCGTGTAATATGTCTACACTTAATAAATTAGATAAAGTTCAATCAAAAGCATTAAGGATTATTTTGGGTGTTATGAAAAGTAGCCCCATCAATGCAATGCAAGTTGAAGCTGTGGATGCCCCTCTTAACATAAGGCGACAGTACTTGTCAGACAAGTTTCTCTTTCGTCGTGTGCAACTTTTTAATCATCCTCTACTCAGTTTATTGCATTGTCTTTCGGAGGAAATTAATGTTTCTTCCTATTGGCTTCATAAAAAGATACCCTGTGTAGTTATTAGTTATCGTAAATATTTGAACTTTCAGTCCCCTATTGCTAAATCCCTATATCATCCCCTGTTTACTGTTCCATACGAAGCATTAACTTTAATTCCGGATGTTCGCTTAAATTTGGGAATTGATAAAAATCATGTTGATGCTACACATTCTTTTAATTTCGTAAAAGATTTAGATTTTCATGATTGGCATTACATTTATAGTGACGCGTCGAAACACTCACTTGATGGAAATGTAGGTGTTGGGGTATTACATGCACAATACAATATTGTGCAAAAAATTAAGCTCCCTATAGAGTGTTCAGTTTTTACAGGAGAATGTTTTGGCCTTTTTAAGGCTGTAGAGTACATTCTTATAGCTAAGTTGCCGAAAACTGTTGTTTTTTCTGACTCCATGAGTGCTCTTCAGGCTCTTTTAAAATTTCCATTTAAGTCAAATTCGATATTTCCTATAATTTTAGAGATAAGAAATTTGTTGTTAAAATGTACTCTTAAAAATTATTCCGTAGTTTTTGCTTGGGTGCCGGGTCATTCTGGAATCATAGGTAATGAGCGTGCTGACCAACTAGCAAATGATGCTGTGAATTGTGGTGATGTAGCATACTTGAAAATTTATGCTCATGATCTGGCATCGGTTCCTGGTCTTCATCTTAAGGAAACTTGGGCTGAGGACTGGGAACGGAGTGGTCGGGTCAGGGGCAAACATTACAGGGATATTCAGCCCTCTATTCCTCTTAAACCTTGGTTTAGCAAAGTTAAGTTGGGCAGAAGAGCAACGTCTGTACTCAGCCGAATGAGAATAGGACATGTATGTACTCCCGCTCACTTGATCAGATTTGGAATTGTCCCGAGTAATTTGTGTGAATGTGGAGAAGTTGGTGATGTGGACCATATTTTTTTCAACTGCCCGCAATTTGACACCTTTTCATTTATTCAAAAACTGCTACACATAAACGTCTTTCTTCCTACGTCCGTTAAAGTTCTTTTAACTAATAATAACCCTTCGGTATACAAATGCCTTTCGGAGTTCATTGAACAGAATAATATTAGAATTTAAATATATTTTTCACTATTTTTACGTATTTCCTATCCTATATAATTATCCTTGTATCATATTCCTATTTTCCTTTCCTGATCCTTAAAAAAAAAAAATATTTTTTTCCAAATTCCGTTCCTACCTTCCTAATTTATTTCCGTGTTCTATAAGTTTCCTCGCTTTTAATTGTACATAAGTCATAAACGTGTCATTGGCCAAACGCTGACCGCGAAGTGCCACTATAAAAAAAAAAAAAAAAAAACCTACAATCGGAAAAGCGCGGGAAACTTCGGTTCGTCCGGTCGTGTTTTTTCTTTCAATTTGGTTAATTAATGATATTTTAAGGATCAGTTAAGTTATTTAGTGTAGTATTGTATATATTTAATCTCCTATTTAGTGTTAATATTAGTTTGTGTACATATCTTCATATCTGGTAAGTTTTTCAATATTTAATTAAAATGGGAGACGAGCCTCCGGATCCCGGAGGCACGGTGCCCTCAGTTGGATTAAATATCGGTCGGCGTGTCGGAAAAGGGGCAGCCCACGGGACTTTGCGACACTCTAACCGACAACTGCTTTAATAGACTATGATGGTTATTCTTAGAGAAAAACAGGATATTCAAAAGACAAAGAACCAACATACTTACACTCACGCCGATAATCCCTATCGGAGTAGGTCTTGAGGAGCCTAAGATGACCCTCTGACCGAGAGGAGAGGTTATCCGAGATTCGCCTTCCCTTGTGCAGGTGAGAAATACTGTTGAAGAGCGATATGCGCACATGTGCGCAGCGGTCAACACGTCGTAATCCAATACCTAGCAGGTTGGATATTACCCAAGGCGAAATAAAATGATTAGTCAGTCAATCATTTTGATGAGTGTTTTATTTCACTGTTGTCTTCACATAATTAAATCTGATTTTCACAAATTCACATGGCTCAGGCGAGAGCTGAGGTTGAAAAAGGAAATTATCAAATTACGTCATGAACAGGGTTGGAATCAGACCGTCAGAAAATTATACTACTTGGGGATCAAAATTATACTACTTGACAAAAACTAATACTTACTACATTTCGATTTTCAACGACTTTAAGTTTTGTTTTATAACATAAAAAAAATAAAAAATAAAATAAAGATTATTACAAAAATATACTTTGTTTCAATTTCTAGCCTATTTTATTGAATTAAAGTAAAATAGAAACGGCGATATATAAAAAAATACTGTTTGTTTTACCTTATTCTAGCATATTTTTCAAGAAAACTGTGAGAGCATACACAAGAAAGTGCATATAAGTAATCGCCATCTCACTCACACTCATAGATAAAATTCATAACAACTCCTATTCTGTCAAAAAGACAGGAAATAATAAAAAAAAACATTAAAAACCACCCTTCCATTGGTCGATAAAAATTCTGGTATTTTCGAGCAGTATACTGG
>OX465252.1:20903687-20925211 GCA_949987775.1 Aproaerema taeniolella | reverse complement strand
GGTGTGTTTTTTTACTTACAAAAACGTCATGGGTTATTTAATCAGAGCAATTTATTAGTATAGTGTGGTAGTGACGCTGCCTCTTGATCAACGGGTTCTGGGTTCGACTCCCGGTCAGAGCAAATATTTGTGCAAAAAGCAGATGTTTGATTTTGGTCATGGGTGTTCGCGTCTGTCTTGTGTGTTCCAAGGGACCCACGACACAAAGAAAAACTTTGAGTGTGTAGCGTTTATTTATTAATAAATTGCAGTCAGAGTCTTCAAAGGGTCTAAGTAAAAGCTTATGTGGTCGTATATAATAGCATTATTTTTTGGCTTGTGAGTGTGATCAACTATCTTAAAGTTGCTGTTTTATTTTAGAGAAAAACAATCAGAGAGACAGGGGGCGACCTGTCGGCGCACCACCGGCAACTATACCAGCGCGCCACCACAGCCGAGCAGGATTCTGCCATAGTTACGGCGCACAGAGAGCAGCCTTTTTTGAATACCCTGACTACTGCTGCGCAATACAACGTAAGTGGTAAATGTTTTAAAAAAGCAAGAAACAGTGAAATAACCCCGCACAGAGTCTTCAGCGAAAGTCGTTCTGTCGAATTGGCTAAAACTTAGAGAAAATATAGCCTTTATATTGGTTATCAGTTGTGTAAAGTTTCAACGTTAAATAATGATCAGTTTTTTAAATAATGGGTGGCGAAAAAGTCACGACGGGGTTGCAATAGGTTACAACTTTTAATTTTTTTAAATTCATCTTTATTATTATAAGGTAATAAAAATAACACTCATGAAGATATTTTTGAGTTAGATTCTAAAAATTACATCTTGTAATTTATCACTATTTTCAGCCTTACAAAGACGGGCTCTTTCGAGAGTATTTCTCATTTCACATTATTTTAAACAACCCCAGAGAAAATAATCTGGCGATGTTAAATCAGGGGAATGAGCGGGCCAGTTAAATGTTGAAAATATCGAGATTAAACGCTCGCTGAAAGTCTCTCTTCATTGTGCTCGTCTTTGTGAGACTAAAAAGTCACATTGTCTTTAAAACCTAACTCAAAAATATCTCCATGAGTGTTATTTTTATTAGGTATCTCATAATAATTATTTTTTAAATTTATTTTATTAAAATATATTTCTATTTCCGTACTGACAATTTATAAATGGTTAAACAAGACCCCCCACACTAGGCCTGTCCTGTGGGTAATCTTAATATGTAGGTATTACTAGTTAGATTTATGTAAATATATTATATAACACACTGCATTATCATCATCATCATCATCAGCCCACATACGTCCCCACTGCTGGGGCACTGCATTAAGATGATTTTAAAATAAAAATTAAAAATAATTTGCCTGAGACACTTAGGAGTATAAAAAGTCATGTTGCCGCGCACGCGCGTATTTCGTTTCCCAGTTATGAACTTCCTCCTCCCGTATCTTTATTATTTGTCTTAACCCTATTATATGGGACATCAAATGAAAGAACTTTTGAAGGAGATTCTAAAAATATATAAGATGTTCCTATGGCAACTTCGTTTAACAATATTAAAGAAAGTCTCATCGATCACACTACACTTTAAAAACACAAACATTGATACTCTCTAGGGATATTTCACGATTTTTCATACAAAAGATATCCGTTTAAGAAGCTATAAAAGGATACTTGAGACATAAAGAGGGATAACATTTTCAGATTGAGCAAGTGCTTAACCTGAATTTTCGATTCTAATCAATGAATTTTCTTTGCCTAAAAGTCTGAGAAAACGTGACGGAAACGAAAACGAAAAGTCACTTTTTTCCTGCTTTTTGTATGAGAATGGTGGAATTCGCGCATTTTTTTTTCATTTTCGTCAAATTTTCACAAATTTCAAGAAAATCTAAATTCATTGATTAAGATTAAAACTTGCTCAATCTGAAAGTTTTATCTCTCCATTGGTCTCGAGTATTCTTGCATAGCTTCTCAAACAGGGCGGTTATTCTTCTAATCAATGGCGTCTCAATAGCGGTTGAATGACAATGTTATCCGTTCAAGGTAAAAAGGTGAAATTGAGAACTATTAAAACTCATACATTTGATGACAGCCACCCTGACTTGTGGCAACATTGCCAACCTAACATTAAGTTGGCGGTGGCGCTATCAGTCAAAGCAGGCGCCACCATATGTATGAAATTTGAATAGTTCTTATTTTTGCCGCCTGAACGGATAAAGTGGCGACCATTGCCACTCAACCGCCATTGAGACGCCATTGATTAGTAAAATAGCTCTTTAGTATGAAAAATCTTGCAATATCCCTGATAAGTGTTGATGTTGATGTGTATATTTGCCCCGACCGGGAATTGAACCCAGGATCCGTTGATCAACAGGCAGGATCACTACTACTCGACCTTACCGACCGTCAACGGGACGTAATTAATTATTGGTATTAGTATTAAGTGAAAAAAGAAATACCTAAATAAAGTTTAGTCAAACCCTCACAATTTGTAGCAAACGTGGCATCAAGTAGTTCGCTAGAACCACTGATGCTCTGCTTACCCCGTCAGGGATTATAGGCGTGACCATATCGTGTATATATGTAGTCTAGGAAGTTCATAGCTTGGAAACGAATCATACGCGTTTGCGGCGACATATTTTTTTTTACTTCTGAAGCTCTCAGGGACACTATCATTCAAATATACACAAAACAGAAGCTTTATTGAGGTAACATAAAAAAAAAAATATTTCGGTGGGTGGAGTGCGATGTCATAATGACTCCCACTTTTTCTAGATAGCGGACCCTTTTTGAAATAGGACGCCCTCCTCTAATGGACCCTGGGCCCTTGAGTTTTATCGCACGAATGGGAAGTTTTTTTTGGGGTATTAAAAAAAAAAGTGTTTCCCCAGAGCTCTCTAGATGGCGCTGAACTTACATAGGTGCCAAAGCCAAAAGGCTTGGAGATAAACATTGCGTCAAATATTCTGTTCTCGTCAGGGACCCCACAATTTTATCGAGCAAATCATCTCAGTCTATGATGTCAATTAACCACCCTATACAATATTTTTTTCTACCGGGCCCCTTTAGGGCCCTACGGGGCCCTTGCTCCTTTAAAGAAATAAGCGTCGTTCTGCGGGACTTTAAATAATTGCAAAAGGTGCAACCCTTCCATTTTCTCGCAAGCACGGAAAAAAAATTAAATTCTATGAAGTCCCCCCGTGATTATTTCATTAAAGTCGCAAAGGCCCCGTGCGGCCCAAAGGAGGCGCGGGAGTGCAAAGTAATGTATGGAGCGGTCGATCAGCTTTGCAAACTGCGACGATTGGTTCGATAAAATTTTAGGGTCCTTAACACTATCGGGGCCCTCACACCCTGAGGGCCTCAAATGGGGCCGTAGTGAAAAGGTGCCCATGGTAGCGTTGGTCCTGGAGGAGTTCTCTATTCACTCCCTGTAGTGGAGTGCAAAGTGATTACTCTATCCATTCGGTCAAAACCGTATGATAACGTTTACTGCGGTCAGACAGACCGACAGAATGCGGCGGTAACTTCGTTTTATAAAATATGTAGTGATTATTCATATAATCTACTTTCTAGTATGGTAAGGGAAGTAAATCTAAAAGAATATTATAGTAGTTTTTTTTGTTTTTGTTTTAGGTATCACACAGGACACTATAAGGCGACGCCTGAGGGATTGTGGGATAAAGCACCGTATACCTGCCAAAAAGATACTTTTTTCTCAGGCTCACGCTCAGGCCCGAATCGGATATATTGGTGTGTCTTTTCTTCAAAGATTACATAAGCGGAATGTTTTTAGCTACAATTAATTAAAATTGGTGCCGTTTAAGTTATAAGCGATGAATGTCGGTAGTGATAAAATTTTTAATTTTGGAGTTATGTTACAGTTAGTTAGCGAATGTTTAGGCGGGTGTTCTTCCTATGAAACTGAACAACATTCCCATATAAAATTCTCCAAAAATTTACATCTTCCCATATAAAGACTAATAATCAGCTGTTCGCACAAGTTATATGGAGAGGCGACATTTTTTCCCCTATTTCGACCTATGTTCCTTGGGTATGTTGTATAGTTTCATGGGCTAAAGTTTAAGTTGTTTTAATTGTTCAAGGTTCTTTGGTTTTTGTTAAAAAATACTTCAGAGTTAGAATTTCCTCTGCCTTCACTATTCATTAAATAAATAAAAAAATTCAATAAGTAATCAAGAATCTTATTTTAACCTATTCTTATTTATTTATTTTATTCCTTGGAATAATCGATATGTAGAATTTTAATTCATTAATTTTTTTTTTGAATTTTAATTTATTGAATTCAATTTAGAATTTAAATTTATATGTAGTTTAAATGGTTAATTGGGCACGTCTGTCTATAGTTCTTTCACCCCTTTCACTGTCCCAGGTCTACTGGAAGAAATTTCTTAAAGAAATAAGCTGTGCCTTTTGGGTTCGTTTTTCTTTTTGTCTGTATATATTTTTGTAATCTGTCCTGTGTGCAATAAACTGTTAAATAAATAATCAATAAATAAAATATACAGCATTGCCGTGTTCTCGTGTTTGTCAGAAACGCGAGTGTATCGGCTAGAAACGGGTTGGGCAAATATTATTTTTTAATCTTTATCTAAATATATACAGGGTGTTCTGCGCATGGACCGTCAAAATTTTTTGGGGTGCTGGTGGGGTCATTTGCTATCTTCCCATCCTTAGTCCCTGGTCCAAGGAGCCACGGCTGTGGAGATATGATTTTATACCCTTTTTTCAATAATTTCCAAATAATCACAATTAAGACCCCATCAGTTTCTGAAGTTTTTAAAAGAAAATGAAGCTCTCATTAACTATTACTTTTTAAAAATAAATTGAAAACTGAATTTCATTAATTTTCGTAATTTTAGTAAAGGTCAGTTTTCCAATTGGTAATGTAAATTAGAACAATTAATATTGTTATTGTTTTTTGAAGACGCTTATATTACAGAGTGAAACTTAAAAAAATGCTTTTTAATAAAAAAAAATTTTTAAGAGAAATTGATCTCTCATACGAAAGCATGGATTTTGAGGCAATTTTGAATTTTTTAATAGTGTTGTATACCGTTAGAAAGGTCATTCAATACAAAACTTTTTAAAAGAAAACGAAATTCTCAATATCTGTAACTTTTTTTTAAAATGAATTTTAAAGTTAAATTTCATTCATCCGTTCACGATAGTTTTTTTTTAAAAGTTCATTTTTCCTCATTTTTGGTGTAGATTGGGACAAAAAGTGTTGTTTTTATGAAAATGCATACGTTACAGAATGCAATTGAAATAGCTGTTGTAATGAAAACTTACAAAAATTGTGGGGGTTTAATTGTGATATTTTGAGAATTATTGAAAAAAGGGCAAAAACTCATATCTCCACTGCCGTAACTCCTTGGACTAGGGACAAAGGATGGAAAGGTAGCAAATGACTCCACCAGCACCCCAAAAAATTTTGTCGGTCCATGCGCCGAACACCCTGTATAAAAGAAGAAACTGACTGGTGACTGACATATCCAAACCGCGGGGTCCAGAGGACTCAAATTTGGCTCGTAGGTTTCTTATGAGGTCTAGGAGAGCACTAAGAAAGGATTTTTCGAAACTCACCCTCCAAGAGGGTGAAACGGCTTCCACGCGGACGAAGTCGCGGTCAAAAGCTAGTTATTACTTATTTTCAAAGTTAACTAAAGTCAACCGCCAGCTTGAGGTCAGAGTATCGGGTAAAATAATTATTGTCTACAGTAGTTTGTTTGTCTGTCTTTCTGTGTTCCAAGGGACCCACGACACAAGGGAAAATCTTAGTGTGGGCCTTTGAGTGTGTGTGAAGCGTTTAATATAATGCCAAAATTTATCACCTACCTAACTTTAAAAATGTAAGTGATACCTTTTAATAAATTCAAAGAATTTTTTAACTTTATATCCTTGGCGAATTAAAAAAAAAAAACAAAGATTTTTCAATTAAGATGTAACTATCTAATAAGCCTTACCATCCCACTACTAGGTAAGGGAACAGGTTTGTAAAAATGCCGAAGAAATAAAATTAAATATCCTACTAATATTATAAACGCGAAAGTTTGTAAGTATAGATGTATGTTTATTACTCTTTGACGCAAAAACTACTAAATGGATTTTAATGAAAGTTTACAAAAATATAGCTTACACATCGGAATAACATATAGGCTAATAATTTTCCCGAATTCCCACGTGAACGAAGTCCCGGCCGGAAAGCTGGTTTTCATAATGATAATCAATAATTATGGTATTAAAATAGTAAGAGCTCATCCCACATTAAGCCCACGATTCAGCATCTATAACCCATATTATTAGTTCCATTTTATTGTATTTGTAAGGGCTGGTCGTTTTATGGCATTTTAAAGGTCATAACAAATCTTCATCTCATTATAAGCACCCATAACGAGACTCGTGCATTGAATTAAAATGATTCATAGTTCATTCCCTGCACATCAAAAATTTTGTGAATCTATTGTTATGACTTTTAAAATGACATATAATACAATCTCATATAACACTGGAGATGGAAAAAAATTAAGAATCAACATCGAATAAATATACCATAATTGTCATTTATTTCTTAGATTCAGGATGTCTCAAATTTGTGAATTACATTAGTTTGCTTAATCACAAAGATGCAGTCTTCCCCGAGAAGAATAGGCAAGAAACTCCAAGGGTTCCTTTTTTAAATTCAATTAAATACACAAATTTCCTTCTAATTTTTACTGACTAATATTTGAAAAAGTCTAAAGCTGATTCCCATGGTTGCTTGGCAAAAAGATAATCAGATATTCTATAATAGACGTTTTTACAAAGTTTTTGTTTAATGATTGTTTTAATTTTTTTTTTATGTTTTAAAAACTAAAGATAAGTTTTGAATACAAATAAGAATTTTATTATAGAAGCGTATACATAGACCCATTAAAGAGTTCGTGACTTTGTGGAGACGACTGTCTAGTAAATCCAGGTTTTTTTGGTTCTAGTATTTACACTGTGCCGCCTATCACTATTTTTCTTAAACAGATGTTGATTTTTCTTTACACACTAGCATTCCGCCTGGGACTTCGTTCCCGCGGGAATTCGGGAAAATTATGTAGCCTATGTCCATCGGGGATAGTGTAGATTTCTAAAGGTGAAAGAATTTTTCAAATCGGTTCAGTAGTTTCGGAGCCTATTCAATGCAAACAAACAAACAATCAAATCTTTCCTCTTTATAATATGTATGGATATAGATGTTAATATATCTATTTCCTTTTTATTTCTAACAAAGTGATGTTGTTAATATCATACCATAAAATTATTTAGACAAAGCTTATATTTAACTTTGGCATAAAAGACAACGAAGTGTCCCTTTATGGGAATTTTGTTTACCCAGATATGCCCAGATGTCCATTACATATATATTTTCTCTTATTTACTTCATTTTCCATCTGTCTTGTGTTCCCGTTTATATTTACGCTGTCAAACTGAATAAAGTTTTAATTAAGTTGCGAAGCGCTTTTGGCCAATGAGTTATTATTTTGTTTATATTTCACTTTAAATATTAAGTTAGAATTGAAAATACCTATCTGGACGGTCGCCTATACTCTCATGCGCAGATATTATAAAACCTAGATTTATCTCTAAGTTTAATTAAAAACTATTTTTAAGCTAAATCGATGGCGTGTAAGACATTAAGGGCGACTTTCACCAAAGCCTTAAATATATTTATCGGTCTAAACACAAATAACTCGGCTGTCAAAGAAACAAAATCTGTGAAACAAGGTCAAACTAATCAAAATTAGTCTGGCTTAATACGTTTAGCACTTTGGTGAAAGTCGGCCTTAATCGGGTTCACGTTAAAACTGAGTTTAAATCTAGATTTAAAAAATACAAGTCGCCTGTAGGTTAATTCAATATTTCAAACAATTGTAGCCGAAAAAATACAAATCAATCTAACAAACAGATCCACTTGGCATGACATTGCCACACGGCACGCACACAAGCACTGAGCACGGCAGGCGCATCGCGAGGTGCAGACGAAATAACGATGATGTAGTTGTCACTCTCGCACGATTCTGTGCGTTCTACTTTCAAGAGTTCAAAGTCTAAACAGGGTAGGTTGATGTGCGGTTGTGTGTACAAAACGATTGCAATCGATGGATACGTCAGACCATTCCGCATCAAACACGGGCGCCAATTCATAATGGTAGATGATAATGCGCCCGCACATCGAAACGGACGTGTTGATGCTGCTCTCCAGCAATACGACATCACCAGGTTAGACTGGCCTGCCGGCTCGCCTGACTTAAACCCGATCGAGCATGCGTGGGATGCTCTTAAGCGAGCTGTTTGGAACCGTCAGCCACCTCCGCGAACAGTGTCAGAAATCAGGGCAGCTGCTATTGAAGAGTGGGACAGGTTACCACAAGAAATGCTAGATAACTTAATTCTTAGCATGCCCAGAAGGGTTTCCGCATGTGTGCGAGCCAGGGGAGGAGTCATTTTATACTAACTATTAATTTTTTCGTAATAAATTTTGTTTGTTTTTTCATTAATTCAAATTTTTCATTACATTACATTTAAGCCAAAATTGCATTTCCTAGCTTTTGTTAATAAAAAGTAAATAATTAATAATGATTCTTTTATTTACTTAGTGCATTTTCATTATAAAATCATAAAACGTAAACAGTTTCTTTAAATAATTTATATTTTAAAGAATACACCTGATTTTGCTACTGATCGTAAACTTTTTTTGATGTGTGTACGTGTTAACGGAATAAGTAAAACTGAGAAAGTAGTTTGTTTAGAATCGAGAGTAGAATCGATTCCAATGGCAATGTTACGAGTATTTTATTAATAAAACTGAAGATATGACTGCTTCTTACGCCTTGATCCTGTCTTCTTATAGTTAAGACACTATCTGGACTCAAGTTACTTCCCACTGACATTAGTAGCATAGTGCGAAATGAAGTCTCACTTCACTATAACATTGTTACGAGTATTTTATTAACAAAACAGAGGATATTAGTACTTCTTACGCCTTAATCCTGTCCATTTTATAGTTGACACACTATCCGGACTCAAGTTGCGTCACGCTGGCGTAAATGGAATAGTGCGACATGAAGTTACACTACACCATGGCAATTTTACGAATATTTTATTAGCAAAACTGAAGATATTAGTGCTTCTTCGCCTTAATCCTGCCTATTTTATAGTTTACACACTATCCGGACACAAATTACGTCACGTTGTCGTTAGTGACATAGTGTGATGTTACGAGTTCACGGACTTCACCGTGGCAATGTTACGAATATTTTATTAACAAAACTGAAGATATTAGAGCTTCTTACGCCTTGATCCTGTCCATTTTATAGTTGACACACTATCCGGACTCAAGTTGCGTCACGCTGGCGTAAATGGAATAGTGCGACATGAAGTTACACTACACCATGGCAATTTTACGAATATTTTATTAGCAAAACTGAAGATATTAGTGCTTCTTCGCCTTAATCCTGCCTATTTTATAGTTTACACACTATCCGGACACAAATTACGTCACGTTGTCGTTAGTGACATAGTGTGATGTTACGAGTTCACGGACTTCACCGTGGCAATGTTACGAATATTTTATTAACAAAACTGAAGATATTAGAGCTTCTTACGCCTTGATCCTGTCCATTTTATAGTTGACACACTATCCGGACTCAAGTTGCGTCACGCTGGCGTAAATGGAATAGTGCGACATGAAGTTACACTACACCATGGCAATTTTACGAATATTTTATTAGCAAAACTGAAGATATTAGTGCTTCTTCGCCTTAATCCTGCCTATTTTATAGTTTACACACTATCCGGACACAAATTACATCACGTTGTCGTTAGTGACATAGTGTGATGTTACGAGTTCACGGACTTCACCGTGGCAATGTTACGAATATTTTATTAACAAAACTGAAGATATTAGAGCTTCTTACGCCTTGATCCTGTCCATTTTATAGTTGACACACTATCCGGACTCAAGTTGCGTCACGCTGGCGTAAATGGAATAGTGCGACATGAAGTTACACTACACCATGGCAATTTTACGAATATTTTATTAGCAAAACTGAAGATATTAGTGCTTCTTCGCCTTAATCCTGCCTATTTTATAGTTTACACACTATCCGGACACAAATTACGTCACGTTGTCGTTAGTGACATAGTGTGATGTTACGAGTTCACGGACTTCACCGTGGCAATGTTACGAATATTTTATTAACAAAACTGAAGATATTAGAGCTTCTTACGCCTTGATCCTGTCCATTTTATAGTTGACACACTATCCGGACTCAAGTTGCGTCACGCTGGCGTAAATGGAATAGTGCGACATGAAGTTACACTACACCATGGCAATTTTACGAATATTTTATTAGCAAAACTGAAGATATTAGTGCTTCTTCGCCTTAATCCTGCCTATTTTATAGTTTACACACTATCCGGACACAAATTACGTCACGTTGTCGTTAGTGACATAGTGTGATGTTACGAGTTCACGGACTTCACCGTGGCAATGTTACGAATATTTTATTAACAAAACTGAAGATATTAGAGCTTCTTACGCCAATCCTGTCTACTTTAGACACTATTTGGGCTAAAGTTACGTCACATTGATATTAGTAGCATAGTGCGACATGAAGTCTCACTTCACCATAGCAATGTTACGAGTATTTTACTATCATTATTATTATTTAACTCTTTATTTGCACACACATAAATAGAACACAGACAAAAACAAACAAAACAAGAAAGTGTACAGAAGGGCGGCCTTATTGCTAAAAAGCAATCTCTTCCAGGCAACCTTGGGGTAAAGGAGAAATAATAAGTAAGCAAAACAGAAGCGGGTGGTGCAAATATTTGATTAAAAATGAAAAGCTTAGTATAATAGGTACCTATTTAAAATACGTAGACATACTAATCGAATATAAGTATATTAAATAAATATAAGTATATAACTATAAATATATATACATATATATCATACATACACACATACATACATAGCGTAAACAAGAGGACGAGAGAAACACGAGTTGATAAAATAAATAATTACTTCAGGAAATGCGCTTTAAGGCGATATTTAAAGGAATCCAGAGAAGGAGCCCGCCTAATTTCTTCTGGCATAGCATTCCACTTGCGGATGGCTTGGACTGTAAAGGAGTGAGAGTAGAAATCGGAGGAATGGGAAGGAATGTCGAGCGTTAGGGTGAGAGAAGTGCGAAGTGTGCGATTTAAAGAAAAGGATCGGTAAGAGAAACGCTCTTTGAGGTAATTAGGAGTAGAAGGGAGCATTAGGACAGAATAGAGTGAAGAAAGAATATGGAGGTCTCTCCGTTGACGAATCGGCAACCACTTTAATAGACAACGGCAACTGGAGACATGGTCATATTTGCGGAGCCCGAAAATGAAACGAATGCAAAGATTCTGAAGACGTTCGAGTTTATTAAGCAACTCAGAGGAAAGGTCTGGGTAGCAGACATCCGCGTAATCCAGTATAGGAAGCAGGAGCGATTGAGCGAGACATATTTTAGTCCTCGTGGGAAGAAAATTACGAAGACGCCGCAGAGAAAAATAAGAGGCAAACATCTTCCTACTGACTTCGGCCACCTGAGGCTTCCATGTAAGACAGTTGTCAAACATGATGCCCAAGTTCTTGACCGTTTTAGAGAACGGTATAGGGACACCGTCGAACATGACACATGGTAATTTTGAATTGTCAATCCTAGAAATAAACCACGGGCTACCTATTATGATGGATTGTGTTTTAGCTGGATTTACTTTCAAACCAAAATTCCTACTCCAGTTGGATATAGATTCCAGATCCAGGTTGGTTTTCAGGATTGCTTCGTCAAGATTGTTCAAAGGGGATTGCGCGTAAATTTGCAAATCGTCTGCGTACATGTGATAAGAACACGAAAGAGAGGAATTATCAACAAAACTGTAGCACTAATATCTACAGTTTTGTTGATAAAATACTCGTAACATTGCCACAGTGAAGTGAGACTTCATGTCGTTCTATGCCACTAACGCCAAAATGACGTAACTTAAGTCCGGATAGTGTGTAAACTATAAAATAGACAGGATTAAGGCATAAGAAGCACTAATATCTTCAGTTTTGTTAATAAAATACTCGTAACATTGCCACGGTGAAGTGAGACTTCATGTCGCACTATGCCACTAACGCCAACGTGACGTAACTTGAGTCCGGATAGTGTGTAAACTATAAAATAGACAGGATTAAGGCGTAAGAAGCACTAATATCTTCAGTTTTGTTAATAAAATACTCGTGTCATTGCCAACATGACGTAACATGAGTCTAATAGAGTTTGTACTATGAAATAAATAGTATAGGACCGTTAAAAGTAACTCGTACTCTGAGTTTTCCTATTAAATACGCGTTATAGATAATGGCGTATAACTCGAGACGGATGTACTTTAGAGCTGAGCTGCGTAACTATTGTTTGTATGGAAGTACTCTACACGTCTAACAAGGTGGCGTTAGTGTGCAATCAAAAAAAAGGCACAAAAACTAGGCATTGCTCTTTGTTTTCTTTAGGCTAGCAACATTTGTTGGCGTTGCTTTGCTATCGCGGAAAATGAACGGTGAAGCCCCTCTGTCAATTTTTTATTTTATTTAGTCTAGCAATGTTCGTTGGCAATGCGTTGCTATCACGGGGAACCCATAGTGACCAGACTTGGGGATTTCCTTTATGGTTTGGCTTTAATTTTAGAACATGAAATAGTTGTCTTTACTATATTTAGTGGTAAAAAGGTATATTTCAACGGTTTTTTTATTTTATTTAGTCTAGCAATGTTCGTTGGCAATGCGTTGCTATCACGGGAAACCTACAGTGACCAGACTTGGGGATTTCCTTTATGGTTTGGCTTTAAAACATAAAATAGTTGTCTTTGCTATATTTAGTGGTAAAAAGGTATATTTCAACGGTTTTTTAATTTATTTATAACATTGCTTCTTGCGCCACCAGAGGGCCTCGCTGAATGTATCTTGCCTACGTCTAATTATAGTCTTGCCCCGCCACTGCTACTGCCTCACGTCACACCTTGCGGCACGCACATACACGCAGAAAAATATTAATACGAAAGGCATTCATTCATTATCATTCATGTAGACATTAGTATCTGCCAGAAAGTGAAGGAGATGTACGAGTACGAATATCCTGGAGTATTTTATTTGAAATGGACTAATTATAAAATAAATAAGTCGGGGTGTATGGGCTTTTCACTTATTCCATCGTTTTTGCCCAGTACACGTATGTAAAAATGTAAGACGCAAAAAAGAGTAACCTGATTTTTGACTGAGAAATGGTTTTTCATCCTATGTAAATATGTGAATGTAAATAAATATTTTTTTGGCAATTTGGCAACTGAATGACTTTAAGGTTGAATAAAAACTTTTTAATATTTTTCTTTTGTCTCATATTTGGAAACTCACTACGAAGCGCATGCCGTTCTTTTTTCAAATTTGGTGCGAAAACAAGCTTTTTAAAAACAAAAAAGTTATGCGACTTCTAAGTATTCTTTGAAAATGGAGAAAAGCGAGTTTCGAGTGCTAATTAAACACTATTTATTAAGGGTAAAACTATTAAGGAGACCGAAGACAAATTGAAAAAGTATTATGGTGATTCTGAGCCTTCTCATGGGATGGTACGTAAGTGGATCACTGAATTTTGTTGTGGATGTACAACCACTAATGACGCGGAGCGCCCAAGAAGGCCGATTGAGATCACTACGGAGGGCATGGTTAAAAAAATACATGATATTGTTTTGGCAGACCGTCGAGTGAAGATACGCGGAAATAAGTGATGCTGTGCACATCTCGACTGAACGAGTTTTTTATATTTTGCATGATATTCTGGGCATGAGAAAGTTTTCTGCAAGATGGGTGCCGCGTTTACTAACAGTCGACTAGAAACGTAATCGTGTAAGCTTCTGAGGAATGCCTAGCCATGTATAATCGCAACCCGAGTGAGTTTATGCGTCGGTACATAATAGTTGACGAAACGTGGGTCCATTAATAATAATAATAATAAGCCCCCAGGGCAGCTTTGTGGCGAGCTGAATGGGAAGTGACGTCCCTTGGGTCCCATACCCCCGAGAGTCGGTCAGGCCTCTCTCTCCGCTTGCCTTTATTGGCCGGTTGGAGTGGACCCCAGGAGGGGCCGCAGGACTCTCGCCTCTGGCTTGCCTTCACTGGCCGGCCAGAGTGGGGTGTCAGAGCTATATGCTCGCAGGGTGGAAGTGAAAGATGCATAAGTCGCGAGTTGGTGAGGTGAGCTGGTCGGCCACCGAGCAGAAAGCGGTGCACACCTCTCGACACCCTGAGCCTCTCACGCGATGTTGCTTCCTTGTCGCACTAAGCGTGCGGCCTTTTTTTGGGGGCCCATCTTTAGTGAGTTGGCGAGTCACCACCTGCCCATTTGGTCGTGTTTTTCAACATTGATAGGGCAGGTGCCATAGTCCTACCCATAGTCCAGTTACCCAGTCCACTAGCCTCTCAACCCAATAGCCCAGTTTCCTTACTTTCCATTCCTTTCAATAGTCCTGCACTAACCGGGAGTTGTCTTTGGGTGCATTTCTATAGTGCATACAGAGATAACTGCCGGTAGGTGTCACATTACTAAATTAAATTGTCTAACGGGCCTCTACGTGTTGGCTTCGGCCCCACGCACGCCTTCCAAAGGTCCGGCACGTAATTGACCGTGATTCAAGGATCTAGACAAACATAATAATAATAATTTATTTTAAGCCTCTTAAAATATAAACACGTACAGGAACTTATAAAGCTAGTACAATAGTAAACAATGGCTTTTTATGGGGTACACAATAACAATATTCCCTGACCTTTATGCTAGGAAAACCTGTGTTATAAAAGTCAGTGGTTCAGTGCTAAGACACCAGTGACTTAACCAGGAAGAGCGATTAGTAAGAATATAGTACGTACGTGTGTGTGTGGTGTGTGTGTGTGTGTGTATGTGAGTGTGTGTGTGTGTATATGTGAGTGTGTGTGTGTGTGAGTGTGTACGTGTGTGAATGTTTACGTGTGTGAGTGTGTTTGAGTGTCATACAATAAGGTTTTATTTATTACACATATATGTATTATATGTTACACATCTTATACCGCACCATACACACATCAAAAAAAGTTTGCGATCACTTGGAAAAGTGCTAATATTTTTTATTGTAGAAGAATAAAACTTAATCACTTTTTATCTTTTGATTCCTTATTTAAAAATATGAAATTTAAATATAAAATAATTTCGTAATTCAAATGTTTTTTTCATTTAAAAAGACAATCAACCCTTGCTTGCTTTCATTCAGAAATCTGACATAGTCGCAACTTATCAATATTTTCAATTTATTCAAAAAAAATTAAGTTGGTAACGATGCCGAGAGGATTAACTGCAGTTTTACGAGCCAGAATTCTAACTTTAAGTGGAGAAGGCTATTCCACGAGGGAAATATCACGCAGAGTTCATGTATCCCAATCCTGCGTGGTGACCACGTTGGAGAGGTATCAGGGCATGGAAGATTTAGCTGATCGACCTCGCAGTGGTCGCCCAACTGTTCTTACTGCAATTCAGAAGCGATATATCAGATTACTGGCTGCCCGTGACCCAACAATGAACGCTACTAAAATGAAAGCAGAGCTGCGAGCTGCCACCGGCCGCGAAGTTAGCACCCAAACGATTAGAAATTGCTTACACCAAGCTGGATTACGAGCAAGGAGATCCTGGCGAGCACCTCTGAACTCACAGCAACGGAAGCGGCGCAGATTGCAATGGGCTAGGCTCCGTCAAAATGAAGAAATTGAGGACGAAAGCATCTGGCAGAACTGCTTCTTCGTTGACGAAACGCGGATCAGTACACATCCAGATAACCGACGTGTCCGTGTCTGGAGAAGACCTGGCGACTCTGAAAGGCAGAGAACTGCCACTGGAACCGTTCAGCAGGGCGGGAAATCAGTGTCCTTTTGGGCCGGGATAATGATTGGGGCTAGGACGCCCTTAATCCCGTATCAAGGCACCATGACCGGAGCCATGTACAAAACGATTGCAATCGATGGATACGTCAGACCATTCCGCATCAACCACGGGCGCCAATTCATAATGGTAGATGATAATGCGCCCGCACATCGAAACGGACGTGTTGATGCTGCTCTCCAGCAATACGACATCACCAGGTTAGACTGGCCTGCCGGCTCGCCTGACTTAAACCCGATCGAGGATGCGTGGGATGCTCTTAAGCGAGCTGTTTGGAACCGTCAGCCACCTCCGCGAACAGTGTCAGAAATCAGGGCAGCTGCTATTGAAGAGTGGGACAGGTTACCACAAGAAATGCTAGATAACTTAATTCTTAGCATGCCCAGAAGGGTTTCCGCATGTGTGCGAGCCAGGGGAGGAGTCATTTTATACTAACTATTAATTTTTTCGTAATAAATTTTGTTTGTTTTTTCATTAATTCAAATTTTTCATTACATTACATTTAAGCCAAAATTGCATTTCCTAGCTTTTGTTAATAAAAAGTAAATAATTAATAATGATTCTTTTATTTACTTAGTGCATTTTCATTATAAAATCATAAAACGTAAACAGTTTCTTTAAATAATTTATATTTTAAAGAATACACCTGATTTTGCTACTGATCGTAAACTTTTTTTGATGTGTGTACAATATATATATACATTAGTTATATTATATAAATAGCATATTATACAAATCATAATACATTTCACAACACAACTTCTTCTGTTTCAGAATAGTCCAGGTTTTGGAGCCAAGACTTGAGTTTATTTTTAACCTCATACCTATTTAAGCCATCTATCTGCAGAGACATATTTACTCTATTATAAATTCTGTTACTAGAGGAATAAATCTGTCGTCTGGCAAATTCCGTCCTACAAGTGATAGTGTCAAAAGCCAGTTTTCATCTCCTCCTAGGAGGTGAATTTTCTTTAGCTATAGACGGGAGGCAGGAGTGCTGACGCAGAACCGACCTGTGGATAAACAGTTGTCTAACCGTCAACACTCCTGCGTCACGATACAGTTGCCTAGTAGAATATCTAAAGGGCCTCCTCAGCATCACCTTGAGCACTGCCCTTTGCGCTCGTTCAAGGTTAATAAATGTTTCTTGCAGGCACATCCCCAAATAGGGATGCAATATGTTAAAAGCGATTCGCAAAGAGAAGTGTACACGGTAAGCAATATTTGCGTATCTGCCGAACTTCTAAGCTTTTTAAAAGTAAAGATTAACCTTCGAATGCGCGTCATCAGAAGATTCAGTTGAGTATACCAATTGAAACAACTGTCCACCAATATCCCCAAGTATCTGACATTGTCAGTCCTTGCAATCTCCGAACAATCACATGCAGAAGATCCCCCATTACATACATGCGCCTTGAGAGCTATGGAGTCACGCGGGGGTTGGACGGATCTTCTGCTTGCAAATGTTAAGAACTTGGTTTTATCTATGTTTAAAGTCAAAAGATTGTGGTTCAGCCATGTCATCGTCTATTTCATCGCAAACTCAGCATTCTCAATTGCCTCCGCCCACGTGTTTCCTGAAACTATAAGTGCTGTATCATCAGCATAAGCAAAGAGTCGACAGTGGGGGTAAGATTGACTACAAAGATCGTTTACATAGAGCAGGAATAAAGTGGGCCCAAGAATACTGCCCTGCGGAACCCCGTATTCAATATTTTCCTGACTGCTTATATAAGCACCGATCTTGGTGCATTGTGTACGATTTGACAAGTAGTCTGTGAAGAGAGACAGAACGTTACCTCTGACTCCTAGAACTTCTAACTTGTTGATCAGTAGAGGGACAGAGACAGTGTCAAATGCTTTAGACAGATCTAGAAAGATTCCAAGACACTTTTGTTTGCGTTCAATTTCCGCAACAGTATGCTTAACTAGCGAACTCACAGCATCTTCAGTGGATATATTCTTTCTAAAGCCAAACTGATGATTTGAAATTATATTATTTGAATCTAAAAAGCCAGTCAAGGCTTTATTTAGGATTCTTTCTAGAACCTTCGATAAGGTTGGCAACACTGAAATAGGCCTATAATTGTTAACACTGTCTCTGTCCCCACTCTTGTATATTGGATGGACAATTGCCTTTTTGAGTGAGTTGGGAAATTTTCCGGATTCTATAGCGAGGTTACAAACGTGGGTAATTATTGGGGCTAACGTAGAACAGGCGAGCTTTAATAACTTAGCGGGTATACCATCCCAACCATGTGCACAGTCACCACGAAGGCCACGTATTACGTCAATGACTTCCTGTTCGGATACTCCCAGCAACACCATTGAATTTACTGGAGAATATGTTGACTTGGGGACAGCAGTTTCAGTAACCGAAGTATGAATTATTTTACTAGCAAGCCTTTCCCCAATACTTGAAAAGTAGGAGTTAACTGCATTAATGGAGATCTGGCTATCAGTAAACTTATTTAGAAGCTCAAGAGGCGGAATAGTTTCTTTTTCAGATTGAGTGATAGTCTTTATTACCTTCCAGGTCTTTTTTGGGTTATTTTTAACTTTATTAAATTCTGATCTCTCATACTCTCTCTTTAGTTTTTTAAGGAGGTCATTGCAGAAATTGCGATATCTTTTGTAAGTCTGGACAAGAATGATGTTGTTGGGACTGGATTGTACGCTTTTGTGCATGTTATCACGATTACGTATGCATCTTATCAAGCCTGTGGTTACCCAAGGTTTTATGGTTCTTAATCTGCATGGGATGACAAAAGATATTGTGTGAGTTTGTACTAGAGACATAAGCTTGTTTAAAAATAGGTCGGTAACCAGGTTAACACCACGAGGGGTGTAAATTTCTGAAAAATCGCACACTTTTAATTCTTAGATTAGGGTAGGATAATCTATTTTAGTACCAATTTTGTTAATAAGCCGTCTCACAGGTTGGAAGTTTAAGTTTAAAATGATAGAACAATGATCAGTTATAGTGGACTCTGTGACAAGAGTTGTGGACTCGAGATTCGACTTTATGAGTACGTGATCTAGGCAATTGTCTCCTCTCGTGGGAAACAAATGGCCTGGTAGAAGCCCATGAGATGCAATCATGTTCAAATAGTCGTGCGAATGAGGATCTTTATTCTGGGCCTTGATGTCAATGTTTACATCACCAATGACGACGACAAGTTTAAATGAAGATAAATTTGAAAGGGCATAATTTAGGCTAAGAATAAAATTGTCTGTGTTTTTATAAGAAGGTGACCTATACAATCCAATGATAGCGAGTTTATCATCAACTTTGCAGATTAAACAATTGGCATCGGTGAAAGAGGGTTCTAGAATAACATGTTTCAGAGTGTTTCTTACATATATAACCACTCCTTCATTCTGATTTCTCACATTTTTAGATGAATATGACATAAAACCGTTAATTTTTGGTAAATTTACGGTATTCATTAACCAGCACTCCGATAGGACGAGAATATCATGTTCAAAACTAAAGGAGCTCAAGAGCACATAAAATTCATCAAAGTTTTTATTTATGCTTCTGATATTCATATGTACTATCCTAACAGAGTTTGAGTGCGGATTCAAGTACCCATCACAATGCTGAGGAGGACATTTGTAGGCGTTAGATATGACTAGGTCTTCGAGTTGTTCGTTTAAATTATCTATATCAATCATTTTGAAATTAAAGTAACACAGAAAAGTCTACTCGCCAGCAAAAAAAAAAACTGGAGTATAGAGCCCGTGAAATTGTTGGAAGATTTTGTATATAAGATACCATAATCTTTATACTTGAAAAAGAAAGAGACTTTGCATAATATGTCGCACTTTTCATATAATTAATATATTTTATGACTGGGTTGTGTTTGAGCGTGTGTGTCCTGTGTAAATATCCTTTCTTAATGAATTCATAATAAAAATATAGTTCAAAATAAGTATGAGTGATTGCAAATATATGTGTACATAGAGGTTTGTAATAGTGATGGTGAGGCATCGACGGGATAGTGTGTGTGTATATGTGCATGACTTGATGGTGGCCATGGTTATATAATGAGTTTTTTATCTTTGAGATTATGAGAAAAAATAACACTTGATCTAGTCAGTTCTTCTTAAGCAGGTCCTTTAAGGTTTGTTCATTTTTGATAATTATATGGTTGGCCTCCGGCGATTTCCGTAAGAAGACGTTTCCATTAGATGTCCAGCAGAACTGAAAGTTATTTTCTCTTGCGAATGCGCGGCTAGCGAATAAGAGCTTCTTCGTATGCAAGGGTAAGTATTCTGCTACATATATTGGCTTAGAACCTCCAGGTAGGCCAATCAGCTCTGTATTTAGCTTTTCTGGGTTGGGCCGCTTTTTGTTAAATTCCTTCGAAGCCTTGATAAAGTTCAATTTGTCGTCGACCCGAACAAATTCAGCAACAATTGTCCTATTGGCACCTGACTTTCCTGGTAGGCGGCGAAGATCGCGAAAGTCCGTAGTGGCGATGTGTGAGCCTATGGTGGTAGCAATATTTGAGACTATTTTGTCAAGATCTAAGCGAGTCTCCTTCTCTTTGGCTGGAATATTCCGGATTTCAATACAGGCGTTTCTGGAACTGAGTTGCTGGTCCTTGAATTTACCCTCCAGGTTAGCTACGCTCTCAACTAATGTTTTACGCTCCAGCTCCATGTCCGCCACTTTCCTAGTAATCTCTTCATATTGAGAGTTGATATATCCCATAGATTTCTCAATTTCCACAAAAGACGTTTTAAATTCTGAGTTTTGGGACTTCAACTCCGAGACCTCAGAAACGAGTTTGCTTAACAGGGCATTTTGTTGCCCCAACAGCTTCGTGATGTTTTCCTCTCGTGTAGTATTCCAATACTCTAGCATTTCTGCGATCTCTTTCTTAAGTTCTTGTTGAAACACTTGGAGTTCATTGACAGGCGAACTATCACCCCTAAGTCTTTTGTATCTTGGGTAAATATTGACGTTCTCATGGTGTTCAGGACCAGTCGGTGTGGCCATATTAGGATCTGAATGGGCCTGCGCAAGTTTAGGTGGTTCTTTGAGTCTTAGGCATGTTGATAACTTAGTTTGCACTTGATAAAATCAAACAACCAGGCATGCACCAAACGTTGAAACTCTGCTAGCAGGGGCGTAAACAATGTCGTTCGTAGTCCCGCAACTCTGGCGTAGATATCGTAGAGGAGTCACAGAGATTGCTACGAAGACGGATGTTGTTGGCGTGTGTTGCGTCTCTCTCTAAACCCGCTAGGGGAGCACCTTACGGCCCTGGGCCAGTTGTGCGATAAGGAGCGACCGATGATTACAAATTTGAACGTAGCACTCACAAGGTAACCAATCGTGCGAGACACGGATGCGCTGCGTTAATGTCCATAAGCGATAGGTCTTGCAGTTTGGGCGATCTTAAGCGAAGGTGTCCAGTGTCCAAGACGCGAGGCACACCCACAATTACTATAACACAAGGGGTCTAGCTAGCTGGTTACGCTCTCAAAAATAGC
>OX465252.1:20869779-20903487 GCA_949987775.1 Aproaerema taeniolella | reverse complement strand
TTGATCACCCGCCGCCTGATGTCTTACAGGTATCCACCTTTGTAGATAGATAGAACGGTCATGATCCAAACTAAATATAGAGATACTAACCGGTCACGAAGTGATTTGAGCCGCAGTAGTTTATACTCAAGGATGCGCTTCCGTAGCGCGGATGTGTCGTCTTGGGCGAGCTTAGGGCGCTTACGGGGCGGCTCGGCTACGCGCGGCGCTGCCGCTCCGTTCACCGCTCCCGCGCCGCCGCCCGCGCCCCCCACCGCGCCCCCCACTGCACCCACCGCACTGGCGCGTTCCACTCCCTGCAATTTTAAAATAAAAATACCGAATGGTAGGTAGATAAGCTTTCATATAAAAATATTTTAAGCCCTTTCTAAAATGGTGTTTTTTTTTATCATTATTTATTACTAGCTTTCCGCCCGCGTGGACTACAGGTTATATCGTGCCCAACTGTGGGATGTCCTATGCGTCCTATGTGTGTGGAAGCCTATGACCTTCCCCAGGCTCTAATCTATTTCTGTACTAAATTTCATCAAAATCGGTTCAGTAGTTTAGGCGTGAAAGACAGACAGAGTTACTTTGGCATTTATAATATTAGTAAGGAAGTAAGGATTAGGGAATAAGATAGTCATAATCAACAATGTTTTAGATTTGACAGCCAGTACAGGCAGCTAGCTTTAGGCATTAGACAGAGTTGACACCAACTCTACTCTAATCAAAAGACAAAAGATACCACTGCTTGGGTGTCAGGGCACAATAGGTCACAATAGTAATTAAATAACAGATGAGCTAGCAAGCAAAGGTGCAGATGACACAATCATCAGCTAGAAGCAAAATAGTCAACGGGGTTATAATTAAAATTACAGTAGAAGTTCATGATGGAAATTTAACCGCTGCAATCAGGCAAAAAACAACAAATCAAATATACTTTATTGTTCAAACATCAGAAATAAAAGTAGCTAGATTCAGTGCAAGTATAAAATAAGGTGGCCTTACCTAACCTAACACAAAGACAATTTGTGAGTGTAACCACAAACATTATTAAAAAATATTATTTTAGAAGAAAGCTGCAGCACAGCTAGATAATTAAAGCTGCAGAAATGAATGGTAATTATAAATTGTTAGTGCTGAAATGGCAATACAATTCACATGATCCCTCTACGTATTTAGGGCACAGAAACATTGAGTGCGGGCCATACAAGGGATAAGCCAATTCTTTGGCCAAAGAAGGAAGGAGGTCATCACTTTTGTAAAGAAAAATGCTTCTCTATTTGTGGCAGCAAGGAACACTCGCAAGTTGAGAGACAGGAAAAAAATCATTTACCAATAACAATAATAAAAAAAATGTAAAAAACATTGTTCATGAATAGTTGTTAAAGAGACAATTTTACAGCATTGAAGAATTTCTTGAGAATGAAAGAAAAATCTGAGTCTGACTGATATTATACATAAAAAAATAGAGTGAGATTTAACTATAATTATTAGTAACAAGTTGTAGGTCTAACTGCCGTATACTCAGAGATGTCAAATAAAGTTAAGAAGTAATTAAATGTCATGCTATCCTTGGTTATATCAACAAGAGTGAAAGAGACAACATCAGAGTTTAACAGTTTTTATTTATTTATTTATAGCCTTTATTCAGAATTTCTTATAAAACTAAATTAATTTCATTATTCTTCATTTTCTGTTTGCGGCTTGGCAAAGGCCTCCTCCAATCTTCTCCATTCATGCCTATTTTCGGCCACCCTTGTCCACGTTCTTCCAGCTGTTTCTACAATTTCGTCTCCCCATCTTTTCTTTTGACGGCCTCTATTTCTTCTATTTCTAGAAGAAATAGAGTTTAACAGTACTTAACTTTAATTGACGTCTCTGAGTACAGCAGTTAACTTTGTAAAAGGCTGACATTTTCATCGACTCATTATTTTAATGTATTTTTGATACTTATTCAATCTTAGTGATTTTTAAATTTCATTTGTGTACACTTTATACGTATAATGTACCCCAGGGTTCGAAAGGATAATTATCACTGATAATTATCGTGATAATAACAGATGGATAATTATCGATTGATAATAACAGATGGATAATTATCGATTGATAATAACAGATGGATAATTATCGATTGATAATAACAAGCAACAAAGCCAATGGAAATAGAATCATCATCGGATGAAGATTCTTTTGGCTTCTTTGGTCAATCTTTTTTATTTATTTATTAAGCCTAAATACAGAGTTGAGATTTTTCTTTTTTAATTACATTACTAAAACTGATTAATTTATTTACTGAGTACTCTGTGTATACTGGACACATAGGCCTCCTCCAGATTCTTCCAATCTTTTCTATCCTGGGCGAGTCTGGTCCACAAGGGTCCTGCACACTCAAGAATGTCGTCCAACCATCTTCTTCTTGGACGGCCTCTCTTTCTTCTTGCATCTTGATCTCGTGACCACCAGTCTATCATATCTCTGTTCCATTTGCCTTTCTTACATCTTACAGTATGTCCTGCCCATGACCATTTTAGTTTTTTGAGTTTAAGAGATGCATCTTCAACCTTAGTAATTTTTCTAATTTTATCTGCTCTTTTTTTGTGCATTAAGGAAATGTTGAGTGGACTCCTTTCCATGGCTCTTTGACATGTCATTATTCTATGTATAGTTTTTCGGGTCAGAGACCAAGTTTGGCATCCATAAATTAAACATGGTAGAATACATAGATTGAATAGATTTCTTTTAACACATATCGGGTAGGACTTGTCTTTCATGACTTCTTTAAGAGACCAATAAGTCTTCCAGGAATTAGTAATACGCCTCTCTATTTCCTGATCCATTTGGTCGTTAAAAGATATCAGCTGTCCGAGGTAGACATAGGTGTCCACGTAGTCTATCACTTCACCTTCAATCGTTATGTTGACTGGTTCACGATTGGTCATGATTTTCGTTTTGTTCTTGTTCATAGTAAGCCCCACTGTTCGGCTGTGGATGTAAAGGTCTTGTAGCATCTTTTGTATATTATTACAGATTTGTTATTTTTCTGAGACGCGATAGCTTTATCAACTTTTATTAGGTCGTGGGTATCTCCTGCTAAGTGTTTTCCTTTTTTCCCTATTTTGAGAGCATCTCCTGGGCTTAGTATCTGTTGAATAGTTGCATTGTAACAAACATCCATACATCCACACCCACAAACTTTCGCATTTATAATATAAGTAAGATATTAAAAGAATGTCTAATCTGTCGGAAACTGATTTTAACTTGATATACCCTTGATTCATGTTGATTACTTGATTTACCTGTTTTCGATATTAAATAAAAAATTAAGTACAAAATTTATTTGTTTTTAATATGTTTTGTTACAATTTGTTATGAACCAATATAACAAATGAATTTCTTACACTGGTGATAATTATCAAGAAGCGTAATTATCTTGATAATTTCGAACCCTGATGTACCCGCACTATTGCATTGCACGCCCATTTGGTAGATCATGGTCACAGGAATTGTACTATTAATATTAAGAACTACAACTGCCTAGCAATTTTAATGTGATGAAATTGAAGGCTCAGACTATTTTGCCTTCAATTTATAAAAAAGCAAACAAGCTGAAAAATAACAGAAATGGAGGACTGCTCGATGACCAACTCGGTTCAACCATTTATGATCAAGGAGTCTTGTTATCTTCATCTACAGAATCACTTGAGAAAAAGAAATATTAAATATTCTATGGAAAACTTAAGACATTTTTTCCTACTTGCCCGATTGACATCATGTATAAATGGGAACTACCCCTTACCATAATCATGCATTGTCATCCAAACAAAACGTTTGTGCAAAATTTCAGCTAAGTCAGTCGAGGATAACTGCTTCATAATTCAGTTGATAGATTTGACCTGAACAAGCATACATATGTTTTGCATGTCAATAAAAAGCTTGTAATAAGAACGACAAAGTAACATCAGAATTGTGGTGGGTGTGCTCATAGGACACTATCCTCTGAAAGGACACCCGACAATAAAAAATATAATAAAAAACAGAGTCCACTTAGCCAGAATGCAACAAGGAAGAAAAAAGTCTACACTTTTAGACATATGACCTGGTAAGTTATTAGGCATAGATGAGATTGAAGAAGACCAAGTGCAAGAATTAAAACTGAAAGCTGGAGATTTTCATTTCACGTATAAAAGTCACATATTTCGTTCGTGATTGGCTGTCAAAGGGTAAAGAAATCCAAGTAAAAGCTTCTGGAAGGCTTAAAGAGATAAAAGTGACTGTGTAAGATAAACCCATCTACAGCTGTGGGGAACTGAGATAGTCCCTGATAACCGGTTGGTGTCTGATACCGGGGTGTAAATAGTGTCCCGTGGGCTGCCCCTTTTCCGACACGCCGACCGAATTAATCAGACAAGTTTTGGTTAGAGTGCCCTGCCCTTTTTGTATGGCAGCCCCTTCTGCTATGCTAATGGACTAAGATGACCCACTGACCGATTCGTTTCTTGTTAAATGTCAATCCAAACTAAAGTTTTGGACAGTTCAGTAAGTATTTAGTTGGTATAAAATTTTTAGACTGATACATCTTAGTTTCGTCTGGAAAGCGGTTTTGCTACGAAAAGACTGCGTGATAATTTATGTTATTTTGAAAGTTATTTCATGGAGTATATTAGGACTAGGAATACTCATATTATAAACACCTTAAAAACTATAAAACCAGTTTCCCACACTCCGACAGCTTGTTGTAAGTAATAAAATACTGCCCAAGTATAGTCTAGCTCTCACCATGAGTGGTAGCGGCGAGGACGCGCAGACGCCGGGCTCATCGCGCCCGCCCATACTGCATTGCCACGGCGGCGGCGCCACTCCAACACTCCTCACTTACTTTACGCACTTCCATGTGAATTATCGCACTATTGAATACGCTAAACTCATTTGATAAACCACGCTTAGCACTATAAATACAACGCTAGCAACGTTAGTACAAAAAATCGTTATATAGCACCAAATAATGTCGTACTAGCAATTGAATAGTATACTTTTACCGAGGAAACGTTTACAAACAGGTATCTGAAAAGCTTTACTTAATTCCACAACGTATATAGGGTTGCAATAAACATAACCTGAATCATAGTAAACAAATCGAATTTTTAAACTGGCGGCCATATTGAATTGCTCAAATACGCCTATCGACAGCGCACTGCTAAAATCACTAAATTACACAGCATTTTCAAACCATCGCACCAAAACTCAGTCAAATAACAAACGCAAACGCTACCGTGACCATTAAAACTTTATTATTTATATCAGAATCGGTATTCGTTAACATAATAATTTACACTTTGCGATGCGAACAAGGGATGCGAACCTCCGCTAATGTCAATGTTACCTCAGTTCAAATTCATTTCATTCAAACTTCAATCTAAAAACAGTGTTGCCATATATATGTTATAAAAAATAGACATAACGATGTATGAATCGAGATGTGAGCTCCACGAAGGGTGAAGTCTGGAGCGCCCCCCAATACAGGGTGTAAGGAACCGTTTAGCAAAAACTGTAACTCTGAATTCAGAAAATCATTCTAAATTATTTTCCTGCAGAATTTTTCTCCAGAAAATATTCTCCAGAATATATTCAGTCCCTTAAGTGACACTGTTTTAAATACAGTGTCACTCAAGGGACTGAATATATTTTGACGTTATGAGTGGCCGTTATATGGAGAGAAGAAAAAAAAATCAATATCATTTACTTTAAACAGCCTTGCGGCAGTTTATTAGTTGAGGTTGAGGTAAACACGTGCAAGGTAATCACAACAAAAAAAAGAATTTCTTAGAATTTCGGTATGAACGATGCCAACGATCGAGGTAAGTACCTGATAGATAATAAAGTAACAATAAAAAAATCTGAGTGCAGTTCTTGTCATTTCGGCTACTATTAAATATGGCGTATTGTTGTCGTTGATTAGAGTGGGTGCGACGTAACTTAGAGTGTATCATTATATGGATAACAAAGTAAACCGACCAAAGTCAAGTTGTTTCAACGTTTTAGGGAGTTTGTCGTTAAATGGAGTTTACGCTGTAGTTTCTACTTTAAAATTGAAATATTATTATAATACACTCCATTTTTCAATAAAAAACAACGATAACAGCGTAAAACACGAAGCCCAGCAATGTACATCGCATTCTGACAATTCTGAGGCATGGTTTCGCGATAGATTGCGTAGTGCCAAAGTAGATAAATAATTAAAACTTCTTAACTTGACGTTTCCGGGAAAAAAATACTTTAAGTCAATCGTAGTTAAGGATAGATACCATAATACCATTTAATTTTAAGCATTTGCTAAGCTGTCCCTTACACCCTGTATAAGATCACAGCCATACACAGGCTTATGAGGCGGGGCTGCAGAACGTAGTCCGGAGCGCTCCCTGTTTCCAATGATGGCCACTATTAAAGAATTGAAAATAGCACCACGTAGGGAAAAGCCCAGAGCATCCCTCCTAAATTCATAGTGGCCATCATGCAAAGACTGGCATGGCAAGGCCGAAGGCTGAGCTCCACCTAGGAAAGTTTTCCCTCTCTCTAATCCAAGAGCCGTCATGGTACTCTAATCCAAGTACCACGTAGGGCAAAGTCCGGAGCATCCCTCCCAAATCCAAAATAGCCACCCTAGCACTTTTTTACCTCATCTCTGGTCATATCGCCGGCATATGTGACCTGCCCACTTCCATTTTCTTTGAGCTACCACACTGCTATGTCAGGAAATTTGGTTTTTCTACGAATTTACGTATTTCAGCGATAAATATACGGGTGGTAATCGCCGAAACACAAATTAAATAAAGAAGTCGAGTGTTATAAAAAAAACTGGGTTTAATAATAATAAAAATTCCCAAAATATTATAACAAAAATTCAACATGGGGAACCAAACGGGGTAACAAAAAAAACATCCTTAATTTAAAACATAAACTTAACAATAGGGTAGGCCTAGCAAGGTGTTCTTGGGGTTTAAAATTGAAAGTGTTAAATATGTTTAGAAGATTGTTTGGGAAAGAAAAGCTAATTAATTTAGAACTGTAATAATAACTCACAACTATAGAATTTGGGGTGTAACTAAATCTAGTCGGTATCTAAACCTAATAGAGGCTCTTTAATTCGTCGACGAATAAAATACCTACCTATTTGTTATATTTCTAGACTTTTACAATTAAAATTAATAAGTTTAGAGTAAGGGACTTAACTAAAAGCTAGGGTCTTCATGGGGTCGGAGTATTTCGCGTCAGAATTGTGGCAGAAACTGGTTGGGGCGAACGGGTAATCGTCAATCGCCTTGTTTCCGTTTATCCCGTTTATAAACCGGCTTCGAGACCAGCCTTTAATGGGTAGACGTAAAAACACTGAAAATTTTGATACACTAAATGGAGTTTTATAACTAAAAAAAATTCATTTTTGTAAAGTTTTTAAACAGAATAAATTCAAACTGAATTTGAAATGGACAAAGGACATGTCCTTGGCATAAAAAATGCAGTCTTTTACAGAAAAAATTTTGCCGAATCAATTGACAACTTCAATCCCAAACAAAAAGCAAAAATGGAGAAAATTCTAGAATTTTAAAATTGAATGAAAAAGAAAACTAGGCTGGAAAGAATTAATAAACATAAAAAAGATCGCAAGCAGAAATGCTGCAGTATTCCTTGTCTTGATTTGTTTTAAATGGCATCCTGAATGTCCAATAAAATAAAGATTTTTTCTATTTTAATATATCCTGATACGGTCTCGGAGTGAAATTCCAAGCATAGTTCGCTCCATAGCTCTTTGGGTGACTTGTAGCCTATTTCTTCTTCTTCTTTTGGTGTCAATGCCTTTTTTTTAAATAATTAGATAAGTATGTTTATTTTGTTTTATATGATGTTGGCCCAAAAATGTGGCCACGGCGACTGCGTCCGGCTTGGCCTTATACAAGTCACTCAAGGTGCAGGTGACTGAGCAGCTAGAGCAAGATGCCCCATACTTTATAAAGATCCACAGACACACTCGTCTTGTCACTGGCACGGAAGCCCCACTTTTTTCGGTTTTCCCCCGATCTTTCTACTCCCGTCCGGAGTAGAAAGATCCCGTCCGGAGACGGTTAAGGGACTTCCAGATGACCCAGGGTAGCTGGTCTTTCGGTGAGATTCCGGGTTCCACTGGTGGGTACTTTTCTTTCCACAGTTTCGCTCTAGCTTTCGATGGTTCTTCATCTAAGGGCATAGTTGTAGTCTATTGATGGACTGATGGTGTGCTTGGTGAGCGTCCACGTCTCGGCTCCGTAAACCAGTACAGGGAGGACATATTAGTTAAGGTTAATACGACAACCTGCCAAATACTTCTAGGTTACATATGTTACAATTTCTTATTAGTTTAATAATTAATTGAATAAACTACATAATTAAAAATTTAAAATACCCATATATATTTTTTAAATCACCCCCAAAGTTCAAAGGTTTTAACATTATCACTTGTAGGAAATATAACAGAATTTAACAGTAAAATCTCTTAAAATACATAAATAGGCAAACGTACGTGGATCGAATTGGTGAAGTACATACAGCAACACGTCAGGTTATCCATTTGCACTAAGAAAGTCGCCGCTATTGCAAGCGAGATAAAGGTGACGTCAAGGTCAACATCTGTAGCCCGATGTGCTGCTGGCCGTGTGTATGTATGTACATACATAAATACTTTTATGAGTACTCGAATCCAACGAGCATGTATTAAGCGAATGAATGTGGAGGAAGTGAAAGAGGTGTATCAGGATAGTAACAAATGGCAATCTGTGGTCTCTACTTACCCCAGTGGGACAAAGATGTGAATGTTTAACGAATGAAAATAGATAAATTAAATAGATTTTAAATATATGGCAACACAGATAGCAGTTCGTTTGTGACATTCTATGACTGCGAGATAGTGCGGTGGTGCATAGTGGTGCGACAAGGACAGACGTAACGCCAATCACTCATAGACATAGAAAAAATAAGTGTGCAATCACTCCAAAACTAAAAGTGTCCACGAAACGATCATTAGCAAATGACAATTTTTACGTGATTGATCGCTGCAAATGACGATGACGGGCGAATGAAGCTGCGATTGAAGGTTCGCCATGCGCGCATGCCGGTATAGTGTTGCATAACTATCTACAAGGTGTTTAAAAAAAACCAAAAAAAGAAATTCCATAATTTTAAAAGTGAAATAGTCGCAACTCTAGTAATCAGTTGCACGGTTTGACATCTTTCAAAATGAAAGTTTAATATAATTAATAAGACATACTTAATTTTGAATTATCTTTTTTTTTGGGTTTTTTTGAAACACCTTGTATAGTTTGGCTATCGATAGTTGACCTTGAAAAACAGTAAGAATATCGATAGTATCGATAGCCAATAGTTTGTGATAGGTACTATTGATGACAGACCAAACTATAGATACTATTTAATTCTAATAGTACCGATACTATCGATATTATTGATTCGAAACTATCAATACTATCGATAGTATTAAATACAAGGTATTGAATTTTAATACTATCGATAGTATCGATACCATCGATAGTTTGGTCTGTCATCAATAGTATCGCAAATCATTGGCTATCGATAGCCCTGTCGATATTCCAAATGTTTTTCAAGGTTACGATAGTATCGATAGACTATCGATAGTTTCTACTATTGGTTGCAACACTAATACCGTAGTTAGTTGTCGCGCCGAGTTGTCGCCGAGCAGGAAGCCAAGAAAAAACACGGATTTAGTATCATGAACATGATTTCAAACCAATTTTAAACGAAAAAAATTAATGTGGTTATAGGGAAACGTTGGTTGGTATAAGGAATTAAGATATCGATTTACTCATGAATATATTTACAAAGAAGGGACTCTAAAAGAAACAGAACTAATGACACAATTTTTTTTCGGGTGGAATTTTTCGGGGACGCTTATTTATTTTGTCTATCCCACAAAAAATAAAACTAAGACGTTGTTTAAAAATGGTTGTATGGATAAAAATATCTTTGCCTTTCCCAAAAGGGTTAAATAAATTAGGCAAAACAACAACTTGACTTAAAAAAACAACAACAAACAACAACTTTACCTTTTCACCCCCAACCATCCCCCAACCCAACATTGAACTGTATAATTAAAAATGTTACACTGCGACCCTTATATTCGATGGCTTGCAATTTTTAAACGGCTGTACCAATTTTGATCAAATATTACTAAAAACCATCTCGATTATGGCAGTTTTCCAACAAAAAAACAGCATTGAAATCGGTCTCTTCGTTTAGGAACAACGGTCGATGCCACACATGTCAAACTTATAACAACCCTCTTTATTAGTAGTTTATTAGAGCCGCCCCGGTTTCGTCGAGTGGCAGTGGCGCTGCCTCTTGATCGACGGGTCGGGGCGGGGTTCGATCCCAGTCGGGGCAACGTTTGCGTAAAAAGCAAATGTTTGCTCTCGGGTCATGGGTGTTTTGTGTCTGTCGTTATGTATGTTTCGAGGGACCCACGACACAAGGGAAAACCGTGGGCCTTTGAGTGTGTTGCGTCTATTATTAGTTTATCAGGAAAGAGGGGTATTATTAGTTTTATGTGGACTGGGGGGCTACCACCTAAGCGAAGCTGATGTTGATTGACCGAATGATGAACGAATGGAATGATGTACATTGCTGTGTTTGGTTCATGTCGTTAATCAAGGTCTCCTTATGAAGAAGCAATAGACAGCATTCCATTCGTTCACCCAGCGTCAGCTTCGCTTAGGTGGTAGCCCCCCTGGTCATAGACATAGAAAAAATAAGATTTATTTCGTTTTTAAAATAGGTACCTTATTCTACTCTAATCGCAGCCAAAAATTATAAGATATTTATTATTAAAGAATGAATAGATAGGCAAATTGGTATTTCCATTTTTTTGTTGACATAGATAGAATTGTATGAAATTATAAAGAAATGCGACAAAAAAAAATGGCGATGTGGCTGTATAAATAGCCACAGCTTTGTCTCGTCGAAGAGAAAACATCTGTCTAACTAACCTGTCATTGTCACCCTATTGTCAGTCGGCAGAGTGACAAATGACAAGAAATCGAAAAGCAAGGTGGAATAAAAAAATAATTTACATTTTTGCAAGTTCGTATCGTAATTTAAAAAAAGACATTTAAAAGAAGATTTTTTTCGTTTCATTTTCAATCTGCTTACGTGGAGGAAAAATCTATTTTGGCGGTCTTTATTCAGAAGTATTCCTTATTGACAAAATTAGTCCGCGGTACATTGTTTGCATAGATGTGTTGGCAAGAAAATAATATTTGATTCGAGTTTTTCTAACGTTTTTAATGTAGGTAAGTACTGTGAGCAATGAGTAATAAAAGTAATACAAATAAGGCTGCATAGTTCTTGCAATTTTGGAGTGGTTTTTATGAGTACATTTTTTACATTGTAACTTAGGTCTGTTGATAAAGTGGTGACAGGTAGTTGGATCACCGCGCGCCGGCTCACGCAATATCTCATCATGGATACCTAACATACTGTGACACCCTCACAATTTTTCTGAAACAAAGTGATTTGTAAGGGCAAGCCCTCTTTAGGCACGGTACATCATAGCACTGCTATGGTGCGTACATTACATCTCCATTAAGTGTGGTAATGCTAATTGGATATTAGTTACACATTTGTTTGGCTCCAGCAACACTACTTTTGAAGTTTAGTTAATTTTTATGCTCTGTACTTTATCCCACTTTTACTTGTAAATTGTTACAGGATCTGTTTTAAACATTACATCAACTGCTAAAATTATCGTAAGTTGAAATTAATGGTTATTTTTTAAGCGTGCATCTTAGGGCAAGTTACTTTTTATAATAATTTTAGATCATTTTTACCATTTACAGGACATTCGATATTCTTCAAAAGAAGTAGACCATCAGTGTGATGCCTGTTTGATTATTTTTTGTTATATATATATATTTTACCATTTGGGCAATTTCATATATGACTGACACTACATTTGATGTGGTTATAGTTTTATTTTCGTTTTAATACTACTGCATTTACAGTTTAAATGTTATCCTGATTTAATAGTTGAGGTTCCAATTATTCCTTTGTACCAAAACTCTACAACCAGTGAAATATGCCTTACTCGATGAAATGTGAATGTGATTGTCACTATTTTTTATTCTACACAAGAACTATCTACAAAAGAAAATCTAATGAAACACATTAGAAGGAAACAGAAAAATTTAAAAATTTCTATTTAATAATTTTTTAAAATTCATTGTTGGCAAAATAAATGGTGACCCATACTTTAGACCAAAATGAGAAATAATAGTATTATTCAAGCGATAAATAAAAAAAATATATAAAAAAAATTAGGCTTCAGAATTAATTAGTTAGTGACTGTATCAAGTCAAAATAATTGAAGACTGGCACCTATAAGAAATTGTTTTAGGTAAGTATAATTTATTTTAAACTGGCAGTGAGATTTGTGTTTTGGTGGCAAAATTCATTTCCAGTCGATAAAATAATGGCACTGAAAAAAGTGCCACTTTTGGCTTTTAAAATTATTAAAAATGGGATATATTTTTAACAGTCTGAGCGTACAGAAATCGTACTGGAATAAGTTAAAAAATTTATACCGGAACAGTTTTCTAGGGCTCCGGGAATAAGACAAAGTTAATAATATGCCACCCATTTTTGAATCCAAGACGCTGGTCCTTTTTTTGATTGTAACAGGTGCTGGTTTATTTATTTTTTTTACTCTTGATATTAGTCACCAGCCAATTGGTCAACTCTGTACAAATTAAAAACCGTTATGAGTTCAAAAAAGAAAAAGATATTTTAATTTCTACAAAGTTAACAAATACTTCTACAAAGAAATACTTATACATTTCTTGTTTTAAATACATCTTGTTTGAACAATTACATTTGAATGTGTGTATTCCATTTCTTAATAATTTTATTCCTAGTAATATAATTTACCTAGTTTATCCAGGTGTCAAAATATAGCTCACACCACACTTGCTCTCAGCACCTCAATTAATAATAGTCTTGCCAGGAATTTTTTAGGCAAGCCACTCGCGATAATCTTAGATTAGCTTGACACACTGTTTAATCTGACTGACACTACCAAAACATTTAATTAATTTACAAATTATTAACAAACTTAGTAACGAAAGAGTTACTAAGTGTGTTAATAATTGACAAGAAGGTCCTGGCAAGACCTTCTTGTCAAAGACACAACCTACAAAGGTGTTAATAAGTTCAAGTATCTCAGCTGTACGATAACCGACACCAATCAAAGGGAGGATGAAATCAACATCCACATTATCAATGCGCTAACATGCACCGAAGCCCTTCACAAGGTATCAGTGTCTAAATTAATCAACAGGACGACAAAACTTCGTGTCTATAAGACTGTGATCAGGCCGATTTTAATGTAAGGCTGTGAAACTTGGACATTAACATTGAAGGAGGAAAATAGGCTTAAGAGACTAAGGTCGCAGAAAGGAAAATCCTCCGAAAGATTCTGGGGTCCCTGACTGAGGGAAAGTGGAGGCGAAGATATACCTAACAGAGAAATAGAAGAGCTAGTGTCCGAGCCAAATATTATCGGAGAAATAAAAGCCGCCCGACATCGCTGGTTCGGCCACGTAGAGAGGATGGGGGAGGATCGCGCTGCGAAAAGAGCATATCTTGGATAACCTTCTGGGCGCCGCCTGGTGGGTCGAAAGATAAAGTCGCCAAAGACCTAAAAGAACTGAAAGTGCTCGACTGGTCAATATTGGCACAAGATAGAATAGAACAGCGCATTTTAATGTCGGAGGCCAAGATCCACTTTGGGTCGTTGAGCCAGCGAAGTAAGTTAGTAACGAAAAAAGTATAATGGCAATGGGTAAATAATTCTGTGAAGTTAGAAAGTTAAATTTTTCCATGAAGTAGAAGAAGTTTTAATAAAGTAACAGAGAAAAAACCATTAATTCTGTGACTGACATTACAGCTCGACATACTATTGTCAAGTTCATATCTCCTTGAAATGTGATATTTACAAGATTTATTTAAGTTTTTAATTAACCTACCAGTTTTTATCAAAGCATTACAATATTTCAATAAAGTTAATATGAAATAATAATGAAAACTCCACCTCTAAATACACCCATCACCATCAATACTCAAAACACCGTCTCGAAAATTACATGAAAAAGAACAACATTTATATCATGTCATTTCATGCCATACATGTCATTATGAAAATGACATGTATGGCATGAAATGACATGTATGAAAAATATTTTCATTTAATTTATTTAAGGACCACCAACAAGAAATTGAGCAGGAAGTCTACTGTCAGTAATCTTATTGTGGCAACATGACACATGTTGCCAGCTTACTAAATTATTTTAACTATCAAAAACAATTGTTTATTTCTGTTAGTTATGGCAGACCTAGATGAAGACATATTTATACATATATGGAATTGCCCATTTGTTCTGGAAGGATTGCAGCAGTGCACTGTTGTTGTGCGCAGTGTGCTGTTTCAGTCAGTATTGTAATGAACAAGACGGGGCACCAAGGGCTGATGTTGTTACCTAGGACAACACAGCCTCACTCACAGACGGATTTTATTGAATGTGTTGATATTTACAAGAACAAGTTGATCACACACTGAAATAAAAGTTAAGGCTTTCTCAATGATGAAATCTTGCTACTGCCTACTGTCCGAATACCTCATGTAATTCCATAAAATGACCATAAAAATGTAGTTTTTGTTGTAGTATTATGCTAGCGCATTCTTTTACTTCCTTCAAAGTGTGTACTTACACAGTTTCCTCACTTCCACACTTACTGTTTTCAAATACATACATATATTTAAAATTGCTTAGCTTACATTTTGTAATATTATGAATGCAGCCTCTTTATTATTATTTTTTTGTTCGAACTGTAATATTTTACGGTTCTATTAAAATCAAAGTTGCTCACAGATAATATCAATTTATTTTTCTATTGACTTGTCCGCTATTTAAATTTGGAACAAGATGCGCCAATACATATGCAGGGTGTTTGGCGCATCTTGTTCCAAATTTAAATAGCGGACAAGTCAATAGAAAAATAAATTGATATTATCTGTGAGCAACTTTGATTTTAATAGATCCGTAAAATATTACAGTTCGAACAAAAAAATAATAATAAAGAGGCTGCATTCATAATTTTTATTTAACTAAAGGACATCATTCAAAACGTACCAAAACTTAAAAGTGGCGGCCAAAAAAAGTAAAGTTATTATTTCAAAGGACATAATATTATTCTTAACATTTTTTATTATGACAGCTAAGCTGTACGACCTTAAAATTAAAAATGTTTAATTAAAATGTTGGTATTTTTTGTTAATGCTTTTGAATATGCCTCTCTAATTCCGGTTATTAAGATGAAAAAAACAAGCTAAAACAATTTTTTCTAACATAAACTTTTTTAAGTGCATTTTCACCAAACTTAGTTCAAACGCCAATTTCATCGAAAAATCCCGCATTAAGACCAATTTTTTTTAGTATTTGGAAATCTGAAGAGTCACTGAAGTTTTTAAAATGAATTTGAACTTATGAAACAGCCAATTTTTAAAAGATTTTTGAAAATTATTCTGCTTTCATCGCAAACCAAAAATTTTCAGTTTCGACCGTTTTTTTGATAACTTGTAATGAAGACTGTGGCATGGTTTATTTATCACATGAAAGGGTTACACAAGGTGACCATGCTGCAACCAAAAATTTTTGAAAATTGTTACTATTAAAGAAGTTATGATTTTTTAAGTAGCGCTGGGAGAAAATTCGAAAAAACGCTTTCAAAAAATCATAACTTCTAAACTACAAAAAATCGCGGAACATACATGGGGTATTTTCGGATTCACCCGGGGGTGAGGAATCTAAAAAAAATTTTAACTTCACTATTTGGACCACCTTATATTGTAACACCTTATACTCATTACCAAGCCTTGCTCAGTTTGGGGTTGTTATGGCGGCTGGCGCTGCGCGAGTTATCCAATTTTCATTTACCTAGTTCTTGGGACTTTTATTCTTTGGACCTCTTGTTCCTGGGGATTTGACTTTAAGCACAGGAAGTCAAGTTTCAAGAAAAAAAATTGATAGCTTGTATTGTATTTAAATTTGTTCTTGGGATATAACTTTTTTCTTTATAATTATAGTGATAATAAGTTTTAGATAAGAACTTTTTTCATATTTATTATAAATATTATAATTTATTCTATACTTTATTTTTCAGTAGATTTGGTTGATATAAATTACAACCATTTGTAGCCTGAATCTATATGTGCACCCGGGCTACCTTAATTTTCTTGCAAAAGACCATTATTACAAACTACTATTTTTACCCTGCGACTTCTGTAACGAGGAACCGAAAAAGCCCCGCCCAGACTAGGACCAAACTAGTGTCTTTCGCTTGACATTAATTTAGAGCCAAGAACCCATTATCAATAAAAAAAAAGCATCATGTTCATTTTTCATCGATTTCCTCTGTCTCCCGTGGGAAATTATTTTTTGGTGCTCGCGTCCGATACAAGGATCGCTTATGCCTTTCATGATTTTTTTGTATAAATACAGATTCAATACAAACACAGAACCCTGCTCAGGTCCACTAGTCAGAATCACAAATATACACTTAAAAATGTTGTATTCTTGTAATGAAAACTAAATTATGAATGGTTTCAATAACGATCGAAGATGTATACATTTATATTTTAATCTTTCTGCTCACTCTAAATTTTTATCTATTTTTGCACTTTGGATTTTATTGAATGTGTGAATAATACCCTATGTATCATAATAACTCATAACAAAATAGTAGTTACCTAACCAGCAAGAAATTGAGAGTAGTACAGAAGCCAGCTCATCAGGTTGCTGCATACACCCTGTTATCATTTTGTTTTTGGCATTCTGCGCCTAAGCGTCGTGTCGTTGAGATAAGGGGTAACCAGATGCGCTGGCCGGCGTACAAGTGTGTATGTGTGTCGTGACATTGCGTGCGTGTGTGCCAGGTGAGGGGCGCCGGCGGCGGGCGCATGTGGCGGTATGGGCGCGCCCGGGTGGCGGCGGCGGCGGCGCTGCTGGTGGTGCTGTGGCGGTACGGGGGGCGCGCGTGGCCGGGGGGCGGGGGCGGCGGGGCGCGGGACGTGGCGGGCCGCGACCTGCCGCTCATCTTCATCGGCGGCGTGCCGCGCTCCGGCACCACGCTGATGCGCGCCATGCTGGACGCGCACCCGGACGTGCGCTGCGGCCAGGAGACGCGCGTGGTGCCGCGCATCCTGCAGATGCGGCAGCACTGGATCCGCTCGCAGAAGGAGACGGTGCGGCTGGAGCAGGCGGGCGTCTCCAAGTCCGTGATCGACAACGCCATCGCCGCCTTCTGCCTGGAGGTGATCGTGCGCCACGGCGAGCCCGCGCCGCGCCTCTGCAACAAGGACCCGCTCGTGCTCAAGATGGGCACCTACGTGCTCGAGCTCTTCCCTAATGCCAAATTTTTATTTATGGTGCGCGACGGACGCGCCACAGTGCACTCTATTATCGCACGTAAGGTAACGTACCGAACATTTTGTGGTTTAATTATACTATTTAAAGCTTTTAACCCTACAACTTGTTTTCGATTAGGGAGGCCCGTGCCCCTTGGGAATGTATGTGGACTGATGATGACGATTAACCTATTACATCCCGTCGCTTCCCGTAGGTAAAGGTCATAAAAAGACGTCTTAAGAGACCATCGGCGCGGCTTAGAAAGTCACGGGCAGAAAGTTTGTCACCCAGAATCCGTTGCAAATCGCGATAAGAACCCGTTAATTGTCTAACACACGTCGAACAACTGTGAAAATAACCGCGAAAATGTTAAACAATACAGTTGTGAAATATTTCTAACTTGGCATAACTCACAGTTTATTTTAATGTTATTCATATTTAAATATTATTTTGGCGAGGTATCCATAGGTATTAGTAACAAAAATGTTAGCAACCGGTATGACTTTAAATTAGCGAAAATTCAGCATGTGAGTTAGCCCACGAAAGTCAACGACTTTTCTTGAGGAACAAGTCATCATTTATTTGTACTTGTAGTTTAAAACTCTTCAATAGATACAATATTTATTAACTATCATTACTAATGGTAATCACTGGGTTTCAAATGTAGTACATATCCAATATAACTAATAAATAAAAAACATATTACATAACAAAATTAAAATTAAAAAGTTATTAATCATCAATTCATCATGAAGAAATATTAACACATCATTAATAAATCATTTTTAGACACAATATCATAGATTTGTATTATTGTATATCATTGTATTATTCAATTCAAATTAAATAATACAATCATATTAATAATATCATTGTATTATTTAATTTGAATTGTTTTTCTTCGTTTTAATTTAATTTGCCATGTGTTCTTTTCTTCGTATTTTATATTTTTAGATTTCAGTTTCTTGTCTTTGCATGTAACATCTTAATAATTTAAGTATAAGATTTGCAAATGTTGTGTACACCTGTAATTGGTGCATATATCAGATGTGTAACCTAGATTGTGGATATTGCTTATGATTGAATATATATGTACTGTTGGTGTTCCTATAAATAAATAAATAAATAAATCTGTCATAGAGTCTGTCATAAGTAGAATGTAGAATATATCAATAGTAGAATCTGTCAAAAGCAAAACCTGTCCAAAGTAGAGTCTATCAATAAGTATAATATAGAATCTGTCAACAGTAGAGTCTTCAAAAGCTCTACTATTGACAGATCTCTCCAAAGTAGAGTTTGTCGATCAGCCGATCGCCTTCGTATGGGCCGTCGATTTTTTATTTTATTTCAGTCGATTTTTTATTTATGTTCCTCGGGAAAGTCGTTCAGTTTCATCGGGAGAACTATTCCCTAAAATTTGGCTAACCAATTTAAATTCACCCCATTTAATTGGACCCGATGCGTCGTGCGTGCGCAGGTGACGATAACGGGGTTCGACCTGTCGAGCTACCGGCAGTGCATGGCGAAGTGGAACCACGCGGCCGAGCTGATGTACCAGCAGTGCAAGGCGCTGGGCGCGGCGCGCTGCCTGGTGGTGCGCTACGAGGCGCTGGTGCTGGCGCCGCTGGCGACGCTGCGGCGCGTGCTGGCCTTCCTCGACCTGCCCTGGAACGAGGCCGTGCTGCACCACGAGCGGTACATCAACCAGCCCAACGGCGTCGCGCTCTCCAAGTCAGTACCGCCCGCCGTACCGGCGATGACGGACCGCCCCACCGTTTGTCACGATTTCGATTGATGACCGAAAAAATATGGTCTCCGTGGGCCGGGGAGGCCTGTCGTCGATGTATTTTGTACCGAGTTCGGCCGCCCTAGCCTCGGGCGGCGATAGTTTGGGGGCTGGAAAGTGACATATTTAGTTAAGACTACTTTTTTACGCAAAGTCGCGGGCGGCAGTCGAAAAAGAGTGGCGAAGCTGCCAGTATCGAGAAAAAAAATTCTTAAAGGGTTGCAGTACGTCAGAGCTTCATCGTCCATATGCCGCTAGCAGGTGAGAATCTGCAGGATTTTTGAGCACTGAGATGCGACAATCTTAAGGAGTATTGCGCAGAGATCAGTGATATCCATTCTGTAAAGACGGTTAAAGTGCTTATCCTTACCGACGTCAGGGTTGGAAAATCATCGTCCATTCAAATACGAAGGATCTATGGACATTAGTCCTGTTAAATAATAAATAAATCATCAACCGTTATACATACAGCAGCCCGTCAGGATATACAGTTGCAGTACGAAAGCCGGCGCTATTGCGACCGAGATAAGGGCGACGTCAAGGCCAACATGCATAGCCTGATGTGCTGCCGTGTGTACATTTGTGTGTACTATATTTGTGGGATCAAAAACTGGACCAGTCTTTTTCCCAGTAGTTGTATAGTTTTCTTAGTAATATTGAACGAGTTATTAATTTACACCCTGACGATAAATTCTTAGTAATAAGTGACTTTAACCTTAGTAACATTGACTGGACACTATGTAGCCATGTATGTCATTTAAAATCTATAAATTGCAGTTCTTACGACGAAAACTTGTTTAATGACATCATTTTTAATGATATACGGAATAAGTATGGTAGAATACTTGATTTAGTATTATCTAATGATGACATGGTGACCGTCTGCGACTGTAGTGATGATGCACTAGTCCCCATCGACCCTCACTATGGAGGCTGATGGGGACTAGTGCATCATCACTACAGTCCAGTGACAGTCGTAGTAATTTTAACGTAACAAATACGAGTATTACTCGTATTTGTTACGTTAAAATTAACGGATCCTACTCGATTAGGTCGTGCCTTTTCAGAATATAAAATAATAATTATTTTTAAATGCCCTTTTTAAATATTTTTTTCAAATGCAAGCTCACTAACCATCCACTTAATTTGAATAATGCATTCTTGATACATAATCCTTCATGTGTCGCTGATATTGCCTCAATCAACGTTGATGCCAAGAGTGTGGCTATTTTGCTTAAAAGATTGAATCCTTCCAGTTAGCAGGACCTAATGGGATGCCGTCACGTTTCCTTACTAATTGTGCTTGTAACGACCCCCCCCCCTGATTCAAATAAATTAATCCCTTAGAAATCCTACCTATCTTAAACCTAACTGAGACTTAAACTCTAATCTTAAGAAGTGACTAAAATTTTCATTTGATCTAGATTTGGCCAAGTGATCATTCTAGTGGTAAAGGACCTACGTTGTGATTTAAGAGTAACCTGGGTTCTTTAAGAGTTAGTGAGAATGGTATTCATATTAAACTTAAGTACTAAGATGAGGAACATTCTACCAGATGTCGACAGATTGAAAAGTAAGTATTTTTAAACATGAAAAATAGGTAAATTAAATCTCAATAATTATGTATTGCGGCTTAGGTCAGCGCTCCGCCTCCGCGCCAGGGCTTTGCCCTCTGACTTCTGTCAGAACTGTGTGCCTCGACCAAAGACTGGACAGCACCCCACCGCTGTACTCCTTTTATGAGGGGGAAGAGTATTTAACTATTTTCAATAACAATCAGATAGTCTAGTATTCTACAGCAAAAGATGAGAGGAAGTCAAGTTGCATTGACTCAGTGAATTTACACTGTATTTGTCAGTAAGTCGAGCCGAGTCAGACTGTTGACTAAAGGATTTCTAAACATATATACTTATATACATACCCATAAAAGGAGATGCTAATCTTATAATTTACTTTATTTTGAGTCTATGACTTTCTTATCAAAGCAATTTGACACAAACAAAAGAATAAATATATTTATTTCAATATCTTAGAAGAATGTTCCTAAGGTTAATAAGAATAATAAAATTAGTAGAAAATAGATCTTTCTTCACAGAGATCTGTATAATGTATGTTTATTATAACTTGGTGAATAGTTCTCATTATTAATACCTAGTAAAATATTATGTAGGCAAGATAGAATTTTCTTCAAAAGTATTCTACCTTAAATTATTCACATGGTTCGAAGAGATAGAATTTTCTCCAAAAGTTTCGCATCTTTAATTTATATTCATAAATAGTAAAGCCAGATCTTTCTTCAAAAGTAATCTTAGCTATTTCTCAAAATACTTTAGTACATCTTCGGTTATTCTTTTCACCAAGAAGTTTAGTCACATACATTATTCAGATTCAAGGATTTATATACCTTCCTATGCAAATAGAATGCAATTTAGTCTTCCTTACATGGTCATATCATAAAATTAATATTGCTAGTATTATATAGTCCCAATTAGGCAATGATGGTTCACACATTATATACCAACTCGACGAAATGGAGTCTCCTTATTTCCACAGAGAATATCCATTATCTAAAGAGTGGAGCCTCCATGATCCCTCGAAGGACATCCACCCAAGAAGTTCTTGACTTATTCAAGTCAAGGCCCTACGTGAGCACGTAGCTCAGGTATACAATAAATGAAACAAGCATATGCCGTAGACTCAGATCTAAGTTAAGTAAATAATAGATAAGGAAGTTAATATTGCAATCTATATCATAAAGCTGATGTATCTTATTAAGACATTTTCATAGAAAATAATTCCAAATTAATTATATTTTATTTCAGAAAAGTTCCTAGACTGATTTCTCTTAAATTTAGTAAATACCCAATAATATCTTATTTACGTCTATGTATATGATTTTACCTGCCTAGTCTCTGCCTAAATAAGATTCCTAGACTATCTTCTTGTGAAATAAACAAGCTAGAAGTATTTTACTTCACATTTAACGTGTGTGTGTGGTGAGTTATGTAGTTTTCCACGGTGCAATGGGAAACTCCTGACTAAACTGTAGAAGTTTGAGGCAGCTTTCCTCGTGTGCCTAATCCCTAAAGCTGAGTGTATGTGCATTCACACGGCCGCAACGAACTTTGGTTTGTGTGAAATGCGGGCATGTAATAAAATGCGGTTATACAGGGTTATACAGGGTTATACAGGGTTATACAGGGTTATACAGGGTTACAGGAAAAGTCGACCTAAATCCGTTAAGGGCGTGTAGTTTCCATCGTTTCTGACTGATTCGACTATGAAACACTCTACCCCAAACTTAACCGTTCTCAAGTTATTGGATTTTGAAGTTTTTTTTTAACAAAAAATGCCGATTTTGTGTCTATTATCCTCTTTTTTTGTGTTGTGTGCCTCTAATTTTTTTGTTTTTGTTATTTTTGTGTAGAAGATTGGTTGTTTTATTATTCTAAGCACTAAAATTGTAAGTAATTGCTCCGACTGAGTCGAAGAAGACGATTGATAGTTAAAAAAATATATAAATCGTCAAAATTTTTTTTTCTTTCTTAGATATTAAAGTACAATTCTATGACAGATGTGCTGAAAATGTGTCTAAAAATATCTACAGTTCTTTAGCTTTCCAAAAAGGTATAACAAGCTAGGGTATTATTACAATTCCTAGACAAAAACTTTGAATAGAATAGAATAGAATAGAATATTTATTAGTGTAATACAAACAAGTGAAAGACTACCAGGTAACTGTAAAAATTTACGGTACTCAAGCGTTAAATTTACAACTTCGGTCAGAAAACGAAGTAAAACAATCCAAATAGGTAACAAATAATGTTTATTTACCTTTTTACATAAAACCTACAATACATGTTCTACATGTTCACCTCTGTTTCGCAGACATACTCGTTTTCTGTGTCTTAAGCCACTTTTTACTAAACCAGTAGTTAAGTGTCTTCTTATTTCGTTTGCGTCATCAATTATTTTCAGCGGGAGTCCTAAGACGCCGACCTACCTCGCCGACGAAACCCCTGGCCTCACTACTCCACCGTCGAGCCGCAGATGCATTGGTGAGTTTCACAAACATCGCAGACCATTTTATTCCCTTCGCTGTCAACTGACGGGAGTTGGGGTAGTGAGGCCAGGGGTTTCATCGGCGAGGTAGGTCGGCGTCTTAGGGATAAGATTTATGACCCCCGCTGAAACTAATTGATGTCGCGAAAGAAATAAGAAGAAACATAACTACTGGTGTAGTGAAAAGTGGCTTAAAACACAGAATACGAGTAAGAGTATGTCTGCGAAACAGAGGCGAAAATGTAGACACATCTGCAGCACATCTGTCATATAATTTTTCTTTAATATCTAAAAAAAAAAAAAATTTTGACGATTTATATATTTTTTTTAACTATCAATCGTCTTCTTCGACTCAGTCGGAGCAATTACTTGCAATTTAGTGCTTAGAATAATAAAGCAACCAATCTTCTACACAAAAATAACAAAAACAAACAAATTAGAGGCACACAACACAAAAAAAGAGGATAATAGACACAAAATCGGCATTTTTTGTAAAAAAACTTCAAAGTCCAATAACTTGAGAACAGTTAAGTTTGGGGTAGTGTTTCATAGTCGAATCATTCAGAAACGATGCAAACTGCACGCCCTTAACGGATTTAGGTCGACTTTTCCTGTAACCCTGTATAAGTAAAATATATAGGAGACCAGAAACAGTAGTAATTTACACGCAATACTCAGTGCCTAAGGCCTGGATCTTCTTCGACAGTTCCCTGAGATCACTGTGCAAACCAAGACTGCACTGGGAGACTATAGATCAAATTATAATATAGAATTATAAATCAATCCCTTGCTCGTCTCATAACAAGGTCCCGCCTCAAGGCGTTGTATTGATTTTATAGACATTTGACACCGTTAGGCGCATATAAATCCAACCACGACAAACGTCGCGTTAACTAATCTTTCCTCCTCATCAGAAACATTTAGTTTTACTAACACAACCAAACTCAATATTTTTGGGATAAGGATAATATTATTTCCTTTGTTATCATATACAATAAAACAGTTAGATTTTACTTTAGTTAATGTAAGCAACTTTTATAATCAAAGAAAACAAGATATTTCATAAAATTAAACAATAAAATTAATAAATTAAGAAAATTCAATGAATTCCACAAAATCCGAGGAGAAAAGATGGCGTAGTTTTTTTTTTCTTTTTCCTCCTCAAGCCGTCCATACAGCCAAAAAGCGCGCCATTCGTCTATTTGGTATACAACCTACATGCTGGTATTTCACCTTTCAATATCATTCCATTACTCTACTGTAAATCGTGACTACAATAGAATCTTTTTAGTTTTGCATCTCTTTTCTCAGCTGTTCTCCGAACATTCCACCTTCTGCCTCAATACATCAATATGAACTATAATCCAACGTAATACGGTCCTATTTAGCATCCTTACTCTGTTACATGGCAGCACCAATGAGATTTTATTCAGCATTTTATTTTTTTAATAATGCAGGTTATTATTGTTTTAGATTTACTAACGAATAATTTAATCTTAACTGATTGTAATGAAATACTTTTTTAATTATTTTCTTTTCATTAAGGTTTAAGTTTCATATGTTTGAGAATTAACGAACAGATGATGTTCTGTTCCGTTACATGCTGAATCATTATCAGGGCCTTTATCAAAATTATTTAAAATGTCTTTAGACGTAGAAATGGTGCTCTCTCTCTGGAAATACGCTTATGTTACGCCGGTTCATAAAAAGGGCCCAAAATGACGTGACCAATTACCGCCCAATCTCAAAATTGTGTATAATCTTAAGTCCTGGAAAAATTGGTCTATAACCAAGTCTATCCAGCCCTTAAACAAAGTCCATGTTTGTAGGTAAACCGCACAATATGAGGATCACCCCCTGAGGAAGAGGTCGCTGGCGTCTACACGTATGTCACTGACAATCGTCACTCTAGCTCGTCTCCGGGCCGGCCGGTGCCGTACATTGTTTCACCGCCGAAACACCTAACACCCCCCTTACCTCTTGCCGCGCGGGCGATTCGCGGATTGTGTGGTTTCTATAGAGTGCATGCCGAACAGAAGGCTTAATATATGTTGTGTGTGCAGCGTGGAGCGGTCGTCGGACCAGGTGGTGCGGCCGGTGAACCTGGACGCGCTGGACAAGTGGGTGGGGCAGCTGCCGGCCGACGTGCGCGCCGACATGGCGGAGCTGGCGCCCATGCTGTCGGTGCTGGGCTACGACCCGTGGGCCAACCCGCCCGACTACCGCGCGCTGCTCGACCCGCGCGACCGGCCCCCCGCGCCGCCCGCGCCGCCCTCCCCCGACCCGCCCCGCCAGCACCCGCCATCCCCGCCAGACTCATAGATCTATAAATATGTTTTCTCTAATTATTTTGTCGTTTTATTTTCTCGATAGTTCCGATTCTTTGTTTTTATAAATTACTGGCCTGATTAGGTAAGAGTACATGTGTATCGGAAATATCTTTGACCCGATAGGAAATCGATAGTTGGAATTTGGCGTTTCTGATAACGCAGAGAAAATTTATCGGATTTCCGAGAAATTAATGTTGGTAAAAACTTAGGTATACATACATTTAATGTTTCTCGTGTAATTAGAACGACGGCGTTCTTACAACCACCACTGCAAACCGCCCTTTTGTACCTATGTTATAGTCAAACCTCAAAGCTTCCATATATTCTTCATCAAACAGAATTATAGTTACAATATACCTAATTAGTTCAAAAGATGGCGCCTCAGAGCCCTAGCTTCAGCCCAGTGGCCCAGGTCCTGCGGTGAGGCAGGTACCTACAGTGCCTGCCTCGGAGATCAAGGCGACAAACGAATGCAAAATCCTAGGTGGTCACGAGTATTTCACAGAGATAGAAATCCTTCACATCACAACCCAGTTTCACTGAGAAAAGGCCTGCACGATGTTAGCGGTTCCACAGAAGTACCACCTGCGTAAGTGAATTATAAATCCAATGATTCATTCATACACTCACGCCTATACTTAATCCGGGGTGGGTTGGGCCAAGCAGAGTATATTGCACGCGGTTCCAGAACCACTCGCTCCTTTCGTAAATCTAAGTTAAGGAAGGTATCTAAATTAACCGCACCAAATACCTACTAATATAAACGCTAGCCGTTACTTGCTACTTTTATTCTTATAAGTATATAACAATCTTAAAGTATATTGTACTAGCTTTTCGCTCGGGACTTCGTTTCCGTGGGAATTTTGGAATATTTTGTAACCTATGTTGTTCAATCTGATACCCTTCACAGGTGGATTGCACACTTTTGACACTAAAGTTCTGCATAAAATAAAACTCTGTATGCATTGGCGTATCTAGGGTTATTTTCTAGGGGGGGCCGCGAGCCTGGCGAAAATTAAATGTACTCTAGCTTAATACGCTGTGTATTCAAAAGTAACTAATACTGTATTATAGTATGTAATAATAAGTAAGTATGTAGATTTCTCAGCTGTAGATAACTATAATATATATATATATTTTTTTAATGATTTTTGTGTGAAGTTATGAGTATTTTGGCATCAGTTATAGAATTTCGAATTGGTAGCCCAATATTCTGGGGTGGGTCCTTGACCATACTGGGGTGGGCACGGCCCACCCGGGCCCCCCCTCTATATACGCCTATGTCTGTATGTGTTGTAGTTTTTATTATACAGCTTTTGCTTGCTAGCGAAATTTCTCCAGCCACGTGCAAACAAACCGTCGTAGTGGCGATAGTACGAATGCACATAAAATTATATTTTGCTCATGGAAGGAGAAAATAATGCTCTGAATGATGGCATAGGTGAAATCGCTCCAGAGCTTTTGGGCTGGCTGGGCAAATGGACACTCACAATTCGTGTCAAAATGGCATCTAGTGGTTCTATAGAACCACTGATGCTCTGCCTACCCTGTCAAGGATTATAGGCGTGAGCGTTTGTATGTGTATGTATGTATGTATGTGTTAATACAGGGTGTCAGCTACCTCCATACCAACTTTTATCAAAATTGGTCCAGGCGTTTGAGCGTGAAAACATCCAAACTCACAAACTTTCGCATTTATAATTTTATTTTATTTTATTTTTTTATTTAAACATGGAACATCATCAGTATCAAAAAACAAATTGGAACTAAAGTATAGATACATATAACCAATTACAGACGTTCGCTTATAGATTTATAGTAGTAATAATAAAGAAGGTATACTTAACTCTAAAATTTCGACAAGAAGCCTTAAATCATAATTTTAATCAATTTGATAGAAAATAGGTGCTGCCAATATTCACACCTCCACGCCCAATCCCTCAATTAAACCAAGGGTGTTTTTATTTGGAACAGATGATCGCTGTGCTATCTCATTGCCTGAACGCCACGCAGTGAAAAAAACTATTAATTATAAGGCGCTTGGCTGCCACAACACTAGTGCCAAACAAATCTATGTCGAAGGAGCACGACAGATCATTGAAACCACTACTCGCTCGGTACATGAAACTATTCTGTCTGTAGTTAGTACTGGCTGATGGAAGTGACAGTGGTATTTTACGACGAGGATGAGTTGATCGTGGAACATTTAAATTAAATTTTTCTAGGAGCTCCGAACAGTCAATGGAAGATGAAGCTATTTTTAATAAAAATGACATATCTGCGATATTACGGCGCATCTCAAGTGGTAAAAGATGAAATTGTCTACAGATTTCGAGATAACGACTAGAGCTGTATGGTACCTTCATTTTAAAACACAAATATTTCAGAAATTTTTGCTGTATACGCTCAATTCTAGTCCGATAAACAGCATATCTGGGGCTCCACACCTGCGACGCATATTCCAGAGTACTTCTAACATATGCACAATAAAGAATTTTAACCGTTTTAGCATGATTGAAGTCTCTAGTGCTACGCATCACAAATCCTAGGGCCCTAAATGACCTAGCCAATATGTTCTCAATATGATTATTGAATAATAACTTGGAATCATGGAAAACCCCCAAGTCACGAATTACAGTGTCTCTAGGTAGAAGTTGATCACCTATTTTATAATTATACAGAATATTATTCTTTTTACGACTGAACGTGACTACGGAGCATTTCGAAGGATTCAAGTCGAGGTCATTCAAGGAACAGTAATCAACTAGCCTGTCTAGATCGCCCTGAAGCGCTTCAGCGGCATCTACTGATGAAACCCGTGAAAATATTTTCATGTCATCGGCGAAGCATAAAATTTTGGATGTACGTATACAAAGGCTAATGTCATTTATAAAGATAACAAACAAAAGTGGCCCCAAAAGCGATCCTTGAGGGACGCCACTGGGCACCTTAATCCAGCTTGAGACATAATTATTAACCACTACTGCTTGCGTTCTATTAGCAATATAAGATGCGAACCACCTTAGCAAGTCGCCCCTAATTCCTATGCATTCCAGCTTGTAAAGTAACCGTTTGTGGTTGATACGATCAAAGGCCTTGCTGTAGTCAGTGTAAATAGTATCCACTTGATGACCTTCATCCATAGATTCAGTTATATACTCATTAAAAATTGTTAAATTAGTAACGGTTGACTTGCAAGGGATAAATCCGTGTTGAAAACTATTCAAAGACTGCCGAATGCCAGTATAGACCTGGGAGTGCACAACCTTTTCAAATAATTTGGAAATAATACATAATTTAGAAATTGGTCTATAGTTGGAAATGTTGTTCCTAGGCCCTTTTTTGTGGACAGGGGTTATATATGCTGATTTCCAGAGCTCTGGGACTTGACATTCCTCTAGTGATCTTCTGAACAACAAGGAAACCGGTAGAGACAGTGCCTCTGCACAATTAATTAATATCAGAGCCGGTAACTGATCTGGGCCTGCAGACTTATTAGGATCCAACTTAGTCAGTAACCGAAAGACAACACTCTCATCAACATCAATTCGTGAAAGATCAGAAACAACATCGGGAAAGGTGGAATTTGAGTAGTCACCACGAGTTGGTGAGTGAATATTTGGAATGAGAAAATTTGAGTTGAAGTACGCAGCAAAAGCATCACATATGGCATCACCGCTATTCAAGAGACTATCGTTATAGGTCATACTACTAGGCATCACATTAGATTTAGAACGTGATTTAATGAATCCCCAGAAGCGCTTGGGATCCCTTACGATCGATTTTTCAACTGAAGCAATATAACTCTCGTAACACTCTCGTTCCAGCCTTTTTGCACGATTACGCAGAAGGCGCATAGTCTCCCCATCATTGCGGTTGTTGTAATTTCTGAATTTACGATAAAATTTATACTGTTCTTTTATGACCTTAATTAGAGCGGGAGAGTACCATATAGGGTAATTATTATTAGTACACACTTTAGAAGGAATGTATTTGTCCCTTAAGGAATTCACAGATGAATAGAAGTAGCTAACACAGTCCTCAAGTGATCTGGAGTTAAAATCCGAACGCCAATCGATATTCTTGAGATCAGAACTAAAAGCATCATAATTACCTTTATTATATAAAATTTTTATTCTAGGCGCAGGTGTCAAAGGCCTTAAATTTATAAAACACATTTCAATACAGAGAGCTTCATGATATGGATCAATGGGTACCAATGTATCTACGCATTTGGACACTGATAAGTCGTCATTCGAGAAAATTAAATCCAAGATTTTATTGTAAGCATTTCGTATACCATTGAACTGGTATAAACCTTGCAAGTTCATCTCATCTACCAATAAGTTCTCATCTTGAGAAATGTTTCCTACCGGAACAAAATAATTATTCTCAGGTACCCAATGGATACCGCTTAGGTTGAAATCTCCCGCTATTAAGAATTTGTCACCCGGGTGAGTCAAAACAAAGTTTCCTAGCCCAGACAGAAAATTTGATAATTGAATAGAAAAAGAGGATCCCAAATTCTGACCACACAAATAAAGGACACATAAATGTAAGTGAGTGATATTACGGTTTCCGTGCAAAGTCACGGTCAACCACAAGTCTTCAGCGGAAGTATGGAAAGTGGGTTTCGGAGTACATGATATGTTTTTGTGAGTCGCTATGAGTACTCCTCCCCCACGGGTCTGTTTTGTAAGGCTGTAATCACGATCACGCCGCCACACAATATACCTATTGTCAAACAGCTCAGAATCTTTAATGCCCTCTAAAAGCCAAGTTTCTGTTAAAATAATAATGTCGTAGTTACTCAAGCAAATATTTCTATAAAATGTTAAAGTTTTAGTTCGTAACCCACGAACATTCTGATAATAAATCCTGAGTTTATTATCATTTTTTAAATTATTATTAGCCATTTATATAGCAAATATGGCTTGTATAACTGATTAATAACAAAGAAATTAAGAAATAGTGGCAATTCGGATTTCATAGGTAAAAGCATTGAGCGGGAGCAATAGTAACATAATCCGCCGCAAATTCGACATAGTGCAAATGCAGCGTAAGTGCAAGTGAGTGAGAAGATAATGCGTAATGTATGGCGATAGAGCAGTAAAGCAATAAACAGGTGCAGGCACAGCGCATCACTGATAAGACCGGTTTGGCGTAAACAAAAGAACTCGGAATGTAGGCGAAGAGGTAGTAACATATTTCTTGGACCCTTTTTCAAATCAACATGCAGTATGCAATATAGTTTTAGAGTATTAAATAAAACAGTTAGCTCTAAAAACACGCAAAAATGGAATAAAAAATAGTTTAATTTATCTTGTTTAAATCCTTTTCATTTCTGATTATTAGTATCGGACTTGTGTCATTTTTGCGGATGTGAATTTTTGCGTATTTAACCCACACGTACTGAAAGTGCTTCTCCTGCGAACGGGTCTTCACTTTCGTGAGAAGCTTTTTTGAAGTAGGAGTCAAGTGGTCATTGACAAAAACACGGGCGGTGTTTCCAGCAAACCCAATATCACCAGCTGTTATGTTTTTCTTTGCCCGAGCTGCCGCAACAAGTTCTTCTTTTACATATCTGTTTGTGAGACGTATTACAATACTCTTTTCATTAGGGTTGAACGTCGGTACTCTAGATATGTAATCGACCTGGGATCTTGGGACACTATAGCCCACAAACTTGCACAGGGCATCGTATATCTGGAACAAGTTCTCGCCCGATTTAAAAGGGACACCCCTAACTTCCACGTTATTCAATCTGCACCACTGCTCTTTGTCTATGTTCTCATTTTTAAGTACCTCGAACTCATTTAACACAGTAGATAATTTATCTTGGATCTGTTGTACCTTGGCCATCTCATTCTCCATCTGCTTCATTCTGCCCTCAAATTCGTCTAACCTTTCATCGTTGTAAATGCACGACCGCCTTAGTTCCTCAAGATCGCTTTTAATTGACTTGATGTCGTCATGAAGCACAGGGATGCGGGCCAGCGAAGCTTTGATTTCACTCAATTCACGGAGTATAATATCATCATTAGCCCTGTGATTTGGATTAGGGCTCACGGACTTACATTGAGGGCATCTCCAAGCTGCCTTTTTGTCGGCGGTCAATTTTCTGTAGACTGCTTCCCTCACGCAGGCACAACCGAAGCAGAGACTCCTTTTACAGCCATCGCAATCCACAAAGTCATTAAAATCATTGTTACACTGGACACAAAGCATAGTGAACGTGATCCTAAGACCGCACGATGAATATGAGACTAAACGTAAAAAGGTACGAATACGACAAACAGTGAGCGTCTTGTCTTGTCGAGAGTTAACCGTTCACTGATATTAGTATAATATTAGTATACACAACACATCAACACGGTCTAGGGATATTGCACGATTTTTCATACAAAAGAGGTTTGTTTGAGAAGCTACAAAAACATACTCGAGATACATGGACCGCTACAATTTTCAGACGAGTAAGTGCTAAACCTGAATTTTCAATTCTAGTCAATAAATTTTGTTTTACTTGAAATTTGTGAAAACGTGACGAAAATGAAAAATAATTGCATAAATTCGACCATTTTCATACAAATAACAGGCAAAAAATGCATTTTCGTTTTCGTTTCCGTCACGTTTTCACAAATTTCAAGTAAAACAAAATTTATTGATTTGAATTGAAAATACAGGTTTAGCAATTGCTCGTCTGAAAATTATAGCCCTCCATGTATCTCGAGTATAGCTTCTCAAACAGGCCTCTTTTGTATGAAAAATTGTGCAATATCCCTAGACCGTGTTGCATAGGCGTATATAGAGGGGGGGCCGGGTGGGCCGTGCCCACCCCAGTATGGTCTAGGGCCCACCCCAGAATTTTGGGCTACCAGTTCGAAATTTTATAATTGACGCCAAAATACTGACAAATTCACACAAATATCATTAAAAAAATTATATAATTTACAGCAAAGAAATCTACATGATAATGTATAAACTACTATAAGCAGTGATAGCCCCATTGGTAATGAGTCAGACTTGTAATCGGAAGGTTGCGGGTTCAAATCCTGGCGCGGGCCTGTACCACTAAATTCGTCTTTTCGGATTTATGTACGGATTTCTAATTATCACTTGCTCAACGGTGAAGGAAAACATCGTGATGAAACCAGCCCGTCCAAGAAAATTCATTTTCGAAAGAAGAGCGGTCCACCAACCCGCATTGGGCCAGCGTGGTGGACTATGGCCTATATCCCTTTCGTGTTTCGAAGAGACACCCGTGCCCCTCGGTGGGGACTGGGGACGTATATGGATTGGTAAAAAATAATAATACTGTATTAGTTACTTTTGAATACACAGCGTATTAAGCTAGAGTACATTTAATTTTTACCAGGCCCCCCCTAGAAAATAAACCTAGATACGCCAATGCCGTGTTGACGTGTGTATTAGTAGGATAGGATGATTCGTCAGTTAACAAACGAACGTTAGCATTAGATAAAAAGGGATACCTACTCGTACCTACAGGTGCACTAGGAAAACCGTCACTACTGAATTATCGGCGGCGGCAATGTTAACATTGTTTGTTAGGACTGCCTTTGTAAATGCACCTTTAGTTCGTTTTCCTTTTAATTACAGATAGCAGCACGTCAGGCAGGTTACTAATTTCCCGACTTGGCCCCTCAGAGGGCATACACCTCTACGAAAGCCAGCGCTTTTACGATCGAGATAAGAGCGGATGTCAAGGTCAACAATGTTATGCTCTTTTGTTTACCAAGTGTGTAATTGTAAGCCTGTGTTTGGTGGCAGAAACATCCATTAACAATAGACATACTTAGATAAAATAAGATAAATATTAAAATGCTACTTAAAATACTATACTGTCACTTTCCGCCTTGTTGGCATAACTAAAGATGGCGTTAGATCTAAAGGAGCTTTAACTTTAATGAACGGTTCTGCATCTAACGAAAAATAATTTAACCACTTAGGTACGTTTTACTTGGCAAGTTACTTGAGGCGCCCTCTAGCGTGTGTCACTAGTAGTAAGGTCCAA
>OX465252.1:20687337-20869579 GCA_949987775.1 Aproaerema taeniolella | reverse complement strand
CGGACGTGGTGTCGTGGGCGGCGGGCGGGCCGCACTACGTGTGGTACGCCACGGACCTGCTGAACGCGCTGCAGGGGCTGCTGATCTTCCTGGTGGTAGGGTGCCAGCCGCACGCGTGGGCCGCGCTGCGCGGGGCGTGCCGCGCCTGCCGCCGCCGCCCGCCGGCGCGGGCGCACTCCTCCACGCACCTGCCCTCCGTGGGCGAGTCGCTCACCCACACCACCCCCGCCCCCGCCGCCTCCACCCCCCGCCCCCGCCCCTCCCGCCGCTAAGATCCCCATGGAGACGGGTGTGCTAACCGCGCCTCGCAGCCGAACTCTCTTAGATTTAACGTACAGTACTATGTACTCGATATTTATTCGGCAGTATTATTTTTGTATTGTTATTGACGATCGATCTGTGTTGTGTTGTATGAGAGTTGCCTCTCTCGTAGACTAGATAGCACTGCGCTTTGTATTTTGTATAGTTAGTTACTATAAAAGTGTATTACGACTGCAATGTGTTAGATTGTACGACGACGACGCGACGAGTCTTGCCTGTTTGATTGTTGAACTGAAATACATCGTAAAATATGAACCGTCTTTTAATTGCAAATTATAAACCCAAAAAAGCAGTGAACGTTATAAGGCATACGTCCGATTTGGTAGTGTGACGTCAACCATAAATACGTGACCGTTCAGATAAAGAATCAAAACAAAAGCTGCCGATGAACCCTGAAGAGACGAATTAGTTTGCCAGCGTGGTGCGGCGCGGCCAGCCCCCGCTCACCTGGCACCAAGGGCCCCGGCTCCGGTCACGTTCTTAGAATCGATTGAAATCGGACAACTTTCCCGCGCTGCTGTAATGTTATACAGCATTTCACATAAACAGTGTCTGATCACTTATCGGAAATAATAGCTTAAGATTAGCGCGTCGGCAGTTTATTGTTGAATGTTAACGGCTTTCAGCTAAAGCTTTTATCGTAAAACGTCATATTCGCTAATTCCCCCACCCCGATCCAGTGACATCATGCTGCGGCGCAAGAGTATACATACATTTACGTATGTACGGACGGCTACAACTCAGGTTACCACACGCGTGCACTGTACTGTTGGGATAAGAGCGGTTTTGCAATGAAAATGGAGTAACCTGATGCGGTGGCCTCTGTACATGATAGGTTTATTCCTTTGCATTTAATCGTATTTTCGTATAAATATGAAAAGTGTCCTTTTTTGATTGAAAATGTGACTGTATTGTACACACGGCAACACATCAGGCTATACATGTTGATCTTGACATCGTCCATAACTCACCCGTAATAGCGCCGGCTTTCGTAATATAAATGGGTAACTTAACGTGCTACTGCCTGTACAATGTACATCTATACAAGCTTTCCACCGAAGGGGTCATTTCAGTTGAAAATTATAATGTTAAGGAGGCATAAAATATAATTGATCGTAAAGGAGAGTTCACAAAGTACAAAAGTTATACCTACGCCTTGCCTACGCTTTCAGTTCAAGGAACGTTACAACCGCGTGATCTCTCAAAGTTACCTTCAATCATCCAAACTATAGGGAATTCAGAAGGGAAACTTCAATAGCCTTATAAAATTATTTATTACAGAATAAACTTGGTACAATGTTATCACGACGAAATTCAAAATGCAAAAGAGAGCTTAACAGTCATTGCAACGGCTTTTATACTTTTTTTTTTAAAGTGTTGCCAACTCACGACTCGATTACAATAAAAAGGCGGTATCAAAACGAAATCATAACCTGAGATAACATTTCGAATAGAATTGACTGTATAAATAAATCAAACAATAAGAAAACTAATCATTAAACCTTACATTCGACCATCCTGACGCGTGTTATGTCCTCATACACGCAAACTTTCTACATTAGAAACACCTTACATTCGGATCATTTATGTACGAACAAGGAAGGGATGAAGAGAGAGAGAGAATAAAAATACAATTAGGGGGGGCAACAGGTAAAATTGGGTGGGTGGACTCTATGCTAGAATTCTCGGGAAAGTGTGTTAGCTGCTGGTGTCCGTTGTCCAGTGATGGGTCCGTCCTTCTAAGAGCTCTTGGCAGCCGGTGTGGTATCTGCGATGTCGTCACTTCTAGGAGCTCCCCGGTCTCGTTAGCTTGCAGCAGGATATATGAAAATTAAAAGAAATGGTGGATCTTACTACAAAACATTGTAATACCAACTTAAACTATGTCTAACTCCGGTTAAATATTGTTTAATACGGAAACCTTTAAAACTTTCTTTTAAAACGCCGTCTTATATAGTAAGGCAGTCGATTAGATACCAATTAACTGATATTTTCAGACGAGCGTTAAAATATATAATATCGACTATGTAGCATTCATTTACTGTTATGTGAGATTTAAACTTTTAGTGCAATTTATTGATAGAAATTATCATGTGGTTACTAATATATACATTAACATTTATATATCAAGGCTTCGCAATTTTAAACAACATACATTTAAAGACCCACATAAAACTTTCCCTTATTTCCTGGGTCCTTTGCGACACAAACACTTAGACCCGGGAAAAAACATTTGCTTTTTACACAGAGGCAGCGGTATGGGTCACGAGACCAAAATCAGCCGTTTTAGGAAATAAATAACTATATGCATTCATTACTTTCGCGCTGAAATCTTTATAACAATAAAATACCTTCTCTCCATAATTATAAGTATACGATCATTACTTTTCAAAATTACCTGAACCGTTGTATATAATTCTATGTTTGATAATACCGTCAGTAGACGAGTATCCAGCAGAGTCCGCCAGTTTTTCAACTCGGTCAGCTGCAGTTTCCGCAGCAAGGATCTATTAGCCCGCAGTTTCCGCAGGAATATCATAATATCCGCAGACTCCGCAGATTTGTTAATAGCCGCAGACTCCGCAGCAAAATCATAATAGCCGCAGATTCCGCAGCAAAACCATAATAGCCGCAGATTCCGCAGCAAAATCATAATAGCCGCAGATTCCGCAGCAAAACCATAATAGCCGCAGACTCCGCAGCGAAATCGCAGTGGCCGCAGACTCCGCAGCAAAAACATGTCCTGCAGATTCCGTAGAGGGCCAAGATTGGTTGCAGATTCCGCAGAATTACTGGGAACAAGAATAAAGAATACAGTATCCGTAGTTCTTAAGTCTGATAGGGACTTCTGTTCTTAGCAATATACTTTTATGTTCTAAGATTTTTATATATTCATTATCATACATTCATACACTCTTGCCTATAATCTCATTTACGGTAGGCAGATCGTCATGTAGATCTAAAACCACTTGAAGTCACTTAACGACATCAAATCAATTGTAAAAATAGTTCACATTAACTTAATTAATAAATAAGTAGTATGTACGACAAAGAATAACTAATATCACGTTCTTTTATTCAGACCACGATCACGGTTTTTTTCGTTTACTCGTACATCATTTTCTTAATTTTCTGTAATAATGACGTATCAATAATTGCATAAAACTATTTTATTTTTAAGTATAGGCTGCAATGAATATCTTGTCTGGTGGAGATAACTTCTAGTGATTAGATCGCCTTTTCAAGTTGGTCATTATTTCCCCTTTTTTATATGTGCATTAAGAAATTTATTGATTCATTCATTCACTTGAAAAATAAAACAACTAGGTAGTGTTCTTCTTCTAATAACATAATCGCATATTTTAAATAGGCAATTTGTAATAAAATAATGTAATGATAAGCAACAATATCTAATTTAACTCTTTCACATAAGTACAGCTTGTTTTTAGCTAATCGATATAGTTCCTTCACTACAAGCAACTAAAGAATTTACGAAGTATTGTAGCGACGTCAGTTTCCGACAGTATGAGCAATAGTGGGACAAATTGATGCATTACATGCAACTTATACTCAAACGAGTCTATGATAGAAAATATTATTTTCTTGCAACAGATTAATCTCTTGGAGGTAAATAAATTAATAAAAAACAACAGGTTGCAATCCGGGAGTGCCGGCAGAATTGAAAACTTGAACATTAACGTTGTGCATTAATATAGAAATAAAACAAAATACACAAAAGAGTTCGTTTTTCTCTCAGGATTCGAACCCTCGACCTGCTGCTTACAATCTGGCAACTTTTCCACTCGACCAAACTATCTACTTTCTATTCAGTAAAATAGTCTATCGGTATTTGTGCACTATGTACGAATAATCGTGGACATCTGTCACAGAGATAATTTTACCATAGGGCTGCCATCCGTCCGGGTTTCCACCCATACTTCAAAGTGCACAACGCTGCTAAAGAAGTTTTCACTTCAAAAAACTTAAAAGGAAAACCTAGCTTAGGAGTGAACGAATTACCACCCACACTAATAAAACACTGTATCGATGTATGATTCGACCATTCTCGAACCCAACTCATCCTTGATCCTCAATCACTTGAGGAAGGAATCTTTCGAGATCATTTTAAAAAAAAACTTTCCTCATAAAACCTTTCCTAAAAAAAAAGAAGTGAAACCTCGAATCCCAATAATTGCTAACCTAAGTATAAGTTTATCATCTACACTGGCAATGGCAAATAGATAAAATGTTTTCTCCAAAAAGTACGCTTTATTCGCAAAAATTCTGTATGGACTTCAAAAAGGGGCTCCCTAAAGCTCCTCAGCGGCATATGTTTTATGAACGAAGTTCTCGCAAAACTAAACAGTAGCACTACCCACTACAAATTAATGAGAAAGCGCGTGAACGTCTTTTCCATGGAATCTTATTACGCATATTTCACGACGTAAGAATTTGCGGTAGGTCGCACAAGTGTCTTTAAAATTTTGATAATCGTGAGCAAATAGTTAAAATAGAATAGGTACTGCGATCTAGTCAAAAAAAGAACAAGTATAGGTCACGTCACGTAACGTCACTATGACTCATCTAATCCAGCTACACAACCTGCTGCCCGCTGGCCGTTGTGATTGGCCCATCTGAAGTTACAAACTTATTGTGAACCATTTTAAATATCGCGCCCATCTGAGCAATACTTTGTTTGTTAGATATTTTTCAGAAAACCATTCAATACGTTTAGATACCTTTTTTTTTTTAATTCCTACCAACGAAAGGTCAAACCTCAAGCACAGTCTACCATAATATTATTAGAGATATTTATGTAATAGGGATAGCATATAGCGACAACCCAGATCTTGATCAAGTTTTGAAAAAGTCACAGTATTATAAATCGTATTTAAACATCTTTTTTAAAACTATTTTCATTAATAAAGTAAATGCATCGTTAACTTGGAATTACGTTTAAATTAAGACCTAAATAATTTTTGCTTGCGGCCCTCGATACCATGACTGAAACGTGTTTGTGGCCCCTATTAAAAAAAAGTTTAATGTCTCATTTAATCCCACAGGCAAGCGACCTCTCGCACGTTTAATTTTCTACCAAAATAATGAACAATAACAGCAAACTCTAAGCCGAGATAATATATATAATCATCGACATTTAATTCACAAAAGAATAGCTTGCTTTTGACAGACACCGTCCAGCATAACTAAATAAATTGAAGCTTGGTTGCTTAACCACCACTTAAAACTAAACTACCATTATACAAAATCGATTCACTTTCAGCTCCATTAAAGTCATACACTGATTTGAACTTTACCTCAAACAACATTAAGTTACAGTCAATTAGAGCACAGTACACTTTAGGTTTAGACTTGGTCTAGTAGGGAAATCTGAACTAAAGACACGTAATTAAAATCGTCACAAATTATCAAGTTTCACACACTTCTTTTATGAACTGAAAAGATACAGACTTTCGAACGGCATCACCGGCTTGGTTGTAATGTAATCTGTACATGTGTATACAAATATACATACTATTTTAAAATGTAACCGATCGCTTTCGGTACAATTGAGGATATGTAAGAATCACTATTATTTCCTTCAATAACGCAATAGACCAAAAGTCAATAATTGTTAGAATTGTTGTAAGTTTGTGCGTGCTTATCGCAGAAACTGCTAAACTGATGTAGGTACGGTTTTCACTAATGTATTATGGTTAGCTTTACTTTGAATGTCGTGTTTCAATGAGTTCATAAATGAGAAGTTATAACAAATTAAAGAATTACGACGAACATTTTGTTCGGTCGAAAGGCTATAAATAACGCTACCGACGACGCAGCAAATCTATAATTATCTTCCAAAGAAACTTTAAACTTTGATTAAATTAAAATACCTTCTCCAATTTCATAATATATCTTACAAATATGCAAACTAGCCCGAAAAACAACTTTGGTTTAAACGAGTGAGCATAGTTACCAATCGCACGGCACAGAGGTAACGCCCATTCCGAACATAGGTAAAACGTGTGAAACTCTTCGTGAAACGTGGCATTCAAAATATATTTAATAATGCAATACAATTAGAGACATGGAAAGAGATAACATGTTAGATAAACAGCTTAAAAATTTTATAGGACAAATTAGATAAGATCAATAGTTCTGACTCGGAATTTATTTAAAGCCGATGTATATTGTAAAATTTGCAATTCATTTTAATTTGTAATGCATTTCAATAAATGTTGTTGCAGTGCCCTAACAGGGCTTCATGTTTGTTTCTCAAAACTATGCAAGATCTCATGTAACACATGAAAGTAACAGGGTATGTAACTAAAACAATTAATTGTTTTCGTGACATTTAAAATACTGATCTTGGGAGTGTTCAATTCACTAGAACGAGTATCATTATTAAACTTTTGTGGGTATACACAAAACTCCTTACTACTGGAAAACAATTCTAATAACTGCTCTTGTGATTCTTAATTTCATAACAGTGAGATCATAAAAAAAAATAAACCATAAAATCTACCAACAATAATTACATCTTGTCATACAAATCATTTTCAAATGTCTCGTCTAATTATTTATATTTGTTGAACATTTCTTTTGAAATTTTTGCTCAAACTGAAAGGCCATGTTTTCACTTTACCAGCCAACTTTCGTAATGCTAGGTAAATAGTCAGACGCACTTTTGGTGCACTTAATGACTTCATTAAACCAACACGATGATTTGGTTATGACTCATAAAAATTAGAACAACATCACTATAGGTATTAATATGGTTGAAAGAATTCAAACTACCAACATACACAGATATAAGCTCCGCCCTTATCCCATTGGGGTAGGCAGTAGATCACTATTAGATTAAAAAGAATATAACTATTTAGAAATGTTCTGCGGTCACCCGCGGTATCTCTGACCTTCTTATTTCCCAGCTGAAAAGCTCAGATCGGGTACGCTGTACCTCTTCAGTCACGCGTTCTGGCCTCTGGCACCGGCGCTGTCTCTTGTAGCACCGGTGGTGTCGTGACGGGCTGGGAGTGTGATCGGCTTCGCCCTCGCTCAGGTCCGGGAGCGTTGATGGGAGCGCCGATCACCACGTGGACGACTCCTCGTTGTACGGTTCTCGACCTAGATCCAGAAATACTTTCGGAAGCACGTTACAGTATTTAAAAAAACTAGTAGTCTAGGAACGGCTCAAACTTTAGGCGCATGGAAAGATCCCGCTTCTGAATTATAGGGAATTCAGAAGGGAAACTTCAATAGCCTTATAAAATTATTTATTACAGAATAAACTTGGTACAATGTTATCACGACGAAATTCAAAATGCAAAAGAGAGCTTAACAGTCATTGCAACGGCTTTTATACTTTTTTTTTAAAGTGTTGCCAACTCACGACTCGATTACAATAAAAAGGCGGTATCAAAACGAAATCATAACCTGAGATAACATTTCGAATAGAATTGACTGTATAAATAAATCAAACAATAAGAAAACTAATCATTAAACCTTACAAAACATAGTATTGTGTTGTGTAATTCTAAATGGTTACCTACGAGAGAGGTATTCCAAGGTTTGCATGTTTATAGACTTGAAAGGAATCTCAACAAAATTTATGCCTAGATGACTTTAAATTAGATAGCTAAAATTATGGACGTGAATCAGCCCATTAAAAAAACAACGTTTCTCAAAGAACATTCATTCCCGTGGGAATTTTGGAAAATCATGTAGCCTATGTGTTAATCCAGGGTGTCAGCTACCTCCACACCAAATTTTATAAAAATTGGTCCAGCCGATTGAGCGTGAAAGAGTTACAAAAATCCATACATCCTCACAAACATAAATTACGTACATATATTAGTAGGGTACTTATAAAAATCGCCTCTTCGTATTTTTTTTTTGAGAATTATCAATGTAGGTTACCGGGGATAGTTTCAGTTTCATGAGAAGAATCACTTCCTGAAGTTTCAGTGGCTAATTTGAAGTCACAACAAATATGTTATGAAGTGTTCACAGTTAAACAAATGTGTGACTGAAGTATGTCGCGCGTTGATGTCTAATGCACCGGGGCGGCAGCGCGCGGCGACTCGTGCGCAGCAACAATAGACATTAACGAGTACATCACTTACATTTTACTTTGCTTTTTTCTATTTAGTAAGTACCATTTAGTAAATAGCCTTAATCGTGCAGCATTCGATGGTTGGAGGCTGAATGGGACTCGGTTTTCACTCTTAACTTCGTTCGCGAGCCCTTTAACTTTATTTTAAGTCAAAGTTAAAATAGTTTTATTTTGTAGTATAAGTACTACTTTAATGTTACTTAAAATAAGTCAAATTAGTGAAGTTCCTTAAAGGATTTACATACCTACATACAAAACATTATTTATTTTAACTCTACGCCTATTCGCAAAGGCAGTCTTCCCAGAGATCTTCGCTTGCAAGTCTTGCAAGAAACTTCGAGGGGTGCTCTTTTTAACAGACTTTAAAAAGATACTTTTTAAGAAAAAAAATTAAACCAACTTTAAAAAACCGAAAAATAAAGACATAAAAAAAATCATTTAATGTCCTACGTAGTACCTACTGATCTGTTTGAAGTCGGTGCCAAGCAAAATAAGCTTTATTTTTCGGTTTTTTGAAGAGGGTTTTTTTTTTAAAGTTTATTTATTTTTCAATTTTTATTGTAAACTAGCATTCCACCCAGGACTTCGTTCCCGTGGGAATTCGGGAAAATTATGTACCCTATATCCATCGGGGATAATGTAGCTTTCTAATGGTGAGAGAATTTTTCAAATCGGTCCAGTAGTTTCGGAGCCTATTCAATGCAAACAAACAAACAATCAAATCTTTACTCTTTATAATATTACTAGCATTCCGCTCAGGACTTCGTTACCATGGGAATTCGGGAAAATCATGTACCCTATGTCCATCACGGATAATTTAGGATTCTAATAGTGAAAGAATCTTTCAAATCGGTCCAATAGTTTCGGAGCCTATTCAATACAAACAAATAATCAAATCTTTCCTCTTTATAATTTGTATAGATTAGTATAGATAAAATACAAAGAACATGAGAAACATCGTAGGTGTCTATTTAATTCAAGGGATTCCCTCGATTTCCATGGGATTCTATCATCAAATCCTGACATGGTGACAATGGGACCACCTCTGGAGTATACTCTTTCGAACAAAAAAGAATTTTGAAAATTGGTTTACAATGGCGGAGAAATTGGTGAACATACATACATAAGTGCAGGATGTATCGCCTCTCCTCTCCGTCAGCAACTGCTGATATCGTCGTGGGAGCCAGCGCGGCGGCGCGACGCCGGAGCGGCGGTGAGACGCGGCGGCTGTGGGGGCCGGCAACTGGCACCTGTTGCTGCAGCTACGACGGCGCGGGGCGCGGGGCGCGGGGGAGGGACCTTCTCATTAGTATAACTCAGTTTAGAGAAGTTATAATGCGATTGGTCTAATATGGACACTACAATAATAATGTGCTGATCTGACCTTTGGACCTGAGTTTAAGTTAGCTACATAATTCAATATTTATCTTTGCTTGTATGTATCTGATTATTAAGTATATATGTAGTTATTTTTCCCTTTGTCACAAAGACATCGATGTCTAGTTTGTCTCCATTGGCGGTCGCTCCCGCAGGAAGCTGGCTTTGCTTAGATCAACCTAAAGCGGGATTTAAAGCATTATCTACGAGTAGTATATGTACTCAGCTAAAATATTTACATTAGATAACGATGCCACACCGACACTAATAATATGTACAGACAGCATCACGTCAGGTTATCCATTTGCACTACGAAATCCGGCGCTATTACAAACGGCATAAGGGCGACGTCAAGGTCAACGTGTATAGCCTGATGTGCTGATGCCGTGTGTACTCTTATAATTAACATTACATTTAGGTACATTTAACATTACGGTAAGTGATAATCTATGTATACAATTATTTACTATTGCAGTCTTATTTACCTCCAGATTTTGCAGTAGTCGAAGGGACTGTATTTATTATTTTATGGACAAAAGAAAAACAGAAGGAAGTGCCACAAGTATCCGTAACAAGTTGTACCTATTTGGTTTAGTGTTTCAGAACATATTGTTTGGTCTAATAATCTGATCAATTGTATTTCACTTGGGATGTTTTCATCCATGTTCACATTTCCCCTTATTCCTTCAGCACAAACCCCACCCCTGACGACTTTGATTGAGTATGTTCATCTTGACACCTCAAGGATATTACTATAAAATTATACGATTTTGCCCCCCTTCTAATTTACCCATTTTCACCTTAATTTACTTGAACTAACTGTGAGAAATTTGGAATTGCACCTTTTCCTTAAATTACCGCCACAGAAATGAGTTTGTAAGCAAAACCTATGTTCCGTATGTTGAATTATTTAATATGCAAAATAATTATTGAACTATGTGCTCGGTGTATGTGTATGTAGCCAGCCTTCGACAAGTGTAGGTAGATGTTTGTGTGCTGCAGACAGGTTCCCCGGTACATCGCTAAGTAGGCACTGCGCCAGGCTGGACGAGGAACGCGGAAGACGCAGCGGGACGGGACGGGGGGAGGCGAGGTGAGGCAGGCAATTACTAACTCCATATAAAGGCGGGCAACCTGCGCCGGCGACCGTTAACGACACCGTATAGTGTCCAGGCGGAGTTCGCACCCTCAGCATCGGAGCGCTTTACCTTACCTTCCTTATCCTGTAGCTTATCAAGGATTATCTCGACCTTAAGCCTACCCTATTATTGTTTTTAATGTGCCCTTTGATGCACGGAACTATAATCACCCCTCAAGGTTCCCTGCCTCGATACTAAATAAATAAGAGAAAAGTAAGAAAGTTGGTAATGTGCAAAACTTGTAACCGAAAGGTTGCGGGATCATATTCTGGTGCGGCCTACACCACTAATTTCGTATTTTCGGATTTATGTCCTACGGATTCCTCAATAATGATCACTTGCTCAGCGGTGAAGGAAAACAATCGTGATGAAACCTGCACGTCTAAGAAAATTCGTTTTCAAATGATAAGCAGTCCACCAACCCGCATTGGGCGAGCGTGTGATGGACTTTGGCCTAAATCCCCTTTGTCTATCGAAGGGAGGCTCGTGCCCCTGGGTGGGGACGTTTATAGGTAGATAATAAAAAATAAAAATAGTTACAGGTTTTGTGTTTTGCCTTTTGCCCATAATACACAGCAAAACTTGAAGATTCTTACAGTATGCCGCTGTATGCCCGGCTAGAAGAGCGTCCTATGTTTCGCATTCGTTTTACATACGCTCCTAGTCCAGAGCGTGACCAAAAAGTTAGGCATTCGGTCTCAAAATGTTTAAACCCCAATTAATAAGAGTCCTGTAATCAATAGGTTGTGTCTACAAAGTAGGTGGGTCGGCGAACTTGCGCCCGCGCACCGACCGGTCCAGCTGCCTGTGCCGTTTCCCCTCCCCTCAACCCTGCCCCATTGCTTATCCTACGCCGTAAGTATTATTCCTATCCTACGCAGTACACACAGCACACTCAAACATAAAAGTTTTTAACCGACTTAAAAGAAGGACGACGTTCTTAAATTCCACTATATTTTTTGTTTGTTCTAAAGAGTATAGTCCTGAGGTAGTTCCAAATCGAAATTGATTCAGTCGTTTTTAAAAATATCAACAAACCAAAAAAGACAGTATGTATGTACCTATATATTAAAAATATGTTTATATTTTTAATAATGTTATTTAAGTATTGTATAGTTCTTCATTGTTTATTTGTCTTTCTGTATCTATTCTATTAATTTTTCTAATCCTTTTTGTACTTTACGCCTACTCATCGAGATTTCTTCTCAATGTTCGTTAGGTTGACTGGAAGAGATCCCCTAGTGGGATAAGTCCGCCTTTGTACCTTAAATGTATTCTAACTTTAAGTACCATATTTCGCTCCTGTAAGAATATTTATTATACAATAAAGGATTTACATACATACATACATACATACATACACACATTACATTTACACGAGGCTTTGGTTTGTGGTTATGTTATCTGATGATAGGTATTGTTGTGATCAGACAGACAGACAGACAAATCATTTATTCACTGTTACATGCAGTTCACAATAGCAATAGATCGAAGTCTGTTGATTCTTATTACGTTTTAACGTTAATTATTTTGAGTAAGTAGATATGTTTCTTGGTAGATATCTTATGCTATTATACACTATTAACTTTTAATCTAATGAAGCACAGGGTATAAGACAACCTTTTTTTTTTAACCCCCAACGCAAAAAGAGAGGGGTGTTATAAGTTTACCGTGTCCGTCTGTGTATCTGTGTATCTGTCTGTGATATCGTAGCTTCCAAACGGATGCATCGATTTTCGTTTAGTTTTGTGTCATATTTATTTTATCCGGAGTGTTCTTAGCCATGTTTCATGAAAATCTGTTTAGCCGTTTAAAAGTTATAAGCAACCGAATGTCGGGGGTAATTCAATTTTTTTAATTTTAGTGTTATTCATTTAAGGAGTTTGCATATTTTTTATGACGACACAAAGCACGCCGCGCCGCCTACCCTGTGTTTATGTTTATTTCAGGTTAATAAAGGAACACAACCTCACCCGCTGACGTGAACCCATTTCATTCATTAACCTTGATTTGGTTATTTATAAATAAACTCTGCAGTAAGCTATATTTAGCGAACTGAGAAATTTAATTTCTCGGAAATAATGAAATGAGTGACAGGGCCGTTGCCTTATACATGGACCAAAGATATGTTTTAGGTACATATAAGAGTTACTCGAAAACCATTAATAAGTCTACGCACAGGCTACAAGTCTTGTGAAGTGATACTGTAAGTACATATATTATCATTTCATTTACAACCACCAAACAAAGCAACTTTGATGACAGGTTTAATTTGGTGCTGGTGTAGTGGTGCTGGTGTAGTGATTAATTTGGTGCTGGTGTAGTGATACCAGCACCAAATTAACCATGTTCGATTCCCGTCTGCAGAAAGGTTTTTGAGTGTGATTTTACAAGTGTTCCTCTACAAGCTGGAATGGCGCTACGTAGATTAGTGAGTAAGTGGTGACAGTCATTAAGAGATAATAAGGCAGCAGCCACTTACGATACTGTTAACAAACCAAACGTGCATCGATAATGTCGTAAAAGGGTTGTGTTGCGCCGGCGCCGCGCCGGCGCGCCGTTTCGCCACGAATGTCATATCAGTTGTACCGACAGACGACCGCGCCACGTCCCACCACTTGCTCCCTCTATAAGTAATTGCTGCATATGTTACTAAAATACTCATGTCATCAGCTAAGTAGAATGTAGCTTACAACAAAACGACAACACTTGTCACTGTACCAGAACATTAAGCATTTAACTCATGGTAATGTACTCTGATGCTTCAGGTTTGCTACCCTCATTGTAAATCTATTTTCAAATCAGTTCCTTTTGCAAAAGATGACACTTACATCATGATGATCATGATCATACTAACAAAATAAAATAACAAATGATTTATTAAAAAATAATAATAATAATAACTAATAACATATGGTAAATTAGCAAGCGAAACTCTGGAGAGGTGAATCTCTTGAAAAATGGTGAAACATTTTGGGCTTACCTGTACTACTACGTAAGTTTATGCATAATGATTCTGAGCGAATTCATAAAATGAAATTCACACAAAGGCTGTCCTTTACTCATGTTTTATTATAATTAACCCTCAGTATAATTGTGGAAACCACTTCGAATTTCACAAAGACTAGGTACTTAGATGGTTTTCTACACACTTTTAAAACATGTCTAGATAATATTGATTCTGTATAAATTCGATAAAGTCGATAAAATTTCCCCAACAGAGTCGGGAAAGTTTGGTTTGTTTGCGTAGGATTATACTTGTCTGGAGTTTCCAATACCTAATTGTGTTTGAGTGACTGACCGACAACATGTTTGTTTGTGGTAGTGGGATGATGAAAAGGTACAACTTTGGAGATAGTCGTTATAGGTTAGAATTATAGTGAACTAGCTTTGTAAATTGCTCTTTTTTCATAGGTAACGAATGGGTTCGCTCTTGACCGCAATTAGCTTAGGGGGAAGATGTGGTCTTATTGACTACCCCGAAAGTTTGTTGTACCTTTTACTAAACTCAGTTATATATATCTATGTACTACTGTTTCGTACAGAAAAATAAGCGGCCCTAGAAATGAAATTTTCAGAAAACTAGCTAAAAGACAGCATTGTATGATATATTGTGTAAGTTACCTACTTCTTTTTTTACTGATTGCGAATACAAGATTTTAATAAAATTTTTGCTTTAGGCATATTTGCCATTATTTTACTCAAAAATATAAAAATAGAAATCGAAGTGACGAGGAAATGTAAATGTACTTTGCAAAAAGACGCAGAGACGAGGGTTGTGCAGAGTTGCGCGGGCGACATATGCACATGCAGCCCCGCCCCACCCCGCACCCCGCCGCGAGGTCACCCGCCGCGCGGGCGACGCGGGGGCGGGGGCGGTTGGAATGCGGCGCTCGTCCTCGCTTTCATTTTTTGAGTGCGCGCGGGCACCGGCCGGGGTGCGGAGTGCGGGGGACGAAGGCAGGCCGCGTGTGAAAGTTATTGCAAATACTGCACGGACAGTAGGTACTCCACCTGCCTACGTCACCCAACATTTACATTCACCTCACAATTCGGCAGACATGTTATTGCGGAAGCAGAGACGTTGCTCAGGTGTTTTCAAAGCATGGGTGTCTTTTTACATTTGTATTAAGTAAAGAAAGTCAGGGAAATCAGGGATTACGCCGCCTTATATAAGTATTAGTACTTAGGTATGCTACGGCTCTGGTAAACATAATAATTATTAGAATCAAAGTAACTTTAAATAAAAGTATTCTTGAAGCTCCCCCTCAGAGCCAGTACTCATAAAAATTAGTTTCTGCTACGATGGAGTTGCGTGTATGTAAGGTAACGGTCACCCATCCAGTTCTGATAGAGCGGAACTCGTTTCCTTCACTGACAAGTACTGGTTCTTGCATGCAAAGTGCAACGTCCCGATAGACGGCCCCTGCGACTACAGTCGGAAGCACATCAACCTTTACACGCCCGCTCTTATCGTAACCGGACAAGGTTGCATCGGTCAAGCGCAACGTGTTGTTGACTGTATGCACACAGCAGGTACTTAGGGGAGCGGACCGGAACCGCTGTCTAGAGTACTTACCCCATACATAAACCTGTTTTTAAACTATGTAGGTACCACCGTCATCCTATCGATTATACATAATCTGCGATGCTTAAGCCATTTTAAGAATTAATAATAATTTTAGGAGAGATACAAATAATAATAATTAAAGATTTTTATTTCTCACATCAATCAAATGTATCAATCTATATATACTCGTATCTATACTTAACGACATACTTAATAACAATATATTCGTAATGGTTTAAAAATACGCGCGAATTAGACTGGTACTCGTAATCGGCTCATTTGATTACCCACGAAACAGGCCTGGCCTAGTGTGGGAATCAAGGCAAATCTTTTAAAATAATCGTGGAATATGTTATATTAAAAATTGTTATTGTCTTTTCTAATTCCATGTTTTTAAATTGTAACATTGTCTGAATAAACTAAATATTTTGTATTGTATTTGTATGTGAATGAAACTAACTCAGTATTGGCGAGAGACTGGTGGCCGTGCTAGGCGGCTAGCCTGTAACACAGCATCGCAACTAGGGCTTTCGAATACCGGATTTTTTGAATACCGGTATTAATACCGAAAAAAAAATTCTCAATACCGGGATCCCGGGATACCGGTATTGAAAAAAAACATTTTTTTGCAGATTTATCATTCTTTCGGAAGGTGTTTCTGTAGAAGGTATTTTCTCCATTAAATAAAACAAATAAGTTTGCCATGCAAAATCATTTATTTATGTAATAATGTTTATTACGCCTCAGTCAGACAGATCAGTCTTTTTGTATACAATAATTCGTACTAAAAAAATTATGATAGAAAATTTCGGCCATATAACTAATTAACCAGTCTCTATTAAAATTAATCATACTAATAAAATTGTGTTTAATAGACCATTTAATACCCCTTAAATGAAAGTAATAAAATAAGTGATTTACTAAATTTAATCCAAAAAATTACATAAGAAAATAACTGCGTTTACGCGGTTCGGCATACTGTACACCAAGTTCCTGATATGATTTTGGGGAATATTCTCCCATTCCTCTGTGAGAGCAATCGTGAGCTCACGAAGCATGGTTGGGGGAGGGTTTCGTTGTTTTACGCATCTCCCTGGCTCGTCCCAAGCATGCTCGATCGGGTTGATATCCAGGCTGCGTGCTGACCACTCCATAGTATGGAGTCCATACGAGTAATGTTCATCTCTTGAAGATAGTCATTTGCAATCTGACCTGTGTGAGGTCGGGCATTGTCATGCATAAAAATGGCATCCTCACCCAAATTGACCATATATGGACCAACGTCTTAATTTAGGATTTCTTCTGTGTGATTCTCTATGAACACCAGTTCTGTGTGATTCTCAGAAGAAATTCCGGCCCACACAAGTACAGACCCACCGCCGTAGGCTACTTTTTCTTCGATTCATGCTTGCTTGAACCTTTCCCCTGATCACTCTGTCTTCCATCGTGCTTGTAGAACATACATTTAGATTCGTCGGAGAACATAACTTTTGATCAATCTTCAATATTCCAATTCAAGTGATTTTGGGCATACCTTAGTCTTGAAATACGATACCCACTCTCCAATTTAGGGCCGTTTGCAGGTCTTAGTGGTTTCAAGTTAGCCTCAGCAAGTCGTCGTCTTACCGTCCATGCGCTTGGGTTACTTCCTCCGAGGCGTCGAAACTGATTTGTAAATTTAGTTCCTGTGAGAAAGCGATCACGAAGCATGGTGTTCACCAAATATCGATCTTCTTGTGCTGTTGTACGTTTTTGAGTACATAAGCATCAAAATCAAAATTTAGCGTAAAATAGATAAAAAATATTAGATCTCATAAGTCATAACTTACATTTTTATGCCGTATCGTATCCATCCAGTTATAAAGCACGTTCAACGCAAAGTCACAGCAGAGCCAGCTAAAACACTGCTATGATAACGCGTGCAATTCCACTGCTCACTGTTTGATGACTAACTGCTTCGCCTTGCACCTGATTGGGCGTGTTGGGAATTTTCCCTCTGCTACCGGGCGCCGTGGCGCTAGTGTCACCTCATAAAACTGGCAAGGACTCTTAGGGCGACTACAGCACCTAAATTGCGATTTTATGATGTGTAGATAAGCATGACGCACTGCATTGAATCAAAGAAAAAAATACTACGGTAATATTCAGGACATAAACTAAATAAGTAGTTTGCTGAAAACATGATTCAGCACTTTTGGCTCGATAGAAAAAGCTCACAAAGTCACCTCTAAATACCCAATATTTGTATCTTTTAAGGTGTAAAAACCATAGTAAAATGCATACAGGAACTTGAATTTGCTATCAAAATGTTCGTGATTGAACACTCTCGATAAAAAGTAGTTAACGCATTTTTCGATTTAAGCTGTCACCTTTCCATAAATCTCATTTTTCTAACTTTCGAACATGTTTTTACGCACGCACGCTTTCATAGTCCGTAAACTTCGTGTATCGACACTGTTCGCACTGCCGGCCCCGGCCTGTTGAGAGACGGAGATGGCACTATTCCTAAGTGTGCTGCCTTTATCGGGTGCTGTAGTCGCCTTAAAATGACTTAATTTTGTTGTAATTGCCAAAAAGTCGTTAAATAATTAAAATATCGATTGGGAAATTTTCGAAATAATATAATTAATGTGTTTCTGCGGCAGTGATTGTCTATTGCAACGAGTTTTGTACTAAAAATAAAATAAAATCACTAATACCGGGATCCCGGTATTAGACATTTCAATACCGGTATTGAAAATGTCTAAAAAGTCCGGGATCCCGGTATTAGCCAATACCGGGATCCCGGTATTGGAAGCCCTAATCGCAACCCGCGTCACCTGTGTCTCCTCTCTCAAGTACTCTAAGGTAGACTGGAAGAGATCCTTTCAAGGATAAGTCCGCCTTTGCTATTAAATAACTTATAACTTTATTTTTATAACTTTTATTTTTATTGTTAAGTGTTTGTTTTAAATAAACAATTTGAATTTATAAAATGTTTTGTTTAACACTGTTTTTGAGCAATAAAGAATTTACATGCATACATACATACAGTCCATCAGTATCCCGACACTCGAACAAACATTTAGGTATACTTAATTACAAGTAGGTATTACCCCGGTTGTCTGGAAGAAATTTATCTATAGCAATAAGGCCGCCGCATTGTACACTACAAGATGAGCATGTTTTTGTTTTATGATTATGTTTTTGGTGTGCAATAAAGAGTATTGTGTTATATTGCAACATAGCTTAGGAGTTAGACTATTGAACATAGGAACCATTTTTTTTAACCGACTTCAAAAAAGGAGGAGGTTTTGATTATTCTTTTTTTGTTGGAAAGGGAGTACCCCAAGGGTGGTCCCATGGTAAGGAAACCAGGATCTGATGGTGGAATCCTGAAGAAATTGAGGGAAACTCTCGAAAAAATTGTCTTTTTGGGATTGAAGTCGGTGACTCTTACGTCTTTGACGTGGAAATTATTACAACAACAACAACACAAGAGATTACTTCGTGAGCACACTACGTTATAAGAAATAATAGATGTTTCATACGTGGAGAAATTATAATATAATGAGAAGCTAAGCATAATTTAGTGCCTAAGCTAAGATCAACTTAAGCCTTATAATTTTCATTCTTGCTCGTTTTCAACATTAATTACTGGGATAATTTAATTAAATTTTCATTTTAGAGATGATTATGTAAGCACGATCGTACTTTGTTCATTATATAGGTATACATACAAACAAGTAATTAATTTATTGTGGTATCGCTAGGGCGCGGGCGGGGTCGGGGGCGGGCAGTATACAGGCGCGGGGTGCAGGGCGGCGGGCGGCTGGTAATGAGGTGAAGCCTGCAGAATGCGATTCAGGTCCCAATTAAAAGTTTCTGAGCTCGTGTGACGCAGTGACTTGCCCGCCGCCAAGACATTATTGCAGTTCAATAAATCACCGAGTCATTTTTGGCACTTAAAATACACAACTCTAATATGTGAATGTGTTTCGCAACCGATGTGCCACCGTGTCGGGGTAGTCGTTGCGGGTGAGATACGCGTGGATATTGCTATTACTGACTGTTTTCAATCTTATTCACTAGCCCCAAAGTTATACCTTTTTCAAATTCTCTTATAAGTAACTACTTTAGGCATCCTATAATTACACTAGAACGGCGGCGATTTTTATATATTTTTGGGAAACTTTTTATTTTATATAATACTAGCTTTTTGCCCGGGACTTCGTTCCCGTGGGAATTTTCCCGTCAACTTTCCAATGTTTTTAATAGTTATTCTGCTATTCGGGACGGAGAGAAATACAACAAATAAAAACCATGGCAATCGGTCCAGCCGTTCTCGAGTTATAAGTGTTGTAACAAACACGACTTTCTTTTATATATATAGATTATCTACATGGTGCCTATTTGGATGCGTATTTAATTGAAGTTTGTAGCGCGACTGTGTAGCTGTAGTACGAGAGTAATCTTGTTATGGTGGTGATGGTGCGTCTGCGCAGGTCCCGTTATTCTGCGCGACGACGACGCCGAGACCGGTCTGCGGCATCCTGTCTCGACTGTGCGGACAAACATACATTCTGTGGGAACATTACGATCTATATAAGTAGATAAATAGAAGTTGATAAAGGTATAAGGTATAGATAAAGAAAGTACATAATATGAAAATCGAGTAATTGTACCTTTTTCTTTGTTCTTATGTAGTTAGACAACCTTTCACAAAAATGTGTGAATTAACAAAATAGATATTTCGTAATATCGAAAATAGCAGCATTATTCATCAAATATGCAGGTGCCATTTTAAAATTCCTAACACATTGGTTGCACACATTATTAATACTTGTTTAATATTCTGTGCGTAACCCAAAGTTGTAGCATTACATAAAGAGAAAGTTAGTTGTATCCTGCACAGCTAACATAGACGCGTTTTATAATTCTGTTGTATGTATCTTGTTCTACCCTTTTATTCTATCGCATAGCATAGCGTGGGCTAAAGACTGGCGAACACCACTTTACTCAATGAATGATTGTCAAGTTGTCAATAAGCGTGAGTGTACGGATGGAGGACTGGTGGATCCAGTAGCTAGTAATACTGGCACTGATTCGATGGTTCGTGGGTTTGATTCATATCTGTGTAAAGTAAAAAGCAAGGTTTGTTCTCAAGCCATGGCTTTATCTATCTCTATGTGTATTCCAAATGTGTAGTAGTTAAGTTATACTGGAAGAATTTTCTATTTGTTATAAGGTTACCAATTAGTGGTGCCGGTGCCGTGGGAGCCTGCCGGCGCAGCGACGGGCGGTAGTGCCGCAGCACAGTGCCACACTTGTACATGTACCCGCCACTCGGCCCTCGCGTCACTGTTACATTCTCGTAAAGTGCTACAAAGCATCAGGTCTCCTCACACCGCAACATTACGCGCAGGAAAAACTCAAAAACCTTTATTAGTCTTGGATGCTTGGGAAGAAAGAAAACTCTTTGTTTTTGTTCTGCCCACAACGGCGGCGGCCTGAAAGCTCATCGAAAGTATGATAATTTTAGGTAAGTATACTTCCTTTCAGATGTATTGATAATATTGTTTATTCATTTTACAAAAAGGATTAGCTCCACGCAAAAATACCCAGGATAATAGCGGCTGCCGTATCACTGAATAATTCATAGCCCCCGCCACCCGCCCCGCGCTCCGCATCCCCCCCAACGACCTGCTCCTCGCACTATCATATCTTTTATTCTCAGCAATATTGAAATCCGGCATAACGCAGTTCGTCTACACATTTTGATGACAGATGAATGGAATAGGTATAGGATTATAGGTTTAATAAGATGTATTCATACATCTTGATTACTTCTTTTTAATTCCAATCAGATCCCACTAATCGGCAAGGGCAAGTCCTCGAAGTAATCAGCACATGTTTGAGCCCCAAAATAAGTCGCGGAGACGCTCTAGCCACCTTATTTTCATAATAGCCCAAATAAATACTCTCCAAATCTTTCCCAACCTGCTCGTGTCATAATATTTTCTGGAATAAGAAATAATCCAACTCAATTGCTTTGATTTTCATAATCTTATTTTAATGACGACACACTGCCAGAGACAGGATGGTGTCACAATACGTATGAGTAGGATATGTTTCCACAAAAGGCGTTTCCTTATTCTCAGGGTCTTAACCCACCTCTCACGTCGAGGACAAAAATGCCATGTCGTAGTAAGGCCGAATTTTATGGCTCCACAAGGACGCAGCCGCCGACACGTCGTCGGCGTTAACAGGCCTGCATCGCGGCACGCCTGCTGGCACACATTTGGGCTCCTACTTTTGGTAATAGGTTAACCAGGTGTAAGGTACCCTAACATACAAATGGGGTGTCTTTAAATTAGTTAGCTAAACTGTAGGGGTGCTACACCAGCCAATTAATTATGAAAGGTCATTTTGTATTTTATATGTATTTTTAAAATCATCCAATAAAACAACATCATGAATGAATCAATCCTATTAATTAAAATAAATATTAAATATGACTTGTATTGCTATACAACCTTTTAATTACAAAATCAACACTCCCATGAAATGAATGCACACACACCCACACACACATACATGCAAGCACACTCGAACACACACACACACAAACAAACACGCCCCCCCCCCCACACACACACACATATACACACACACACAATACACACCTGCTCTGTGGTTATCTAACCATTACCGATCCCAAGACTGTGTCGTAGGGCTGGGCAGACACACTAGTAAGTAGTTTTTAGTTTAGTTTTTATCCTCATTTTTGTTTTCATGACTTCTAATAAATTGCTATGATATCCAAAGAGGATGGGCGCCTGGCGATCTGTAACACAGGTTTTTTTTAACCCATAACGTACACCAGGCTCTCACAAAGTGTTATCTCCAAATCGAAACAGCTGCCTAGTTCTTAATTCTATATACTGTTCTGTATTACTTTTTGAGAGTGAATAAACGATTTATTTATTATTATTCCTAAATGTAACGGAGGAGCGCCGCGCTGACCGGTCTAGGTACTTGCGACAGCGAGGCGTTTACTATGCGTGTGCGCACTCTGACCACGTTGACATGACATGCGACGGGGAAGCTCATATTCTAATGGGATTGATACGCGCAAGTCAATATTGCACTTGAAGTAGTCTTTAAGTACTTACATATTCATAAACCGGTAAGTTCTGCATACTTCTAACATTCCTTTCTCAGACCGTCTCGCGCCAGTATACGTGCTCGGTGTCATCATCACAATGTCCATGCAGATTTGTAAACTTCAGGAAACGCTGCGGGGCCACGTTGACGCTCACAACATAGCAGAAATAAAGAAAGTCTGAATACTGATCGAAATTTGCTCTGACAAAGTATGAACGTATGGGTACGAACCCTACACCATTGAACGGCTAAGTACTGATAGAGAAGTGTGTATATCATTATCATTGAACAGCACTGATATTCAGAACTATAAAGAACTGTCTTCTTAATGGTCGTTGTAAAGAAGCAGCGAGTCATAACTGGATGGCGGCGAGCGGGATGCGAGGTGCGGGCGGCGCGGGGTGGTTTATCGCTCGTAAACCGGCGACATGCTCTCGATATCTCTGCTTGCTGGAGACCTGCAGTGCTGATGCAGGCGGCTGCTGCTTTAATAACCCTTTACTACTGGCTCTAATTGTCAGTGCTCTTGATGTGTTTTATCGGAAGACTTTCAATTAGTTTCAAGGTATGAATCTGTTTCGCCGTAAATTACGTCACTGAAACACAAACATTCAAACAAATTATCAAATTTAAAGTAAAATACGTTATATTTTTGAGGTCATGTATGCCGATATTTAGATGTGTGATACGGATTCAGAATAATTATATCTAAAACAACATTTCACTCTGGAAGAGTAATACACCTGGACAACCTTCTGGCGACAGTTAGTTGGATGAAACAAATCAACTTAGAGCTATCCGACTGACGGATAGCCGTTGCGATTGCTTCCTCCCGCAATCTAATTAAAGCGTGCTATTTCATTATTAGAAAAAGGTCAGCGTTTTAAATATAAATAATGTTCTAAGAAAGAGAAAATTTTCTATTGGCAAATACGTTTTCGCCAGTGATTTCGTCCGTAGTCATTAATTTTCCGAGGAAAAAGTAGCCTTTGTATAACCTATTTCCTTCTTATTGCGTGCTCGAATCACAAACATTGTCTGGTTTATTTATTATAGGTGTGTCTTTAATATATTGTTTAAAATTTTCTCGGTTATTATCTTCAATACATCTTACCGAGAACAAAAGACTGCTACCTACTTATCAATTTGTTAAAGCAAATAATTTGTTACGTTGCGTGATGATGACTGTTACACGCATCGAAAGTTAAACACTCGGCCGTGTCCAGGATGCCTACTCAGTTAGCCTAATTTAATTCAATTCAATTCTTTAAAAATTGCACCCACAATCGCGATTTTGTCAAAGTCAAAGTACTTTAATCAAAATTAAAATATAAAATGGGGAAGTCGTCAATGTCAAGTAGAGAAACCCTTTTGGAGTTGTAGTACAGACGGCAGCACGTCAGGTTACACATTTGCACTACCAAAGCCGACGCTATTACGAGTGAGATAAGGGCGACGTCAAGGTCAACATGTATAGCCTGACGTGCTACCGTGTGTACCTACTTCAGAGCCTGGTCCGTTGATGGATGAGGATGACGATTTTGGAGCACTATGATGTTATGGCTAACAGAGGGGGTTACAGCACCTCTGTTAGCCTAAGACCAAAATTTCGAAACGTCGATCGGATGTTAGTAAGTACATTTTATCTTGCGCTAACAAATGACAATGACAGGTAGTGACAACTCTCGGCAACAACTCTGTCGATTGTAGAAATACAGGGTAGTGCTCAGGACACAGCAATGCCTCGATATTCTTCCTAGTCTTAAACTGTCTGTTCCATTGCTGGGCACAGGCCTCTTTCGCGACTCTCTATATTCGTCCCGATTCTGTGCTTCCTTTTAACTAAATAATCCTGCCATTGTTTTGAGCCTGCTTCTACGACATTACTTGCCTGTCTTAGGGCACAAAGTGAGTATAAATTAATAACATTAAATGCCTGCCGTCAGGTAGAAAGGGTGCACATAAAACCAGCTCCATGACTTGCTCGAGTCGTGGCTTCAGCTGAGTGCTACCCTTTTGCACAGCACGTCACAACGCAGAGGACTCACTCGTAATTTAGTTAACTATATTTTTTTTCTTGTCTTTTTTTTTATTTATTTCGTTTTTTATAGATTTTAAGCTCTTTTTTTGTCTGTTTTTTGTTATGTTTTTCTAATGTTTGTGTTGTGATGTCCTGAGTAATAAAAAAAATATCTATTCTATTCTACTAGTATTCTATTCTAAATACGAGTTTTCGGAAGATTATTCTTGGATCCTGCAAAGTACAGTTGTTATCCGAAGATGCGTGTATAGACATACTTTAAGATATATTCGTTCTCGGGACAAGTGCAAGTGATGGACTTGAACAATAATTCAATAACAATCACATGACAAACAGCCATTGTGTGCCGTGACCGGAGTTCACTTGTTCTCAATGGAGTATTCAAAGCGCACGGCACGTCGCGCATCCTGCACTCAGTTTACATTCCTCGCCGCGTAACTCCAGCCATTAGCTACATATCTAATTAAATGTGGTTTCTTGACTAATTCACACACGTCAACTTTTCGCTGTTGAGGTGGGCAGAGCAAAAAACTGTCGTGGAACCAATTAATGTTCTTTCTTTCTTTCTTGATGTAATCGAGGTTTAGTACCTAGAACATCCATAAGAAGGTTAGTGTGGTAGGCTGTCACCCTCTCTCCAACGGTGTTATTAAAACCATCGAGTCTATTTTACTGACTCTTTTACATTACGATGTACAGGGACAACGGCACATCATGCTATCCAAAACTGTCAAATTTCTTCAATCGATTTTCAATTTTATATCCAAGCGTTAGAGTTTACTATCAGTTGGGGAAGTTTGACAGTTTGTGGTAACCTGATGTGCTGTTGACTGTACTTTCGATGATCTGTTATCCAATTAATTTATATTATATTATATATAATACACTATGTGACGAAGGTTTCAGAGAATTACAAGGTGGCTTGTCCAATAAACAAATGAAGCAATTAGGCGCGAGTAAAACAAACAGATGGAAGCGAACTGAGCTTCATCCAGCACAATACCCTCGCAGCTCGTGGTTAGCAAGCTGGCTAATTGGATGTACGGAACAGACACCACTCTGTGGTAACAAATATTCGTTATTCATAATCATAAAGAAGCGACATCTACTCCCCCCACCAATTCAACGTGCCTCACTGCACCCTTTGTGCAAGATGTTGTTCGTTAGTTATCTCACGATAAATAGCATAAACAACACTGCCTGTCCTGCAAATTCTTCTATAGGCGCAACGTTTAGGGTACTAAACTGTTGACTAAACTGAACTTTTTCCTGGGAACACAGCTCAAAAAAAATATATTTGTTTTCGTATTTTTTTTAAGTCAGCTCACAGACCAATTGTCAAGTTGCAGCGAACGTGCAGGAACACTAATAAAGTTTTTCACGGGACTGCACATGAGAAATCCGATCAGTCATCCGATCAGATTTGCTCAATTTGACACACGTCACGCAGCAGGGCACAGTTTCAGTTTTTTATTAGAATAGCCTTCATACTGATTCCCACCCTTACATTTTTCAGGTAGGTAATTAAAATTTGGCGGTGTTTTGTAGCAAAATGTATAAGAAAAATGTTGCAGATCAAAATCTCGGAATGTAGCAGAGACAGTGAGCCAGCGGCTGTAACAAATCGTGCACAGTTTTATTGCTTGTTTACGACGTGTAAATGGGGATAAATAATTCATCTGTAATCTTGTTATGAAAGTTTGATGTGCTATACAGCGCCGCCGCCGCCGGCCGGAGGGATCTCGCGGGCAGAGGGGTGCGGGGTGCCGCGCCTGTTTCTTTTACCTTGCTCAAATCTGCCTTTGCGTTATTAATCTGACACATAAGAAATCTTATTATAGAATCTACGAGCACAATAGTGACAAATTCAATTTTATTACATTTTTGACCCATTCTAATGATAATAACTAACTAATTAATTTAAAATAATAAATACAAAAATATTTAGTTTTTTTTTACAAACAGTTTCCTTAAACTAGTGGCAGTAATCTCCCTTTAAGCATGTATGCCTGTGGTGTAACATTATTGACATTTTTTAACTTTATGTATGACACTGTATTTTGCATGCCTTTACGATAATAGCGAAATGTGATGGATGTGTTTATTGTAAGATCTTTTTGTACCACATTTCCAGCAAATAAATTTCATTTCAATGACGCCGCTAATGATTAAAAAAAACGTATGAATCACAGACTTCCATCCTCACAATAGTTGGGATAGTTCCCAATCAATGATTAACTAACGTGGTTCCAAAAGTTTTGTGTAGGGATTGTGTAGGGGTGAATGTTCTGAAGAAGTCTCCTAACTACAATCTGTCTTCCCGCTAAAAAGAAAACAAAATAAATGTGTTTGTTGTATTATTTATCATTGCCAGAACTGTAAAAGATTCCTTGAACTAGTTGATCTGCTAAAAGCATACACAACTCTTGTGAATGTTTGATCAAAGAACGGATCGCGGTTTAATTAGCGAGTGAGTCGGCAGCCGCGGCGCGGGCGCGTGCGCGGGTTGCTTTGTAATAGGGTAAATTGTTTGCTGAGCGGCAAATGGCGCAGTCTGAGTCAACACTGATAGTTGCCCCATTGCAAAGTAATGTGTACTACAAAATGGGTTTTTTAGTGATGTCAAGGGTTAGCCGCCCGTTCACCAGCCTATCATAAAGTGTACTTTTCGTGCGGATCTAGCATACGGCGCGTAAAGTAATTTTGTCATGTAGAGGTCATTCTAACAAGAAAGACGGAAAAATTTTGTTTGTCCACAAAACTCTGTAACAAAATATTTTCTTCCAGATTTTACGTGTTCTTAGGTCCGCTACTGTACAATAGATTAAATGTCAAACCGTGTTCCTCTTTTACGCTAGCATTAAGAAATGCCTTACCGAAGGGCTACAGAAATTATTTTAAGAATATGTAGAGACATAATTGAATATTTTAAAATTATTAAATTAGGTAAAATAAAATTTGTATTTATATAATTATTCTTACGATGAACGAAGGGTCGGATCCAGAAATATATTATTTGATAAAATTATGTCACGTGCCTATGCTAGCACAAATGGAGAGACCTAATGCCGCAAACTTTTTCTCAGAAGACGCAAGTTATTTCGTATTGTTTTCAAATAGTACAAAGGTTTGTTCAAGATAAAGAATTTTGTTTTAAATAATAATCTGCCGAAAGAAAAACATAAAATGTGTCAATTGCCACTCTTCACAAGCATTCTGTAAGCATTTGTATTTGTAAATTATAATTATTTGTAAATTATTTTAAGGACTTGTCGTGCAGTACACTAAAGCGTTCGTTTCACCCTTGTACTCGTAGCATTAGCAGAACTGGGCTGCCTTTAAACAGCCTGCTGTGCTTTTGATTGTACAAATACCCAGTGGGCAGTAGCGCGGGTGGGAGTGCAGTGCAGTGAACAAAGGTCGGAGTGAGCAAACAGCAGTAAGTACAGAGGTGCGGCTCGGGCATACTGTGCTATACTTACCCACGATAAAACCATATCCATACTTAATACCATACATGCCACGTGTGTCACGCTAACACGTTAGTACTGTTCTTTTTCCGTGAATTTGCATCGTTACTGAACTGCATCTCCTGGGATTGCCTGGGAGGGGCTGGCTGGGGCCTGATTACAGAAGGTCAAATCGATTACGATTTTCAAATTCGTCAATCATTTTGCTTCTGTATAAAGGAATTATTACTGGAGGTTACTGCGGAAATGTGAGCTAAATGCAACAAGGTATACGGAAAATCGTAATCGACATAATCTAAAATAGTCAAATTTGTAACACATCTAACCGAACATACAAACATTCAGGAGAAAGTACTGTCGGTTCGTTTGAAACCGGACATGTGACAAGGACATTTTGTATGGAAAATGCGTCGCAAACTTTCCTCACGCGTGTTTTATTGTGCGCCGGGAGTCATCAAATAAAACGAAATGGGGTTGACTGAAAGCGGCCCGGAGGCCGCGGGCGGAGGGCGGCCGGCGGCGGCGGCCACTCTCGAGAAATATATTTGGCGACCGATGAAGCCGCAAATTAGCAAAATATTTGTTTAGGTTCTTGATATTTTGTTACCCAACTTCATGCCAATCGGTAACAATCCATTTGAAAACCAGTGCGTAATGGGAATTAATCGATGCGGTTTTTTTTTAAAGCTGACGTGAGACGGTTCTTACCTGTAGTTGATCAAAATTGGTTCAGCCGTTTTAGAGTTACAAGAAATAACTGCTTTACCACAAAACATTAACACAACTTAGACAACGTTTAAGACTGACTTATGTCATTTAATAATGTAATTTTTAATTTTATGTTAATTTCTCCATTAATTTAGGCTTAACGTCTCACTCAGCGATACTTGTTTCCATTTGTGATGATCTGTTATTGGTTACTGTTTTTAAGATGTGGATTACTGCTTCAGTTGATAAGATGTTAAACCTCCATGTATTTAATAAAATCGTCTTGTTTCCGAAGTTTGAAAATTCGCAAAACAAAATTAATTATTATCATTTCATCTTAATAAAATAACCCTCTGAGTTTAAGTCAAACGTGGCATCGAGTGGTTTTAAAACGAAGCTCTGCCTACCCTGATTGGGATTTTATGCGTGAGCATATGTATGAAAATTAATTATTATTTTGTTTCTGTTTACCAGTCTTTCATTAAAGAAAAGTTCCCGAACACAATGACCTCAGTGTGGTGAGTTGTTACCTCGTGCGAGATGCGCGTGAGAGTCCGCTCGCCCGCCCCCGCCCCCGCCCCGCGCCCCGCCCCACCCCAACGCCCGTCTAACTAGATAAATCACTGGTTATTTCAGCTCCGCGTGACAACTATTTCTGTTCAATGTGTAATATTTATTTCATTAACTTTTATTTTGAGTGCGTGTTAGTCGTTTATCAAATCAAAATTTTAATTTTTTTATTGAGATAATATTTTGAACACTTCTTTTTTATTCCTGATAATTCTGCGGCCGGTAGCTATGTAGGTAGAGTTGTCTCAAAGTTTCATTTCTCTCAAGTCAATCTATCCATTGTCACTGCAGTTTGCAATTTTAGAATTACCAATAGTTACTTGCCCAGGGACTCTCGCTGACCTCAACCGATAAGTGAGGTTTAGCAACGTACACAGAGGCAGGGAATCTGGTGGGTGACCAAAGTGGCAATTCATCACGAGCGTTTCCGTGCTTCGGAGGGCACGTTAAGCTGTCGGTCCCGGCTGTTGTCGATTGACTGCAGTCGTTAAAACCAAGTCAGAGGCCATTGTGCGGGTTGAAAACTCTGACACCAGGGTTAGCCAAGTTCGCCACATACTTGACTGTACCTACACGATAAGAAGAAGAGGATAGGATTTTTATATGAACTACCTAACAGTAGATATATCTGTATCTGTCTATGAACCATCCACAGCCTGCCTAGTCCTTTGCCCCTGCTGCCGCGGTCACCTGCTGCCGCCGACACGCAACGCTCGCGGCTCGGTGATCATCATTAAATCGTCACTAGTCTTCACACGGCACGGCACGGCATGTGGCCTGGCAGGCTAACACACAGGTAACGGTCGACACACTGCTGCAACCATAACCACCACGCACTGTGGTTGCCGCTTATTTACTAGTGTTGCATAACTATCGATAATTTGGCTATCGATAGTTGGCCTTGAAAAACAGTAAGGATATCGATAGTATCGATAGCCATTAGTTTACGATACTATTGATGACATACCAAATTACCGATAATATCGATGCTATTGAATTCTAATAGTATCGATAGGTACTATCGATAGGTACTATCGATAGTATTGATTCAAAACTTTCAATACTATCGATAATATCGATAGCCCTATCGGTATTCTTACTGTTTTTCAAGGTTACGATAGTATCGTTAGACTATCGATACTTTCTCCTATTGGTGGCAACACTAATATTTACTCATGCACTCTGTACACACGTCTAATTAGGTGCTTATCCATTCCGGTACTTAGGTAACTAAGACAAAAGTCTTGTAGTACCCGTGTCAATGTGTCGTAATTGTAAGTCTGTGTCTGTCAACAGTATCAACCATAGGGTAGCTTTTTATTAGTGAATGACGTTCTTTACCTAGTTCAGTATCTTGCGGAGATTACCTCCACAAATACAAATAAACAAAAAACAAACCTCACCTATTTATAATATGCTTAAAACAGTGAGGACGCTTGGTATTGGTACTGTTAGTCTTCCTAAAATTTAACAAATTATTATAACAACTACTCAATTTACTTCTGATTTTAGAGGAAGAAGAAAAAGCTGTAGAGCGTTATTCTGTGCAGAAAACAACAATTAAAATTAGTCTTTCCTATATTTAGTGACATTTAAGTACCACAGAGGTAGGTAGAGGTACGCAATAGTCGATCATTTGTCGTTGCGATTTAGTGCAATTACCCGACGGCAATTATAGAGAGGTAGCCGGTGCGCGGGCGGTCAGGAATGCGGCACCGATAGTTAGAGCGTATGCTGTAACTCTACGACCGATAATTATGTTGGACCATCCGATATCAGTGTCTCCCTCCCGCGCTCTACAGATGACAGCGACAGGCAGTGACATGTATCGGTCGTATGTCGATTGTAGACTCACAGTATAGCCGCCCTAGTATACCATCAAAAGAGCGACGCCGCACGACGACAGCCGCCGCCCCCGCCCGCCGACGACGCGACGCTCGCGTGATCTTGAACTTGCCTTCCCAATCCGTACTCCACACTAATTGTGTTGATGGTCTCATAGCTCTTAGGAACTACTTTTAACTTGGAGAACGTGTTTTATCTGTCGTTAAAAAATTGGTATTGATAATGAGAGAGCGATTAAAACAATAGTCGTTATAAAAAAACAGGAGTAACACAAATAAGTTAAAATAAATAAATAAATACCATCCCATATATTTTTTTAATACAAGATGTATGCGGTCAACAACCGCAAAGTGAACTTTGAATCTCAAAGTGGCCTAAATTATTAAATGCAAAAATGCATAATTCTAACATGTTTAAACATTTAATTTAATTTTAATTAATTTAATTTATTAAACATTTATTGTGGACTTTTTAATATACTTTTTTAAATAAACATTTCTAATTTGATTTCCCACCTAAACATACCTAAATAATATTAACATTGAACAGTAAATGTAAAGGTTCCTGGCTATAAATCTACATAATATTTTTGTCTACCTAAATAAACAAACACTGAGCAAAGGCCAAAGTTTTCGTACTCTATTTAGATTTCGTTATATGCTCCGTCATATAATATTATATTAAAAATAACCTGTCTAAGAACCGAGATTAACATTTCCCAAACCTTGTCGCTAAAATAATTCGACGTGAAACGCAGATTTGTAACAAGTTGATACGCCGGCGCCGCCCGTCGCCGGTGTGATGTAGAGCACTGCAATAAATCATAATGCCGCATTACGGACGTGTTTCTTCACAGGGCCCGAATTAGCGGCGCTGAGTACCGGCGCGGCGCCGACGCTGGCGGTGCCGGCCGCTGCCAACGAGCTCTCGTTATTATCGACGTGATGATGGAGGGTTTTTTTCCACTACATAGTTATATTTATTTAGTTCGGCTACAACGCTGGCCGCAACTCGCGTCCATTTTAGCGCGGACGTAATCTTGTCGACTGTTTCCTGCTCTATCGTCGCCAAATACTTATTGCTGGAGAAATTAGTAACAATTTTTGTGTCGTACAACGCTAGGACCCAAATCTGCAATTTCAGATAAATAGATATAAATAAATAAAATATTGCACACAAAATTACAAGACGTTTAAATTAAGTTAAAATGTGCTCGAAAGCGAATGTGGAAAATTGGGTGTCAATAGAGTATTAGTTGCATGGATCGTTTCAAGTTTAGGTGTTCTAACACGGGTTTCCTTTCATGTGGATAGCGATATAATGGTAACATGCATGGTAATAATATTCTTCTGGACCAGAACTTTATCAGTTTCTCCCGAGTGTAAGTGCAATTGAAGCGATAACTCAATTAGAAGACTTTATACATAGTTTTACAATAACAAAGTGTAAATGAACACCAATGTAGTAAAAATGAGCGCGCCGTCCGGAGAGCGAGTAATTAAAGAGGAAAGGATCGCGTTACCGGTATGGAGTCACGTGCCGGACTACCGTGCACAGGGGCCTGCTCACACCCCTGCATGCGGTATGCGGGACGATGGAAATTGCTTTCGGGATAAATAAATCTCATTGATTGTCTAATGTACAGGAATGCATTTAAAAAGTTACAAATAATTGGGACAGTCCCCGAGTAGCGCACATGAATCGGAAATCGTGGACCAGGAAATCCTCTCACAAGTAGACCAATGATCTGGCAAATGTATCGGAAACCAATGCGCGTTCCACAGGACCGTGAGTCTGTCCTATTTGTGTGCTCGTATCCTGGTATGATAATGAATACACATCACGCAGGTATTATATGTGTGGCTTTAAGCAGTTGACGTCCATCAGTCGCCGCCGGCCAGTCCCTGCGGCGTCGTCTTTAATAATGACTTGTCGTAGCCTTTATCTGCCCATCGTCCGATTCGAGGGTTCAACGATTTCTAATTAAGACTGAAATTGCTCTCGTCATTGACAGATAACTAGATTAGTTAGCGTCGGCAGACAGACGCGAGCACAATTTGGCCGAGGACCTCGCGGGACAGAGCGGAAATCGTAGCACATTTCCAGCAAATAAACAGAAACAAAATCCGATACAGAAAATTGTAGCTGCAAATCGCATAATTGGTACCTACTCAGACCAACCAAGTGCTCCTTATAATAAGTGGTGGTCTTGAACAGTTACAGCCGGCAAGGTTTGTGTCTTATACAATGACGCGACGCGAATTGCTATTATTATGAGGTACTTACCTACTTTTGTAGGTTGGACTAGAATGAAGGTCGAATCGTTTTTGTTGAATGATTTTATCCATGTGTGACTTAGTTTTTTATCGTAAAGTATTTCAGTCAATGTTCTTTTGCATCAGGAATTTTGTTGTTCGGATTGCTCTAATCAGATACGCACAGTGCCCCACATCAAGAATCCAATATATTTCTTATGCGAACCTTAGAATCAGAGGGCTTAGATAGACACTAAATTAAAGGAATCCATCGTACTTAAAAACGGATTTAGGCGAGTGCCTTTCTTTCATTTTCGAGTCCCGTATATCACTTTTATGGTAAGCAACTGTTTAATTTTAAGCTGAATGAACAAAATCCAGGTGTTCTGCAGGAAATATAAATTACTCTATAATTTAATAGATAGACAAGAGAGGTGGAAACGTCGCCGTTGCCGTCGAGTGGGCATTAATTGGAATGGAAGAGACAAAGTTCCAGTTAGTGCCGTTCACCGACTCCGTTAATTGACGTCCCAGCGGACTGAGAGCACTTGGCGCGAACGCACATTTTATGCAATAGATGTCGTCAGTTACCGGTACAGTAAGTCACTTATTTGATTACCTTTGAACAAGGTTCTGAACAGAAATTACTATAGATGATTGCTCTTGTATTAAAGGTTCATTTGTATAGATAAACAATTTATGACCTTTGTTACTCATAAAGACGTAACCCTACATCTCGAAACAATCATTTGTCTTTTAATTGTACCGACCAAGAATCAAACTTAGGAGCGTTGCATTGATGAACATGTCGCTAGTTACTACCGCAAAATCAAACCATAGTCGTTGAAGAAAAACGAGGAGTTCTTTGATAACCTTCATCGATATGTTGTGGAACGGTGTGGAGTTATTTAAAGACTGGATATGTTAACATTGTAAAGGAAGGTTTCTTGCTTGTGTGGCGGTGTAATGGGGCGGAGCGCCCGGGGCGGCGGCGGCGGCGGCCTCACGCAACGAGATGCAGCAGGCGTCACGCTTGCAGCTCCGGCGCGCGGCGCGGGTCAGCGGAGCAAGCACCTGCGCGCAAACCTGCCTGCCCTAGCTGCATCACTTCAAGACTTATTATATCCACTTAATTACATACTTTACAACGCTGAGCTCGGAAAAGGTAAGATAGGTATTTATTGCTGAAAAGAAGTACATTTAGTAGCCCAAAAACACAAGTATGTACAATACAATACAATATTCTTATAAACAATAAAGAAATGAAAATGAATTTGAACTAAATCAGTAATATGGCTAGTCTTTCAGAGAACAAAATTCTGTGTCATTCGTATTTTGTTACTATAATTTTCATCATCAAGTGCTGAATTGTAAAGAGTAAGAAATCAGACAATATTATACTGAGGAAAATAAATGTATGACACAGTTAAGAATAATGAATTGTAACTAGACAGTCAGAAATATGGCGTTTCTCATAAAGTATTTTTTTTCCCGCGTACTGCATTGTAAAACGTTGAACGATACATTATTGCGTTATTATATTTTACTCCCATGTGTAGATTCAACTAATACTGCATAAAATGCTTGACCAGAAGTCTTGACGATCGCAGTGCGTTAAAGATTCATATAATGCAGAAATACGATGCTGCCTTGTTAGGTGTTCCGTTCGAATTGCTTACACAATGAGAGACACGGTGTCTATACTTATGAAAGATTTACCACTCGACTTATCGATTCACTCGTTTGATTAATAATACCATGGACCATGATAATACTCATATACCAAAACCATGCTTTGCGTCGTTACGGTACGCAAAGCTATGAACGGGGACAAGAGTCAGAGGTTCACTAAAAAACTTGCGTCGAGCCCGTTTTTTTACGGAAATAGCCATTAACGAGGTGAATAGCTGACTTGACGGCCGGCCGTCCATCAAGACACTTGGCACTGCCCGCCAGACGCCGCCGCCGCCGCCGCCGCCGCGCCGCGAAGCCCGTAAACACTCGATGGGCCATAAATCGTGATTATTGGTCAGTCAGGTATATACTGCGGCGTTTTATGGACTTCGTGAGCAGGATACATATGATTGAGGCGATGAGTTATGTTTTCATTAGGTCAGGTGGACAGTTAGAAGCGAATTTGGGACAGGAAGCGTTCGCTTGTTGATTAGTGTCGCGAATAGGTCAGTGGCGTCACAATCAGAGCGCTGCAGCGGCGCGCGGCGGCGTGGGAGTGACCGCCGACGGTGTAGAGAATCATGAATGGATCGGGCTGCGGCCGACCGCGGCGCCTGCGCCTGCGCCGCCGAGCTGACTCACTGCGCCGCTGCACCGCTGCCACTGTCAATATACTCGTATACCGTGAATTTTACCTATATTCTATCACTATGAACAACAACGTCTGTCGCGTTAATTACGTAACATAACCAAACATCATGTCACCAATCCGACAAGATAGCAGTCAAAGTAAACTAATATCAGCAGTTTGAGTACGATGGTGATAGCGCGCATAATGCGCCACGGTCCTATGTCAAAATGTCAACTTTGACAACGCCAGAGGGCGAGCAAGCCTTTGCGCGGGGCCCTCGCGCAATCAAAGTGCGGCTTCAGCCGAGTGGCGTGCCGCGCGACTTTGTCGCCATGCTCGACCTGCTGGTACTTAAATCTTGAAAGCATTAACTACGTAAGGCAAAGGTGATTAATTATTTAGTAATTAAGTGTGTATGATGTGAGGCGTAACAAATTATGACTGCACGTGATTCAAGCATTCACGCTTTTAATGTTTTTTCAGCTTTTTAATACAAAGCCGACCAAAGGTAAACAAAAAATCGTACGTATCCTGTTTATTTGGATCTGGGTACATAATTCAATATGTATACCCACACTTAATATTGTAAATAGGTTTAGTTCCTTTTATATTAATAGTCAGTGCAGTGGAGGGACCTAGTGGGACACATCAAGTCTTCTGTGATTTGAATTACCTAGCTAGGAAAATGTACGAATTAAATATACCAGTTCATTGGGGAGGGCAGGCGGTGCACGCACGTTAGTTATTCGCGGAAATGTATGGACGGCCGCAACTCAGGTTACCACACGCGTGCACTCTGTGCTGTTGTGATAAGAGCGGGTTTGCAATAAAAATGGAGTAACCTGATGCGCTGGAGCTAAACGATTTCAGTGACAGCTGGGTTCGAATGGCACAACACCAATAGCGGTGGAGGAAACAAGGGGAAGCCTTTGCCCAGCAGTGGGACAGGAATGATTGAATAATTACCTATTGTACAAAATCATCATTGGACATGGATTGTCCGATTCTATTAAATGACATTTTAATTTTAAAGTCTGATCGACTTAGTGGAAAATACTTTAATGTATACATAATATACATATATAACTCGGTACTCAAGCATAAATAATCAAGTGCCGACCAGGTAGGAATGCTGCCTATCAGGCCACGACTGCCAGCGCTAATGAATCCTGGAAATTTCCTACTGTGCGGCAATTTACTTTATACTTTGACCACTCACGTAGTTATTGTATAGCTTCGGCGTTAAAGTGTTTCGCAACGGACAGGTTTAAATATCAGTTATTTTATTGTACAGTACACACAGCGACATATCAGACTATAAATGTTGAATTTGATGTTGTTTCTTGTAATGTGAAGGTTTCTAAGTGTAACTATGTGACTGTGTAACCTTACCTACATCAATTTAGATGAAATGAAAGAACAATATAAAAACAACCAATCATACTCATGTTTCGTGTTTAATAAACCCTCTCAATCAGTCTCAACTTTGTTACGTTTGGATCGAAACTCCTGCGGGGCTAACATAAAGGCGTGACATAATTTTGTAATGTCGATGTCTTTCTGCCTTTTCGTACTGACGCTATGCATAGAATAAGCGAACGGAAAGATATACGAGTTAGAAACTATGTTAGCATATCTAAGCTAGCATAGCTGAAAAACTCTAAAAGTCTAGGATTAAGTTTATCTAATATTGTAAGGGTAAAGGCAACTCCATACTTAAGAACTAATGTCCCCCGCATGCCGATGCCGATATGTACTTCGGTAGAGCAACAAGTGGGCTGAGAATGTCTTGGCGCCCGCCGCCATCTTCTGACAGCAATTAGATGAAACCTGAGTCTGATACATGATGGGTTCAACCTTAACCTGTTCTTTATTGACCGATCGATCATATTCAGTAAGTTTTATTTAGCTTCCAGTTTTAATAAAGTGTCAATACTGTCAATAGTTCAGGCTCCAAAAATATTTTTACAATCATAATATATAATATAAAGCAGGGGTGGCCAACCGGTCGATCGCCCGGTCGATCGCGACTGTTTGTCCAGTCGATCGTGGCAAGGCAAAAAAATAAAAAAACATTTCAGATTAGTTTTTTCTCTTAATATAATAAAAAAATACTACATGATTGTGTACTGAACTATGCTGTTTCATTTAAGATTTCAAGAAGTATGTAATTGGTAGATCGCACAGGGTTTCATTAGTAAACAGGAGATCTTGGGTATAACCAAGTTGGCCACCCCTGATATAAAGGGTAGTTTTAAGGATCTTTCGGACATGTACTTTTAAAATTCTAGTGTTTGTTTTAGTTTTGTTTGCGATCTCAGTTTGACTGGTGATCGATTCTGAAGATTTCTTGGTAGATGCGTGAAAAGTGATTAAAAATTCGCATAAACAGCGTTTTAGTCGTTTCTTTCGCTAATAGGTAGCTTTTATTTAAAATAAAACATTTAGCGAATCCAACATAATATTTATACAAAGAGTGTCGTACACAGCCGTCAACCGTCAAAATGGCCATGTTATTTCTAGCGCATATTATTTGAAAAAACTCATTCAGTATTATAATAAATACTCAGAATATCGATAGGTGCAGAATAAAAGCATTAATATAGTGGTGGATTAAGTCAAAAAATCTTTGGATTTTCCAGTGCATTCCTTCGCGCGGCAGCAATATCCCGCGCCCTCGGAAATAATCCGTGCGGCATCCGGCGGGGGGAGAGGGGTACAAGGGGGGCGGGGGGAGACGGGACACGTGCGACCAGGACATTTTATTTTCCAATCCAAATAAACTGTTGTCATGTCCTATTGATGAGAATCTATTTTTTCATCTAACTACGAAGTTTTTTCAACATTATTAGTTTAAATGAGTATCCGATCGCCGCTGTGCTTATGCACTCGTGGTAAGAACCCGAGAAAGCAGGCTGACCGCAAAAACAAGCTGGTTATACAAACTAAAGTTTTGGGTTTGTTCGTGAAATGCGTTTGTTAAGCAGTGTCATAGCTCGGTGACGACACGATACGACACTTGATGGGAATGTGCTCGGTGATCAGAGGTCGACACGTTGCGTCATGTGGACGTGCTGCGGCCACTTTCTCCTGCGCAGCCGGATCCGACCGCCGCGCTGCGCCATCGCTGCGCACGCGCAAGCTCCGCTTCGGCACGGTGTTACAATGTTGTGACACCGACCATCCTTGACGTCAATACGATAATAATAAACTGGGGAATCCAGATATTGCTATAACTTACGGCGGAGATCTCTCATTGCCCGCCGCGCACTTTGCGTCTACCGCCAGCTTATTGATCAGCCAGAGATTTTATCCACACGATCAGATTAGAAGATTTGAATAAATCAACTGATTGTATCTTCATTTGTAACCCATCCAAGATCAGAGCCCTCCACGCAGATTGATTTCTAATTGCATTCCTACAAGTGTACGTGAAATAGCCTACAGCAACGAGTATAATGTGAGATTGAGAGATTTACATTTAACAATCAATAAAACCTTCTCATTAACATATTTAGTCATATACGGGGCTTTAGGTATCTCTCTTGCAACCTCTCGGGTGCTAAATCAGTCCATTAAACTGAACAACTTTCCCAAGGAACATAGGTGTGTCAAAATACGAAAAAAAATTTTAACCTCCCATACAAAATCCATACTAATATTATAAATGCGAAAGTAACTCTGTCTGTCTGTCTGTCTGTCCGTCTGTTCGTCTTTCACGCCTAAACTACTGTACCGATTTTGATAAAATTTGGTACAGAGATAGATTAGAGCCTGGAAAAGGACATAGGCTACATTTTATCCCACATTTGGGCACGATATAACCTGTAGTCCACGCGGGCGGAAAGCTAGTTCGCTATAAACTTATGAAGTTTGTATGGGGACTTTTTTTGAAGTGAAAACCTCTTTAGCAGCGATGTGCACTTTTGGGTAAAAAATGTCAAACTCGCGTCAGGGTCATGTGATCCTGATCGGAAATTCGTAAGACGGAGGGTGAAGTGAAAACTTCTTAGACCGCAAGGAATATGTTCAAGTTTTCACTTCTGCCGGCACTCCCGGAGTGAAACTTTTTTTTTCGTATTTTGACCTATGTTCCTTGGGGAAAGTTGTTCAGTTTCATGGACTGATTTACCACCCGAGAGGTTGCAAGAGAGATACCTAAAGCCCCGTATGGGACTTTAGAACGCAGTCCACACGGTATTTACATAATTATGTAAGTATTAACTTATTAATAATAGCTCGTTATTGTCTGCGTCCACCGAACCTAGAAAAAAGACATTTCCAAATTAAGAAACAGATAAATCAACAATTTTGTAATCATGGATTTCTTTAGATTCACTTCATAAAATTGTACTAAGTAGGTAGGTACCTAGTTGAAAACATCGCGCGAAACAGTGTTTGTTCGATGACCTAATCTGAATAAAATACATTAGTATGCATGAGTCAACACAATATTTGCTAGAATGGTAGTCTATAAATAATAGCAATTGAGTAGAGTTAGTAATGACCAGAAAAATACGGCACATGAAGCGAATCCCAATAAAACGATGACTCGTAGACATGGCTTTCGACTGTTTGAAAGGGCAATGATTAGGACATCTGCAAACTCATTTTTGAAGAAACTAACTTATACATAAACTGAAGAAACTAACTTATACATGCGTGTGATAAATTGAAGAATACAATTAATAACTTCCTAAAGTTATAGCTCTGCCTATTTTGTTATAAGGATAATATCATGAATTTTTGTGTTTAATGCAATTTGTGATTTAACTATTTTAGTTATTTTAGCTATAGTGATTGTGAATTAAAATAATTATTTAAAGTGAGTCGACATAAGTTGATACCAGTTGTAGAGTGTGAAAGAACCATGGAGTAGGTAGATGTGCGAGCGAGTGCACTCCTTCCGATTGCACTTGAGTGTAACGCAACACAAGTTTGAAGTGTGTACTGATAGTTTATCGGCAAGCCGCGAGTCGCGAGATGCATTGAAGCAGCTCTTTTGGTGTCGGCTGGCATCATTAGTTGTTATCATTGCCACGCGTCAACGTATTTCGTGTAGTCGTGTCGCAGCACGCGTGGCTATGTTACAACATTTCGGCTTAATTGCTTGGATTATCAGTGGAAGGAGCTAGCACATCGCTGATACACTGAATATGTATCGGGTACTTGTTGGTAGATAGCTATTTCCGCCCTCACGGACACGTTCAATGCTTTCTGATACGTGACTAAAGATATCCTGCTTGTCTTATGAATCATGTGTTTATCTGCTGACATGGACAGTAGCCCTGTTGTGCGCGCGCCCGCCAGATAATAACCACACATGGATAGCCCCGCTACTTGTACTTGTAGGTACTCGCACTATCTACAATTACTGCTCAAGACCCCATTCAACCGTCTGCTTTCGCGGCGCTGCCTTCTACGGCAACTCGGAATGCGGCTGACCATCAATACTGCTATGAATATCCCTCGAGGTCAGAGGAAGCTCTCCCAACATTTAAATGTTTACGTTGAAATGTTAGTGAAGTGTAATTTTCCATGAAATTGGCTGAAACTCTGTATAAATAAACAACCCTAGTTGGTTCAAATGAGATCGCCGTTGCCCGTTTTTTCCGTCGTCGACGTCACCGCTTCCTGCACGGTACACTGCTTGCTCCACACACACCTTTGCTATCCGACGCTTTTGAATTTCAGAAATGCATAAGATGTTCACTGAATTCACTTCTAAAGCAGTTTTAGCCGTGAGTGTTCTGATAAAAGATTCAATATAAATATTTGGTCAATCGGATCCAAAGTTTTACTGGTAATTTTTAAATAAAACACGTCTCTAGTATTTACATGTTGATATGTAACGGAGCTGTTTTATTTCAAAATAAATTTAAAATAGACTCTGGACGTCGATGCCTTGAATCAAAGTACGTATATAAATATTGGCTCCTGGCTGAAAGCGTCGCTTATGAATTTACGGCTATATAAATATGGTTCCCGCTGTGTGACCCACTTTTATGGAAACTGTAACTCTTTTGAGAATAGTTACTGACTGCAGAACATAAGAAACCAACACAGTAGTTAGTGTGAAAGAATGAATATTCAAAAAGTGGACCTTATAACATTGAGCTATTACTCTAGAGTACATATACTTGAATGCCTTATAAATAGGTTTTCAACTAAACTGCAAGTTACAAGTGTTATAATTATATCAGTTATAATATTGAAATTTATTTGCAAACAAGGGAACAGAAGTACTTGCAAGTGAATGACGATTAATTAAAATCGTCAGATTGCCACTCACGTCATCGCTTTCCGTCTTGTTGACGTAAACAAGGGGAAGGCATTATAAAGAATCTTTATCTTTAATCGACATTTGTGCAACGTGTAAGTAGTCGAATTATAGTGTAAGTATTGTCAATTTATGTCACTTTACATTACATTACATACGCTCACGCCTGTAATCCCATACGGGGTAGGCAGAGCATCAGTGGTTCAGAGCCACTTGAACTTGATGCCACATTTGACATAAATTCTGAGGGTTATTAGATGAAACATGATGTGTAGTGGTGAGAGGGTGTCAGCCTTTAGGCCACAACACAGCAAAGCCCTCGCGTCCGTATTACTGACTTTACAGAATGCCTGGGAAGACTTGGCAACTGGCACATTCTAAGTTTTACTTTCACTCCCAGTCCAGCGTGGAAGGCAATTTGTGATATTTAACCTGTGTATTATATTCAGTGAATCAATACTAATTATGAAATTGTCAATAGTACAGAGGCCAGCGCATCAGGTTACTTTATTTTCACTTACAGGCAGTTTTAATACGAAAAGAAAGTTTTGATACTCTGAGAAAGATACGAGAATGCAAGGACGGCTTAGGTTTCCATATCATAACTTTAATATGTACGTTAATATCATAAAGTTGTATACCCACTTGACAAGATGGCTCGAATATTTAGAAGTAATGTGAGAAAATACAACGCATTTCAAAATATAATCTGATATAATCTGTGATAGAGCCGCACCGCCCGGGGCGAGTGGCGGAGTACGGCGGGGGTGGGGCGCGGGCGCGGGGCGGCAGTAATCGCTTCTTATTATCAAAGTTCCGCTTAACTTGCCTCCCGAGATCAACTATTCCCGTAAAGGTACGAATCTCTTACTCCACTTGATAACATCTTTCCACCTCGAAATACTCCGACTGCCGCTGGGATAAACAAAAAAAAAAATTAAATGAATGCACCCTGCATTGTACAACTTTTTTTTTGAAACTTCGCGCGATTCTTGCACACCCGTGTGTGCAAGATTTGTTTCGCACGCGCCGTAAACAAGCGCCCGACGGGTTAGTAATGAATGTTCAGATTGTTTTGTCCTTTATGATCAGAGAAATCTTAACTAAACACAGGCAGCCACAAGCAAAAATACCTCCGCTGAGGAGCAAACATGATCAATTTGTGGCCTAACGCATTGAAGATTAAAATTCTGTTCAAAGTGAAACCATGATTCGCGCAACCTTAACAGTGAATCATTTGCTAATTGTGCTAAACACGTTGCCACTTTATGTTACTTAGATAATCTATCACAAGCAAGTATACTTTTAGGATAAGGGATATTTTTGTATGAGAAGGGATGAGGTCGCGTGGCATCAGCTGACAAGCGCCGGCAGCGATGCTGGCGCGTGTCCTATCGTCAGCGGCGGCACGGCATGACAAGCTACAGTCGAGATCCTCATCCATCACAATTACCGTCACTACCCCCCGCAACCCCTGTACCCGCGCGGCCCTCACAACCGACACATTTATACAAAACAATCAGCCCGAGCCGAGCCCGAGGAGAGAAGTTCTTGCAATAAATATGCGTACGCTGATTAGCTCAGTCGCCTATTTTGAAATTGTAATGTTTTAATTAACATTCGCTATTATGTTAAAACATACTCCTGTTCATTGTCTTTTGCATTATCTTATTGGTAATACTCATTTTATGTAAATATAAGTTGTTATTATACCACATCGTTTTAACTCCTTGTGTTCTTCATTGCGAGTAACAATAATACGTATAACGTGCACAGTCGCAGTTGATTCCATTCAGAGAATGAATTTTATGACATGAATTTGCGTTTTAAGATGCAATAAAATACGAATCCATACCAAAATGGAAAATGTTTCTAATCTAAATTCTGTTGAACCACAACGTACGATTAGTTTCCGAATGGTAGAGTACAATCTAGCTCTACAATGAAGTAAAATAAAAGTAATTACTTGAAACTTGAGTTTTGTTGTAGGGTTCGATTTCTACGAATAAAAAAATGAGAGTGCATTTCTGAGGATCCGTCGAACAATAGACAGTTCGATTGGAGCGCGGCGCGGCATTATGTCGGCTGTGAACAATGGCGCGAGCTCCGACCGACTGCACCGCGGCACAGGAGGGATGCCGACAGTTCTCCGCTTCCAGCGCGTGCTCTATCTACCCTCCTCCGGCTCCGTGGCTCGAGCCGCTATACAAAATACTTTCCCTCCACTATCACTACAACGCAGCCGCAATTAATGTAAATTATGACGAACAGACCTACATTATCGCGGCGCTTTATTATCATCCAACAACAAATACGGTCTGGTAGGTCTGTTTACATAAGTAATGTTGGAAGCCTTCGTACTTAATAAAAGGATAGAGATTGACTGCGAGAGCGACTTGACGTGAAGGCTTTACGTTATGAATACGGGACTAGTATTTTAGTAAAACATGGCGTTTACTTATTGAAACCACTTGAGTCTCGGAGACAAGTAGATTGTAGTTGCAATTATTAATGAAGCGAGTGAGGCAGGACCCGGCCGCTGCCGACCTCACTGAATAAACAAACACACGTATCTATTCTGTTAATTAGTACGAAACACTACATTTAGTCTCACTTAGACTGTTCTAATTTCAACTTTCAATAACAGTGTTTATTGAGAGAACAGTGGCTATCGAAAACCATTTGTACATTTCTTTCACACACGCTCTTTTCACGCATGATTTTTTAATGCCGTCTTTGTTTACGACAAAAAAACACAAAAGAAAAACAAACAGTTCAAGAAAAGGAACCATATCACTGCAGCTTCAGTCCTACTGCATAGTATATTTCATACAAGTATAGTATATATCCTCCCTACGTTGGCTTTGTGCTAGTATTACTGTTGAGCCACCTTTTTTATCCACTCTACATCCTGCTGCAATAGCCCCCATACAATCACAGACCCTGTCCTGTCCTATGCTGCTTCGCCGACCACTGGCAGCTGCGGTATCTAGATCGTCTTTAGGAGCCGGTGCTTATGTCAAATCAAGTTCACAATACGTAGCAAAAATGGAGGGGTTTCGTGCCACAATATGCAGGTAGGAATAGATGCTCTTGCTGAGCCTATATATGCGGCAGAACCGAACCTTTGCGAAAGTGTCAGTAGGGTCAAAAGAGCGAATATTTATGTATATATTTAAATCCTTTAATGTATGTTTGTATGTATTTGATTTAATTTTGACTTATTTTAAGTAACATCCTAAATATTTTATAAACTAAAGATATTTGGAGTTTGAGTTACGGCAACAAGCCGAAAGCCGAAAAGGAGCAGCAGCATTAACTTAAAAGTTTATGTAAAAGTTAAGCAATTCAATGTATTAAGTTTTATTACTTCTTAATCTTATGCTAAAAGTAAACCGAGTAATACTTCTTACTATGAGACTACTGAGAAACAGTTTATGAACGGCCCAGTGCTGATAGCTTAGGAGTTAATGAAGAGCTGGAGGGACGCTGATTGGACACCCGCTAACGTATTAAAAGCTGCAGCCGCCGCTTTAACACTGACCCCCCTTTCCCCCACACTCATAGAAGGAGGGTGGCGTGGTGGTGACACTATCAAAGAAATTTCAATATTTTTCATGCTATCGCACATGATTTGACTTTGTTATACATAATACTTGAATATGTCTATACTGTCTATCAAGAGTGTAAGAAATGGCATCCTAGAATTAAATAATATTTTTGGGATGTTAATATGTAAAAAATTTTTTTTGCAAATTTCGCATTAGTTACTGAGTTATCAGCGAGACCTTTAAAAATACTCAAAGATAATTCCATTTAACAATTTAAATTCATGTTATAAATAAACTAATCTATACGTTTCACTTCTCCTCAGTGATTACTAATTCATTAGTGTGGGTAGCCATCCAAACTTTAATAATTTTATTCAAAAACATCAATCATAATTATCAGACGATCCTAAGACAACATGCGTGTGGGAGCCATGTTTGGGCTGGATGACCTGTCGGGGGTAGGCAGGCACCACCTACTCAGTGACCTTTGATCCTGGGGTAGGTAGCCGCGTACTGGCCGGTATCACCAAAGAGAATATAATACACTGCGGGTATCACTGAGGTGCAGGTGGTGCGACCAAAAAACCGCCACTGATCTTGACGCTGGAGCTTTCAACAGTTAGTACTGGACTCGACTCTACATTAGTTAGAGTCGAGACGAGTTAGTCAAGTTCACCATATCCTTGACTATGAATATACGATTAGTAAGGATCACTTTGCCTACAATTGGCGAAATATGGAAACCTTACGTCAGCTTTCATGTTTGAAAGAGTGTAAGAGTGTAAGAAAAACCGCATTGAGATCGGTCCATTCGATGCCACAGACGTAATCGAGATGGTTCTTAGCTATACATATTTAACGAAAATTGGTTCAGCCGTTTATGAGTTAATAACACATCAATCTCAGGGGTTGTACAACATTTTTAATTTTATGGAACCTAGCCAAATCAGTGGTGAGTGAGTAACCAGAATACGTAGGTTTACGTGTAATGGATGGCGTTTGTGAAATACAATCAACATTGTAGACAACCTGGTAGGTAGAACTTCACAAGTTTTTGACTTTCAGTGGAAAGTGTGTGGGTAGTCACTAAAACGCTCATTTATATACACCAATACCATTCACATCAAAGGGTTTTTTAATATTTTCTTAAAAGAGGAAGCCACAATTAGCCGTTAATACGTTCCTTCCTTAACTTATCGTACATTTAAAACGGGGAATGTCCTTTTTTAAGTCTTTAAACTAATTTTCTATTGCCAATTTTATCTGATCTCCGGTCCAAATTCTGTTTAGTTGTCTGAGTTTCTAAAACGGCTCTATTATAATTATTTTTAAAAAACATTGATTAATTATACACTTCCTTGGGGCCCGCAATTTCATTCGCATATGTCAGTTTCCAGCCCTCCAAATATCCCTGAAAATCATGTGAAGAAAGGACACACTTCACCTAGTTGAGGATTGGTAAGGAAGTACCATTCGCTGACCTAGGTCTCATTCAGTCGGTGTGCACGCAGGTGGTTTGTGTATTAACATCTAGTTCTTAGTATTATTTATTTATACTTCTAAGCATATCGTACTACTGCGGTGTATAAACACTAAACGAGTGTGGACAATGATTAGCTGCAGATGTTTGGTGCGACTCATTAAATGCACATTACTGCAACTGGAATATAATAGATAATGAAACGATGCCGGCTATTCTGCGCCCGTTTGGGACTCGCCTCGCTCACAATGGTTATACGTTCCATTATGAAAGTGCATGCGATTGCTCGAAATCGTTAAGTTTTAAAAGAGTGAGTCAACATTAATAATAAAGGAGGTTATGACGTGGCAAAGATGCGCCTGCGCCTGTGTCACGCCAGCTTGCCGCCAGGCACCACGCTGACGCGCCGTATTGTTGCAGAATGTGCATTTCCAAAAAAGTGTACTCACATCGGGCGCCCAATGCCTCTTTTGAGAAAAAATCTTTTTCTTTCGCAGGTTACACTATCGCCAAATGTAAGTTCAAATCAAAAGTTGCAGTGCACAGTGGCTAGATAACCCGCTGTAAAATTCCTTACAAAGTTGTAGATATTCCAAGGAATACATTTTTTTTCGTGACTCAAGTAAATATTTTATTAGTTGAAAGACTGGGATGACAAAGAAATTCAAAAGAGGTTTTTTTTAAACAGAAACATTTCGAGTAAAATAGGATAATTCTGCGAAAGAAATTAGGGACATTAGAGACACACCGATACGGTATCGGGTGTATGCAAATGGAGGTTACTCAGAATGAGACGTTACAGTAACCTTACACCCACCATTAGCGAGAACAATGCCGGCTCCTCGAAATACCTTCGTATTAAATGTAAACGTCTGCTGTTTATATTTCGTAGATTTCCGGAGTTTTCCGCGTTTCTTGAAAAAATGTAATTCTAACTCACTTTCTTGAGTTTTTAAACTGATTTTTATGTTCCTATTGTAAACGAATCTGCATATTTCGACATAGAGCTATACCGACCCGCGCATGATGTCTCTTTAGAATTCTTCATAACATCCATGTTCAGACTTGTAATGTTTTAGAAGATGTTTGTTTACTTTCGCGGCTCCGTTTAACGCACATCGAAACATCGATGAAAATGTAGACCACATTTTTAAGCGATTTTAAGACAAGGAAAACGATTCAACTTTCCCAGGTAGTCCCACCTCACTTTAATTTAAACTTCGAACTGCAATAAAGTACCGAAGCTGTCGTGCAATGCGCATTGCGCGCTGCATGTCTGAGTATGCAGGAACACATTCGCCACCGACGACGACCGACCGCCGGCCGCCGGCGACACCGAGAACAAAGCGGCACCCAGTTATCTCCGTCTGCATGCAGATAACCGCTTCAAACTATTATTAGCGATAGCCACCCGACATAACTTAATGCTCCGGCGACCTACTATTACTATTACGTATTTAGCGACTACTCGGAAACATCTACGGAATGCTGACAAAAAGACAAGAAGACGCATAATACAGTTAGACCGTGACCGTGTCGTGTCGTTACGAACAATATTGCGAACTTGACATAAAGCGCGAGCGCAGCCGGCGTGACGGTCGCGGCTCGCGGCGGCGGCGCGCGGCGTGCTTAGGGAATGCGCCGCCTAGCTGTACTCAAATACGAGGCAAAACAAGTCTACGCTACATAGCTCACAAATTACACTCAAATTGCTAGAGTGAACTCTCTCCGCAAACGTCGATCGCTCGGCGTTCGCTATCTTTTGAACTCTCTCCGCAAACGCCGACCGCTCAGCACTCGCTATCTTTTGCGATTTATAAAACTTTTTAAAATCAGCATTCGTACTTCCCTCTCACAATCAGAAATAAATTCCGCTTGAATTGCATTGTGTTTATTGTCGATGTGTTTTACGGCCGACCGCAGTTTTGTGGGTCGTACTTGCATACGTGATATGCAGCCCGATAGCGAGTAATGCATAATGTAAGGTTTAATAATAACACGGGGCGCTGAGTGACGTAAGTACTCGTTGTGGTGTACGTTACACTATGTGCGCTATACGCTGATCATGTACGTCAGGTCGCGGAGTCACGTCCCGCCGCCGCGAACGTACAACGGGCCTCGCATTGTGCAGTCTCAGCACGTTACTCGCAGTAATCAAAATTCAACTTAATCCGAGCAAATTGATCGTTCAACTTTTTAAATGGACTCTGGAAACTATACGTGACATTAAGTAACAACATCAACAAGCAAAGAAGGTACTTTTGTGGAGCTCGATAATATTATTGCCATTCGCTTCTTTAATGAATAAATCATTCAATCTTACTAGACTTTAACTCAACCTAGCTTCATTGATAGATAGATAAGAAAGAATACTACTTTCGGCACGAAAGAATAATACTTTCTGGTAGAATTAGCAGCGGTTTTCTTTGGCGAAGTTGTTCTACATCATTATCACATCGTAATAAAGGCAAGTTTTGGTTTGTTGTTTCTTCCGCCTGGATATTCGTTTTCGATTCATCCTGAGATTAAAATCGTTTAAACTTAGGTTTACAAGAGTACAAAACACTATTATATAGAGTTAGCAATATTAGGGTCATAGGGTCCAACGTATCAGGAAGTCAAAGGACTGGCTGAAAGACGTAAAGAGTGGCAGATACTCCATCACAAGAGCACAGCTCTTAAATTGAAGAAGAAGAAGAAGGGTCCAACGAGGAACAATGGAACTCTCCGAGGAGCTGACGGGGAGCCGGGTATTCTGTGTCGAATCCTCATCAGCACTTCTGCCGCCATCTATGTCGACGGTGCAATGTATTACGAATGTCACCCCGAGGTAGAGTAGATAGCTTGATAGTTTCATCCGATAGTTACAGAGGGCAGCACAAGCATTGTCTGCTGCTCAAGATTACCTCCAGATGTCGCTACTTGTGGTAAAATGATGAGTGTCTCTCTCAGTCTACCTGCATTCTACTGTGGTACTTACGGGAAAGGAAGTACCGTATAGTGCCACTAGATAGAGCTATCACTAACAAATAGTCGCATGTTTTCTGAACTGACCTATCCTGACTTTGAAATTCACACCTTTATCGTCATTATCATCTATCACAGTGGTTCCAAACCTGGGAATAATTACCCCCACTGGGGTAAATCAGCTATTCTGTGGGGGTAGCAAAAAGACTAATTATTAAGAATTTATTAATCTAATAAAATACACTTTACCTCTTTAATAATAGAAACCGCGTTTGTAAATGTAAAACAATTGCAAACATCATACTTACCAAATTTTTACTTAATTTACCTTCGATCTAGAGTTAATCGAAGTAATTTACTGTCTATATCAAACATGTTAAAATTCTAAGACTAGTGTGCAATTTGTGATTTATAAAGATACCTACCAATTTTTATTTGATTTTGTTGATTTTAAGGTCAAGGTAAAATCAATTTTCAATACTTAAGTAACGATATTGAAAAGGTTAGGAACCACTGATCTATCAGATAGGTGCTTTTAAATACACAGCCTATGCCACTTAAGAAACTGAATAGTGTATTTCCATAAAACCTTTTTTTTTAACTACTTAACCGCGAGTCAATCTTTCTCTTCCTTTTACTCTTTTTAAAAAACGGATATTTCTTTTTATTTTGACTATTTCTACATCCGGTTCTTGGCGTTGATAGGCTTTGAGGATTTTACCCTCTCAATAACTTTGTATAAAGTTTGTATGGAAATTGATAACTTTTCAGAAATCGACAAAATTAAACGAAAACTTATGACAAAATCCCTACCGGGGAGTACTAGTTTGCAGCCACTCCTGTTACGATGAATGAGATATGAGACGGTGCGGTGCGAGTAGGAAGTGCAGCGTCGCCATGGCAACGCGTGGGGCGCGGGCGGGGGCGATGACCCCGCGCCGCCGCCGCCCGCCCAGCGCCGCGCCGCCGCCGCCGCCCTGCGCCGCTGCAGTCGGTGCCGCGCGGGTGTCGCGACCGCGCGATGAGCCAGCCACCCCCCGCCCCCGCCCCCGCCCCGCACACCCTGCCTCCCCTACGTCGTGCGATTTGCTCGTTATCATCAGAACTTGCTGATGAGCGACTCCTGTTTGAGGATGCAGGTAATTATAATATTAAAGTGATTAGTGATATTTTTTTTTGTTTGAACATTTAGGAATTTTTCTTAATAATATCCTTTATATATACGGCTTTGTAAACCTCCTATTGTTGTGCACAATTAACTGTAAAAAAAAACCTCCTATCATTGTAAACTTGTTTTCCTTTGTGTTGTCGTTGTAGAGGTACAATGAAGCATACATACAAGCATACCTGCAATACGGGATGTTTCATTAAAAATTTCATATTTTTCTACACTAATCTATATCTATACATATTATTATAGAGAGAAAAGATTTGATTGTTTGTTTATTTGTTTGTTTGCATCGAATAGGCTCCGAAACTACTGGACACTGGACCGATTTGAAAAATTCTTTCACCATTAGAATCCTACATTATCCGGGATGGACAAAGGGTATATGTTTTTCCCGAATTCCCACGGGAACGAAGTCCCGCGCGGGAAGCTAGTAATATTTTAAAGAGGAAAAATTTGATTGTAATATTATAAAGAGGAAAGATTTGATTGTTTGTTTGTTTGCATTGAATAGGCTCTGAAAATACTGGATCGATTTGAAAAAATATTTCACCATTAGAATCCTACATTATCGCTAATGAACATAGGCTACATAATTTTCCCGAATTCCCACGGGAACGAAGTCTTGGGCGGAAAGCTAGTAACTAATAAAATTCAAGAGTGCTCGCTGAAATGTAGTGATTAAAAGGTTCGGAAATCGATAGAATCCCTGTAAATTAATAAAAGATATAATTCGATACGAGGCGAGCGATTAGAAAATAGTGCCCCAGGCTGTGCTTGTGCTGCAGGCCTCTTAGTAGCTCGGATTATTAATTCATGATTGTGTTTCTAATAAAACAAATACTGGTAGGAGTGCTAAATAGCCACGGACTATCCTGTAAACCTTTGATATCTCACTTCAACAGCAATCGTTGTCTATATTTTAGTTCCACAAATACTGGAATACGCAGATTCCCGTAGACATGTTTATGGTAATGGATGGCAATTTAACGGCGCAGGCGCATTAACGTCTCGATTACGTGGTGCTATTGAAAGTTATTTACGTCTCCAACGAACGTCTTCACCATCTACACTGGAGAGTGGTTACATATGTATATACATATACTCTTATGTATGTATGTATGCTCTTGAAATTAAAAATTTCGTTCAGACATTGTGACTATTTGTTCAATAAAAATAAAAATACGACTTTTCCAAAAAAAAAACACGTATTCAAATATTAAAACGTCAATTAGTGGCGTAAACCTTCAATTTTAAGATAAGGATAAGTAATAGAAACAATAAAGCAAAATACTTCAAAGAAAGAAACAAAATACTTTCGAAGATCTTATGTATAAAATTGGAGGTCCTGATTCACAGACTCATCAACGCCCAGTCCTAAGCCTTACACCCAGAAAGCTGAAATATGGCAAAAAGTTGTATTTTATGTCGTAGGCAAGCACTAAGAAAATATTTTTTGAAATGGGGGTTCAAAGTTTGTGTGGAGAAAAGTTTTGACGTTTTAACTCAAAACTTCGCCAAGATATACCTTGAAACAAACAAACGGACACGTGTTTCGCGATTTTTAGAAAATCATACCCTAAGAGGTCAAGAATCAAATGGGTGACTAAAAGAGTTCTTTGTGTAAGCGAAGCCGCGGGAAAAGCTTGTATATTATAATAGAGTAAGTACTTATATAGAAAAAAAATTTTTTTAATCCATTTAAAGTGCTGAGTAACTCACTAGTTAACATCGACAACGCCCGGTCCAGCCCATGGACCTAGGAAGCTGAAATCTGGAATGATAAATAAGAAACGAATGAAGCTGGACTTTATCTTTATCCAAAATCGTTTTATATAACGTTAAGTAACAAATAACACTATAAGTACTTCAATAGCGGAAAATGAGGTCTATAACTTTTTAGTTAGTACTCAGGTTCCGATATCGTGACAGATGTGCCTAAACCAGGAGGTTCCGTGCCAGCCGCGTCACGCCAGCGGCGAGAGTACAGACAAAAGTACGACAGCATACACATTCATTCGCTTGTACGTGAAGAAAGGACCCACAGACACACTTCTACATTTACCATAATCATAATCATTAGTAAGGACTACCAGATAAGTATTGTAAATAATATAAGAGCAACGTCTTTAATAGTTCACGTTCATGAATACTGAATACTCCGATCTACTGTCGTGTGTATACCGGAATAGCACGCCAGTATATTATACGTAGTTTAATCAATATGGTCGGTTAAACTACGTATATACAAATCAAATGACCTATGACATGAGTATTATATATAACAATTTCACATAGGTAAACTCATAAATAGTCCTAAATAAGTAGACTGTAGAGTGATCACCCGCCTGTATTTAACAGTTGTCTCCCTCTGCAGATAATAACGAGATATGTTTTTACAATGCAGTTGCTCGGAAATGGCCCCGTAACATTTCGTAAAACACACGTCATGTTATGTAATTTTGAAATGAGAAGAAGATTATGAAAAGAAAAAAAAATTTGAACTAATGAGCAAATAAACCATTTTTTATATACCAAAATTCAACTTCAGTGGCTATTCTGTAATCCAGTGAAGTTATTTTTTTTAAATGATGCATAAAAAGTAAGTACAAAGTGACTAAAATACTGACAAAAATGTATGATGCAATAAAGAGTAGCTGATTTGATAATTCAGTGACCCTTTTGACAAGTGAGAGTAATATCTTTTTCATAAAGCTTCATACCGGCTTTATAGAATGACAGCAAAGAGTTTTTATTCCTGACAAAATAATAAGTTCTGACGAAAATCTTGATTTTCAGTGATATAAAATATAAAAGTAAATTATTTATTTTACTTTTTCAATAAAACAAATCTAATTTTTAACAAATAATTGAACTATTTAATAACTTCTGTAGGCGCAATTGGCATTTTATTTACTTAGCCTTTGCCTCATAATTGTGGAAAAATATTTTGCTCGCCATTGTTTTGCCCGCCATGCCATTTGAAATTATTGGTTCAACAAAATCATTTTTGTGTTATAATATTAATTCCTTAATGTTTTCTGTTTAATCGTAAAATATAAGTGCACATTGTTCAATTGTAACACGTTTTCAGTGAATATTGATTGGAAATACTATATTTTAAAAACTTTGGATATACGAGTACCTATACGATATAAGTTTTTAACAACATTTTTTTTTAGTTTCGTTTCCTCGGCTACTGCATTGTAAAACGCTGAACAATATACGGGCCTTAGGTAATGTGTAACTGGAGCCCTATACGACACTAGTATCGTTAATAACTATAAGTTCCTCAAAAGATAAAGCATATATCATGACACATATTCATCGCATACATTATCGCTATTTAATGTCACAATTTACGTATTTGAGTGTTCTGTGTCACTGGCCGCTGATCCTCATTGTATTTCTGGAACAAATAAGTGCGTTCGTATTTGGGACAAAGTCTTCTGCAGCCGGTATGAAGGCCATCCTTTTTTTTTATTTTTTTTTTTTAACTGGAGGTCACGTGTTCGGTACCCGGTCGGTTCCGCCATTGGTCAGTCCATACTCGAACAGAGAAGACATTACGAGTACTAACAGTGAAAATGAACTTGCATTAATGAGCTCAGCATGAAAATAGCAATACCAGAAATAAATAAGCTACAATGCAAAACCTTTTTCATTTTACATAAAAATAAAAATGTATTGAAATTTAATTCGTGCGACAAAAAATAATCTCTTTTACGGTGCAAACAGTGGCCGAATTGTTTATTGCAAAATAGGGCAAGTAATTTTTCCTTTTTAATTTAAGAAATAAACCAGTACAGGATATAGGTAAGCACAGTAAACGTATAAACGTGTCTATAGATAAAGTACACTAATAAAAATATATACTCTACCTAATGTGACAAGTTAGATAAGCGGATGTAGGTCGGTGGGTCGCAATTTTATCGTCATTTATATTTATAATCATACAAATAAACTGATTAAATGCAATAAAATGTATGAAGGACGCAGGGCGGGCGGCGCCCTACAGACGTGATAGAACTCTAATGACGTGTAAGACGTGTACTGCAACTATCGGACTTCTTCTACCCTCCTCCACCCCCCTTCATCTCCCTAAATTACTATGGGTCTCTTAAGTGATATTACAGTCACTCATGACTTGCCTCCTGCTTTCGTCACGCGTGTGTCTGGGTAAGACAACAATTCTGGCGGCAAACTTCCGAAGAGACTAGGTATATTGTTTTACCAGATTGCGCCTCCCCCGTGCAACTTACAATGCACTTGAACTTACTCAAGTACTATCTCAGCTGACTGTACTAGTGTTAAGTATGTTATCGCCTATCACAACCCAATAAAGTTCTAGTTCAGCCTTAGTGAAGTGGAGATGATAAGGCGTCGCGATCTCGGGTTATCGGTGTATTTACGGACTGTTGAATCATAAGACATTAAACAAAGAGTAGATGGATATGGTTTACACATTTTTCTGGTTAGGTAGATGCTGCAAAACGATACTAAGTGCGCACTTTATATTTCGCCTTGAAACCCAAAAAAAATAAACAAACATAATAGATAGGCGGCAATTTCTGTGACTGTGTGCAATAAAGAGTATCTACCTATCTAACTTGCTACGGAAAAATACAAGCTTGTGTAGGCTCTTTGATACACAATTAAGATGGATACTAAATACGTAGACCCGGGAACATAAACTTGTTCTTTACATAAATATTTGCAATGACTAGGAATCAAACCAAGAAAAGTCGTTTAAGGAGCAGCGTTATACCACTGAACCACACTGCAGCAGTTCAAGTACAACGTGAAAACAACGCGGGCAAATGTGAAGAGGAACGAGTGGAAATGACAACGTCAGAGCAAGCCTTTGCGCGGTGACCTCGCGCAAAGTGAAGTTTTACCGATATCTGAGTGCCGTGATGCGCGAGATTGTCACGGGCCGTGCTAGCTATGCTGAGGCGGCTACAGCGTTGGCGCCGGCTCATCGCGCGGCTGCAGTCAGTCAGTCAGTCAGTCGGTTATCAGCGCGACTACAACCCGCGCACTCCTCCACTAGATAAACATCACTTAGTCTAGCGAATTCTTAACACAAAGTGATTAAGTATGGAAGGCAATTTCCTCAGTGAAGCTTAACGCTAGTACTATTATTTATTCTGCGGCTTGACATGATTTTTGAGGTAATTTCGTATCTTCTATTTAGAAAACTATCAGATAATTTAAAAACATTACCCAAAAAATGAAACATTCTGTTGAAAAAGGACATTCGTTGTAAAACAGTTTTCAGCTTATGTATGTAATTTTTTATAAAATATTTTCCTGAATTGTTTACTTATTTTTATGCAGAGTAAAGTCATATTTTAGTTGCTTAGGTTGCAAAATACTTAGAGGAATGTGTCGGTTAAGTGCATAAAACCAAATTTTGCTAATTCATACGTCTCGCCCCGCCCCCGCCCGCCCCGCTCCGCCTGGTTCCTGGTTATTTTTAAAATGCATTCCTCTTAGGAATAGCTTCGTAACTCCACTCCAGAGCACCTTCCCGATCGCATCACATATTAACTTTATTATATTAAATCTTTAAACATCAATTATAATATTTTTTTTAGGGAAACTCATTATTTCACATTAAAAAATTTGGATTTTCTGGGGAATGCAAAATCCTTTGACAATATTTTTTTAGATGGCTTGGATCTGTTAAAACAAGCTTTATTTGAGCTGTTATTCAGTAGATAAATCAATGTTTAAAACATATTAAATTTTCTGCAAAATTACCGCAATATTGCCAAGTTTTCAGAACCAAATAAATTATGAACAAAGCAATGTTTAAAAAGAATTGGTTGTATTCAATTCCCCCTATCATAATTATTTAAAACACTGTAGATAAAAAGAATTCATCGCAACCCCGCCCCGCCTTATCTACGTCTGAAGGTAACAACACGATATCTCGTCGATGAGTCGATATGTTACGCGCGTGGTGTGATGGCGCTGCGATTTGCTTTGATTTCAACATTGTAATGTATTTTAATATTATAATTAATTAGTTGACCGCAACAATACGTGCCTCGGTGGAGGAAACTGGCCGGTTTACCGCCAGACGCCGGGAATCGCCCGGAGATAGTCGGCACGTGGTTAATTTTGTTCAGGGTACTGTTTCGTGGAATCCCATGAGGATAAACTTAAATGTGCCTGCGATTACTTAGAAAGGTAATTTAGTTTATTTATTTATCTAGGGCAACTCAGATCCACATTAAATAAATAAATTTCGAATTTTACGTAAAATATTACATCTTAAAATATTATACATACCAGCTCTCCGCCCGCGGCTCCGCCCCTTATATAGTGCTCAGCTGTGGGATAAAATGTAGCCTATAGCATTCCTCAAGGTCTAATTTATCTCTATACTAAATTTCATCAAAATCGGTTCATTAGTTTAGGCGTGAAAGCGTAACAAACATACGACCTTACATTTATAATATTAGTAAGGATATAGTTATACATACATATGTAATACTTTCAATATAAACGAAAGTTATGTTCGTAAGTTTGTCACCACCTTAGGATAAAGGGTTTCAAGCAGTGTTTCGCACATTACATGTTCGAGCATGTTGTGTATTACAGCTTACTATACATTAAGAATGCCTCAGAGCTTCCTTTGAGAAAACTAAAGTTACTCTGTTCTGTGTTTTGCCTTTTCATTTTGTCTTCTTTTCAAACAGTTGAAGCAAATACACGTCCGAAAATGTCATTCTCTCTTCTTTATAGTGCAGATAACAAGTGACCTCGTAAAATGTAGAGAAATAGGGACAACTGGGGATGAGTCACTGCCCCTCCCTTAACGTACTGAGTCGCTTTATTTCCGGATAGTGCACACAAGCCTTTACTGTAAATACTCGGTTCCCTTCAGCACTTGGTAGGTGAGGATTATGGGATGTGTCATTACATTAGTGCCGGGTGACTGAGGTCCAACGTGCTTTTGAAGAAAAACTTTTTTCAGTAACTAAATAATAAACAATGATAAGTTTTGCGAAGTAACTTTAGGAGGTGACTAACCCAAATTCCTAAATGACCCCATATCAAATCCTCAAATAACGATATAACACCAAAATTAAAAATGTTGTCTCACCCCCGACATTCGATTGCTTATAACTTTTAAACGGCTGAACAGATTTTCATGAATCATGGCTAAAAACACCCGGGATAAAATTATCTATGACACAAAAAAAATTAAACGAAAATCGGTTCATCCGTTTGGGAGCTACGATACCACAGAGGCCGTGTGGTGATCGGTTCAGAATAACACCACCCCATCTCTTTCCGTGGGTGTCGTAAGAGGCGACTAAGGAAAAACAAATGAGACCTGCCTCCTAGTAATCCATCCCAGGTAACGACACTACATTTTTTATGAATCTGAGGTGTCGTCCTATGGTCTCATGCGGTGTGGTAGGCTCTGTGAAGGGCCGTCTGGTTCGCGACCACCCTCCTACCGAAGTCCGACGCCAAACAGCTTGCTGTGTTCCGTCGGTGCGTAGGAGTACCAGTGCCTTATAGGCATTTTCTGGGTTAACTCGCTCCATCGTCGACCTCATCCCTTGGTCAAGATTGAGGTCAAGAGTTAACCCATCTTATAATAATAATAAAAAAAGAAAAAAAAAAGGCCACAGACAGATACACAGACAGACACGTTAAACTTATAACACCCCATTTTTTTGTCGGGGGTTAAAAAAAACGCCTTGTCATAGGGGTAAGCTATATGGCTATCAGCTATTTTAGATGCAAAAAAATGTGTTCATATTACGTGTTCTTTGGGAAAAGCAGTTCAGTTTAAAGAGCTTATTCACATCCTTAACTTTAGCTAGCTGCTAACTTAAAGTTACCCAATATATTGTAACGGGTTCTCACTACGATGTAAATTGTTTTAATTATTTATGAGTACGTATCTGATATTTCGCTTGTCCGCGAAAACCAGAACATTTGCATCTGAAAAACTCTGATGACTCAGTCCTTTTCACTGTTAATTTAAAACGCGTATGGACAATACAAGGCTACCGTTCGTCGAAGCAAAACAAAGAAAGAAAGAAAGACTTTGAAAGTGGTCCCATGTGACTCAGCAACCTATGTGTGCTAACTACCGAAGACAAATATAAAAATGTTCTTTATGTACACTTGCTTAACCATAACCGGATGCAAATCAATGTTTATAATGACTCTAAGAGCGCCCTCCAACATTTGGCTCGGTGTGCTTCGGGACCACGAGGTATGCCGATAGCCTATGAAGCTCTTCAGTTGGTCCACAACTTCAAAACCAGATCTCCATCTATAAATGTATGTCTTCAGTGGATTCCCTCCCATGTCGGCATACAAGGAAATGAAATGGTAGATGCAATGGCAAAGTCAGCTGTAATGGATGGTTCTGTGCTGGATTCCAAGCCTTATAGCTGGGAACTGATTCCAAGCTTCAAAAAAAAAACTTTAGAAAAATGGGAATACCATTTTGGGGAACAATCGGAGAAAGGTATTTGGGTCTGGTACAGAACCTTTCAAGACAATGTCAATTGGACCCCATGGTTTGATGGTGCCAGCCTCAGTAGGAAATCCCTGGTCTCCGCCTTTAGGTTGCGTTCTTGACACATTCCGGGAAATAAGTTCTACCACATGATGGGAATTAAACCTTCCCCATTATGCTCAGAGTGCAATAAAATTGATGATTTAATGCATATTTTGCTGGAGTGTGTCCGGAACGCAGATCTGAGACAGAGGCATATAGGATCAGTTAATGCCCATAATGGACAGCTCAACTGCTGGCTGTCCAACCCACTGTCGGAGCGAGCAGTTGGGCTGTATAGATTCCTCGAACGGTCATTGTGATAAACTAAAAGAATGATCTTATGAGGCTGGCATGGTCATCTAGAATGATGTAGGTCAGGACAGCTGAGACATGTCGCCCGGAGAGATCTCGCATATTCAGGTCGATAGCAAATCGTTTGTGACGACAAACAAGCAAACTTTCATCGTTTGTGACGGTATACTTTCGCCAAAAAATCAAAAAAAACATGGTTCAGCCAGCTGGATTTTGCACTTTTCGGAGCACATCAGATCTCAGCTCCTGAAGGGTTTTCGGGATTCGTTCCTGATCAAAAGTAATGTGACGCGTATGTGACACGACGCCTTGCTCATTCTATTAAAGCTTTAATATTTAATTCAATTAGGGACTGTCCTTGCAATACTGAAAGCATGGTCACCTAGTTTAATCAATGTATGGAAAAAAAAGAATCGCTTATAACTTTTTTTGGGCTGCATTTTGAGCCGTCACAAACGAACCATCGTATTTATCATCTCTGTCACAAACCTTTGGTTTAGATTCCTCGAGTGTAGCGCACCTGGAAGTGGTAGAAACAGGTGGTTCAGCTGGCCTGACTTTTTCCAGCTGAACCATTTAGTTTTCTGGAATATCTCAAAAATGCATGCGTTACGGGCGTTCAAACCTGCATGGTACCCTGTGACATTGCCATCACAAACCTTTGATCAAAAAAGTTCAGAGTGAAACGCGTTAGTTAGCGAGAAATCGACGAAAAACAAGTGGTTCAGCCAGCCGGATATCAGGCTGGCTGGACACTTGTTTTTCAAGATTTCTCCAAAAGTATTGCATCACGATAGATGAAATCAGTTTGGATTTCTGTCACATACGCGTCACATTACTTTTGATCAGGAACGAATCCCGAAAACCCTTCAGGAGCTGAGATCTGATGTGCTCCGAAAAGTGCAAAATCCGGCTGGCTGAACCATGTTTTTTTGATTTTTTGGCGAAAGTATACCGTCACAAACGATGAAAGTTTGCTTGTTTGTCGTCACAAACGATTTGCTATCGACCTGAATATGCGAGATCTCTCCGGGCGACATGTCTCAGCTGTCCTGACCTACATCTAGAATGACTGAAGCCTCTATAAAAGCTTGAAAAAAAAAATTAAAAATATATTATGACTTTTTTTACACCACCGCTCTGTTCTAGTGCGGGTTGGTGGGTTATCAGAGCCTCGTCCGTTGGTCAGCAGTGTGTACATACCACGAGCACGTGGGGTTGACTTGTGACCCGAACGATGTTGGTGGGGCATCTTACACACCATCACAAATAAGTTCCTAATAATTGAAATCTAATATTATGCTGTCCAAGAATATTACATTAAAATTAAATATTAAAGTTGAATCTGACGTGAGTTGCGGTGTGGTTTTCTCGAAATATCCTTAATTGTCGTAGATGCCTGAGTACCCGGAACGTTTATCAAATTAATGGCTAAATTAAACTAAAGCATAGTTTAAACTAAATTATTTAAAACATTTAACTGTAATTGCAATTACGCAGAATGTTTAACTACGCAATCCAATTGACGTTAAATACTATCGACAAAACATTCAACAGTTGTAAAAATATCATAATAATTATTATAGGCTAATTACTGGGCTTGTAGTCCTTCGCAGTGTTTAGTTTCTATTCGCGTAATTTGTAGTCTAAAGGAAGCAGGAAAAGGTAAACCTTCAGAAGGATAATAGATTAATAGAATTCGTTTGAGAGTTCAGCTTTTTGTAATAAGAAGCCCAAAATCCAAATGTTGTGATTGTGACCGCGGGCGCGGGCGCAGCGCAGGTAGAGCTGTACCCCAACGTGGTGTTTGTTTGTGTGTTTATTTGAAACAGGAGCCTGTTTTAGGTTCTAAGACGGTTCGTCTTCACTCACTCTGGTTTTACTTTCAGTTTGTTATTCAGAATGTTTAACTACCTACTAAACGATTTGTGAGTGTTACATATAATTACAAACTTGAGTGAAGTAGTTTTTACCCAAAGGGCAAAAAGTATTGTGTTTTTCAAAGTTCGGAATGTTTTGTGTTAAAATTACATAACTTATTTTATTTTATTATAAGATGGGTTAACTATTGACCTCAATCTTGACCATAAATATCAAAGATGAGGTCGACGATGGAGCGAGTTAAGTAACCCAGAAAATGCCTATACAGGCACTGGTACTCCCACGCACCGACGGAACACAGCAAGCTGTTTGGCGTCGGACTTCGGTAGGAGGGTGGTCGCGAACCAGATGGCCCTTTACAGAGCCTACCACACCGCATGAGATTCCTTACACGTGATTGTTTAATTATGAATATTTCGTATTGTCATCGTAATGGCAATATATTAGACATATAGATAATGTGTTACCGAGTCAAAACATAATATAAATATAAAATTCTTCTCCAACGGTAAGCTATTATTCTATTATGTTGTATGGATAAAATCATTATTAATGATTTTGTTTGAAGGTAAATAAAGTATGAATGTGTATTGTATAAGTGCAAATTGCTTGTGAAAAATTATAAGTTTAATAAATTGTGACTGCTCGAGTTTCAAACAGCTGTTTCAACATTACAATCAAATACTATTCGTGATACGATGCTTATAACATAATAAAATAATTATAAGGAGACCATATTAGTAATTAAATTTTCCTCGAATACGACTGGGAAACCCGTAGCTATTTGTGAACATTAAGTTTTATTTATGAAGTTTTCAGATCTAATTATAGCACAACGTGAGTTAAGGCAGAGCGCACGGTGCGAGCGGAAATAAAACCACATTTTAAAGTATCCATGTCGAAACAGGCTTCTACACACATTAATAATGCAAACTTTTTGTCAAATATTTATCGTGGTATTAGGTATACAAATAATTCTATATATAATCTTTCCAGCGAGCCGGTTGAAACATAATATCACTGTTATCTTTTGCTGTATCTTTATTCATTATTAAACCGTAAACATTTATATCACTACGCAGATCTTTGCTAGTTAGTGTAAAAATATCATTTCGGTTTTATATCTATTTCTTTCAAAGATATACTGCATGGTAAGTGTGCCAATAAGGTACTCGCAACGCAAATCTTTCTAGAATAAAAATGTAAAATTAAGAATAAGAATAACTTTATTTGCTAAATATCAAAATACAAATTACATAGACTTTTTGTATCCCGTGATAGTTTGTAAACTGTGTTATAGGATACAGTGTCTTCCCATATAGTCGTACATACATGTTAAGAGTGCTTAGTAGTACTTTAACAACTAAGTAATAGTATTAAGTATTAAAATTTAAATACAATGTTTATCTTGTGTGTGTGTGTGTGTATGTGAAGGAGTGTATGTAAGTATAGATGTGTTGTACTTACATACACTCCTTCACATACAATCCGCACAAACTTTGTGATTGATAAATTTCATTTCATTTATTTCATGCTTTCATGTGTTACAACAGTTCTTACAGTCTAAAAGTAGTTCCAACATGAAACCCTGTTAGGGCACTGCACTCAAACAATACATAAAATAATGTTTAAAATGTTCGAACACTTACAACTCGAGAACGGCTAGATCGATTTTTATGGTTTTTGATTTGTTGTATTTGTATCCATCCCGAATAGCAGAATAACTATTAAAAACATTGGAAAAATTCACGAAAAAAAAAGATTGGCATTGAGCAGACGGACAAGGGATGCGCTTGAAGAGGGTCCGGCGGGTGTGCACATAAACCACAAACAATTAATTACTGATTACAGCGCAGCGCCTTGCTTGTTACAGGGAATTCCTCGTTGCATAATAAATTAATGTAGTTTAATTAGAGATTTTCCTCATAAATTGAGTATAAATATACAGCATCCTTTAACTTAGGCTATTTTAATTTCAGCCTCGACTGCGGCGCACCGTGTAGGACATTAGTTTTGGAGGGACATGAGAAGAGGAGGTGCGCGCACGCAGCGGCATGTCGAGTGATGAGCAGGAGCAGTGCGAGCGCGCCGGGGCGGCGGCGAGCGGGGCGCGGCGCATTCACGCCGGCGGCAGCGGCGCGGCGCCGGCGCGGGCTTGGATCGAGAGCGAGGCGCCATGCAGCCCCGCCGAGAGCCACCGCCTGCTAGCGCCAAAGCTCCCCACACCCCCCGCCCTGCCGGTGCACAAGCCGCGCCTTCAAGCGCCACTGACGCTAGCCGTCTGGCCCATACACAAGATCGTTAATTATAAAAAGACTGTCAAACACCTACCCGTTCCGCAACCAGAGAAACCACTCGCTAAGACGAAATACCAGAAGAGGAAAGAGAAACTAGTAGCGGCGCTCAGACCTCCGTATTTTATACTGAGCATGATCATCGTCATGGTAAGTGTTCCGAGTCACAGCTGGCCGTTAACAACCTATATTATAGTACCTGCTGATATTAAGCATCATTGCAACGAGAAAATAAATTTTGGAATGAATGATGTGGTGTTCGCAGGTAGTTCTGCACATGTGCGAGTCGGAGGAGCTTCGCGGTCTGCTGGAGTGGTCCCCGCTGGCGGGGCGGCGCGAGCCGTGGCGGCTGGTGACGTACGGGTGGGTGCACGCGAGCGCCGCGCACGTGGCGCTGAACGCGCTGGTGGCGCTGGCGGTGGGCTGGCGGCTGGAGCGCGAGCAGGGCTGGTGGCGCTGCGGGCTGCTGTGGGCGGCGGGTGTGGCGGCGGGCGCGCTCGGCGCCGGCGCACTGCAGCCGCGCGTGCGCGTCGTCGGGGCCTCGGCCGCCGTGTACGCACTGCTCACCGCGCACCTGCCCAACGTCTGTCTCAGGTAATAATCGATATCATTTCATCTATCATTTACACTATTTAATTTACTTCACTTTTTTACCGACTTCAAAAAAGGAGGAGGTTCTATGTTCGACTGTATGTATTTTTATTTTTTGGTGTAACGTGTCAGTTTATGTATCTGTTGTATCTGTCTGTGGTAGCGTAGCTCCCAAACGGATGAACCAATTTTCGTTTATTTTTTTTTGTGTCATAGATAATTTTATCCCGAGTGCGAAAATCTGTTGAGCCGTTTAAAAGTTGATTGGCAATCAAATTTCGGGGGTGATTCAAAATTTTAATTTTAGTAGAGGTATTATGACAAACTGCAACTGAGTTGGGTTTTTATTTTATGTATTTTCATCGATTTCTCCGCCAATTATGGACAAATTTTCAAAATAATTTTTTTGTTCGAAAGAGTATACTCCAGAGATGGTCGAAAATGATTCAGCGCTATTAAAAACAAACTAAATAAATGAGTGACATTTTAGTTTGTGGTTATCTGCTAATAGGCATTGTAGTCTGCAAAAAATATTAGTTCTCTACTTTGTGCGAATTGTTGTCGGGATTGAAGTCGGTGATTCATAAGTTTTTAACGTGAAAAATTATAAATATTAATGATTTAATTTCGTAACAGGTTCGGACACATTCCTCTGTGGTGGTTCCGGCCGCTGAGCGTGGTGGTGTTGGCTGCGTCAGAGGCGTCCTGGTCGGCGCTGCGAGCTCCGCCCCCCGCGGCCGCCGGCCCTCCGCACGACCAGGTGGCGTGGGCGGCCCACATGCTCGGCGCGGCGGTGGGGGTGCCGCTGGCGTTCCTGGTGTTCACCGGCGAGCACGCCGGCACGCGCGCGCTGTGCTGGTGCCGCGCGCTGTCGCTGGCCGCGCTGGCGGCGGCCGGCGTGCTAGCTGCATTTTACTTCACGCACTGTGCGCACGCGCACGCGCACTCTTGACGCACTGCGCATCGTACTAGACCCAAGTGCAATTCTCAACACTCCGTCCGCTATTCCTGACTCCTCGTAGAACAGAATGGCTACTGATGGATTTTTTGAAAGTTTTATGTACAATTTTATACAATATGTTTTACATCAAACTGTACACGTCTGACGGCGTCGTCGAGATAAGTCTTCCTATAAACAAAGAGAGTTTCACTTCGATTTTATACGAGTAGACATGTACGTCATTTTGTATCGAAGTTACATGCGTTTTGCTTCCGCATGACAATCGATTAATCGATTATTATTGTATGGTAATAATCGATCGAAGAATAAGCGTACCTAGACTTAAATGTAAATATAATTACTTATTATCATTACTTTTTAAAGTTATAAGGCTAAATGTGATACTTAGCAGTGTTTAAGCTAAATTATTGTTTAATTGATTTCTGAGAAATCGCTTGGCCTGTTTTGCATCAAAACATAGGGTTTTTTTTAAATCTTTTATAATGTCACTTAAAAAAAAGAACCAGAGCACAAAGAATAGAGCACAATACGCGCGAGCTTTAGGTATCACCTAATTCACTTAAAATATTATCGTAACTTCAGGTATCGAACTGGTTTCGCTAGTCATAAAAACCTATTTTTGTTAATTTTGTTTATTATAGGGGTATTGTTAATTATTATTTCAGTGTGATAAATAAGTAGGTGTGCAAAGTTTGTTAAATAGAAAAGAATAAGTTGTACATTGTTAGTAATACATATCACATCACAATTTCATCTGAATCTGTGATATAGGTCTTGTTTTCAAAATTATACAACATAAATGAATGTTGTGAGTGTAAGCCATTGTGATCTAAGTGTATGTGTGCTGTATGTGATGTGACGTGCTGCAGACTGTCTCTCGTGTGCTCTCTCGTTCCTGTTGTCAATAAATGCATTTTTTACATTTTCCTCTGGTGTTTTCATTCCACGACCATCGACCAATCATAAAAACATTTAGAGATTTTATTTTTTTATTACCTATTAAGTATAATCCTAGTTTAAAAATTCATACACAACAAAATTATGGACATGAGAACTTATCTATTGGCGGAACGGAGCTCATCTCTATCGCCGCAAGCGGGCGCAGAGACAGATATCGTAACTAGTACCACATGTTACTTAAATATTAAGAGGTTTAACATTTTGGAAAATCAGGTAATAATGTATTTGTACCTAATTATGTATGGTAATTCATTATTATGTATGAGATCAAAGCCGACGGCTTCTGTTGCTGCATTCGCTAAAATAAATACGTGTTTGTCAGTCACTCACACTTTCAATGGAGTACAAACGTTCTGTACATACGTAACATTAAATGCAGTTCAATACTGTAATCACCACTACCAATCACCACTACCCCGTATCGAGTGGGACGCCTTGCCACCCGCAGTCAGCAGGGGATCGAAGGGAGTGCGGTCAGCAGCGCAGCGGCGCGCACTGCACGCCCAGCTCCGTGCAGCGGCACTCCTGGCACGGGGTGGACAGCTCCGCGATGATGCGGCCCACGCGGTACATGCGTCCGTAGATGTTGCAGCCCGCCAGCTTCAGCAGCCCCGCACCAGCGCCCACGCCCCCCGCGCCCCCAACCGCCGCAGACTGCGCTGACTCCACCACTGACGGCGAGGTGTGCTGCTCTGCTGGCTCCTCCGTCCTGGTGGCAGGTCGCATCGTCGTTGTAGTCTTACGAGTCGTGGTTTTCATTGTGAACCGTCTCACCGGTGTGGTCGGCAGCCTAGTGGGGGTGATCGGGGGTCGTGGCGTGGTCCTTTTTATAGCCGTCGCCTCGCCGAGAACCAAGTGATCGATTCTATTCACAGCGGTCGGCTGTGGTACTTTCTTCGTAGGGGTGTATAGAGGGTGTTGAGGTATCGGTATGAACGGTGCCGAAGTCGGCTTTGGCGGCGGTTTCTTAGACGGTAATAACGGTGGAGAACGTACCGTCGATGTTGACGGAGCTTTTGTAGTAGTGGAAGTAGTGGTCGAGTGGTAAGAATCGCTCAACAACAGTTTGAGAACGCTTCCAAAGGAAAATCCTTCATCTTCATCCTCTTCTTCGTATTCAGGAGTATCAGTCATATTTAGTAGTTTATGAGATGTACCCGGAGTGGCGGTAGTATTGATGGGGGAGAGTTTCTCTGCAGTGTTCGAAATTGAGAGCAGGTCTTCCGGGGGATTATCGGAAGTTACATTTAAATTATTATCATCAACGGGCAGAGCGGTTGCGGACAGAGCATCAACTTCTTCTGTCGAAATTTGATCACGTGTTGTCCCGAGGGCGGCTGCTGTAGACGTGCGTTGGGTGGAGGGCGGTGCGGTGGTGGGGGATGGGGTGGGGGGCACGCTGCGGTCCGGCGGCGGCTCGAACGGGATCAGCTCTGACTGCAGCCGCACGGGGACTTTGGTCACGTTCAGAGTGATCTCTGTACCACGCGTCGGCAGTGTCGGCAGGGAGGTCGTTGTGTTATCTGTAATTTACGAAACAAATTAATATCAATTAATAAATCAAACTCATTACAATACCCGTTTCAACACAGTTAGACTTTTGTCACCTACTCTATGTCTCAAAACTATACATATTATTTTATTCAGAATCTTCTGTGAAACATCTTAATTATTTTAATAGGGCAGGCGCCAGAGAAACACCGATGTAATCGTAGATTTGTGGCTAAGGGTGGTAATTCACTCATCCAAGATCTTTGTTCTGACACACAGATAGATGGGCTATGCTATATTGATCGGATCAAATACGTATATATTTTATTTATTTGAATTGATGTAGTGGATTACCACCCTTACACACCTACATCTGTGAATGTGAGTTTGCTGACACGTTTAGCGTCTTTATGTGTGGATTGTTAGAATGTCAAATGTTTTCGATAGTCTCAGCTTGGTGTACCGTGGTCGCAGACTAGCTCCCCGCAGCAGATGTCGTGGTGCGTGGCGGAGGGCGCGCGGCGGCGGCAGTGCGCCGGCGTGCGGCACGGCCGCGGCGCGCACGACAGCTCGCCCCACGCGCACGCGCACACCGAGCACGACACCCACACCGACTCGCCCTCCGACACGCGCCGCCCATCACTCGTCAGGCATTCACCTGTAAAGATAATCATCACATCACAAACATCTTTGATAATGGCTGAAATATTGAAAAAAGTGAAAAAAGCCTCTCCTAAATTACTTAGGACGAAATTCCGTTAACCTCCACGGGCTCCACGCATGGCGGCAGTAAATAAATTAACTATGTATATTTAAGAACACAATACTTGTAAGAAAACATTCAAAAAGTCAGGGTGTCAATAGAGTAGATACTTTAAATTTATTAACGAAAATTTAAGATGTGAACGTAACTGAAAAACCGTACCGGTTCTGATACCGTACTGATGGAACGGGATTGACGAAAAATATAAAAAAAACATCATATTGTTTTGTAAACACTCGACTTTGAGCAAATGTTTCTGTTCTTTGCTCTTTGTTGAGATTAATGTTACTGGTACAGCCGTTCAGACCCCGTATCCCGTATTCTACTATTCGTTCGATACGACACCGTTCGACGGGCTCAGTGCATCTCTCTCTTACGCAAACAAATGACTGTGATAAGTACAAAGGCAAAATTGGGCCAAAATAATTTGAGTGAATAGTGTTAGTAGGACATGCCGTTATCTGGTGGTTGCGGGTTTATCTGCATGGAGGTGGTGAGGTGCGGCACGGGGGGCGGGGTGCTCGGGTACACGGCGTAGTACTCGTCGATGATGCCGGGACCCTTCGGGATGAACCCGCCTGCAAACACGTACAAATACCTTGTAACAACATTCGACTAGCTTTGCTACCTTACGTGGGTACCATAAGTATGTCATTTGTATCTCGACATCATAAGTTACTCTATTCTCGACATGACAAAATTATCTCACGCGAGTATGCTAGGCCCTCCAGGCCATCATTAACAGCTGTCAGTCCCTTCGATCTAGCTCTGACTTCCGATTGTATTCATTACGAAAATAGTATGTCTATTCTGATTTTTTCTAAACCTTTCTAATGTTTTCGATACAGGCTCAGCCTAGTGTGGGAGCCACTGTGACAGCAGCACTGGACAATCGCCACACTGATAAATAAAAGTATTTCCTTTCTTTTTACTTATCGGTGATTATACCGATATATGCCAGACCAGAAGCGCTCGTAGTCCAGTGGCTCTCGCTGATCTCAACCGATCAATGAGGTTAAGCAACGTACACAGAGGCAGGGAACCTGATGGGTGACCAAAGTGGCAATTTACCACGAGCGTTTCCGTGCTTCGGAGGACACTTTAAGCTGTCGGTCCCGGCTGTTGTCGATTGACTACAGTCGTTAAAACCAAGTCAGAGGTCAAAGTGCGGTTTGAAAACTCTGACACCAGGGTTAGTCAAGTTTTCCACACACTTGACTATACCTACACGATAAGAAGAAGAGCCAGACCAAATCATGAGATACGGAATTGTAGGACTACAAGAATAGACTTGTGTTTTAAAAAAAAAAAAATTGGTTTTTTGTTAAGAAAATGTGAAGAAAAGTGGTTTCTGAATACCATTCAGTACAGAAAACCTACCTTCAGTTTCTACAGGCGGTGAGAACAAGTTGACTGATGGGGCTGCAACGGTGGATGTCGTGGTGGCGGGTGAAGAGACAGGCTGCGGGGGGGCGGCAGTTAGCGGCGGGGCGGAGGGGAACACGGGGTACTGGGCAGGCGGGAACACATCCTCCCGGCGGCTGGCGGAGGCCAGGGCAGCCTCAGGGTAGTACACCGGGAACTTGTCCTCTACCGCCGCAGGGTACAACTCGCTCGCCTTCGGCGCCTTATCGTCCACCACCGCGTCTGCTGCCACGAAGGGTATGATCCTAAAACAAAAAACACATTCCTATTTCAACTGACTCTACACTTTATTAAAACAAGCATAATGAAAGTTTACCAACTTAAGATTTGGGAGCGAAGGAGGTAGGGTGGGTTCTGTGTAGTCGTAATCGTAGTCATTTTTGGCACTCTTGGAAATATTGGTCTCTTCGATGAGCTGCGTCGAAGAAGCGGTGGGCGGGGCGGGCGCTGGTGAGGAAGAGGGCGCGGGGGAGGGTGCTGACGCGAGCGACTTGTTGCCGAACAGGGAACTCGTCACGTTGATGGTGAAGGAGTCGCCCTCCTCGAGCGGCCGCTGCGTGATGATGTCTCCGCCCTCCCCCTCCACTTCAGCGCCGCCCCCCGCGTCCGTCACCCGCCGCTCCGCCTCCGCCTTCACTGCGGTATCGTTGAAGGTGGTGGAGTTGCGCGCAGACGACAGCTCCGCCGTGCAGTTGATGGTTCCGTTGATGATGATCCGCACGGAGCTGTCTGGCTGCTCTGTTGATGTTGTCTCCGACATGTTCACCGTCGTCGTTGATGGCGCGGGCGATGACGACACCGAGTGAGGTTTAGTCATTGAACTTTCTTTTATTGTTTCAGTGGTTGTTATCGTGCTCATAGTCTTCGTTTTATTTTGAGTAGAATCGCGCGAGACGTTGGCAGGCGGAGGCTCGTTAGTCTTCCTCTTGACTTTAGCGGTGGCTTGTGACGTGGAGGGTGAGCTGCGAGTGTTAGGTGCGGAGGGCGAGGCCGCCTGCCCCGCGGGGGCTGATGCAGAGAGGGAGCGCTCCTCGTACCGCGTCGACACGAGCGCGTTGTCTGATATAGACTCAATGATTGACTCGCTACCTGCGATCACATTCAAATGATTAATTTTACAAAGGATCATTAGTTTTGTTAGACAAATGACAGCCCGATATATTAAAACCGATACATTATTTTAAAGTATGCTATCACATTAAAAAGGACCTGTAATATGATGTGGGCAGTGGTACTGATGCGGGCAGCAATGTCCGTCGCGCAGCAGCGGCGTGCAGCCGTGCAGCGCGGGCGCGCAGTGCAGCGGCTGGCAGCGCACGCCGCCGCGCAGGCAGAAGCATGACGCGCATGCGCCGCGCGCCACGCGCTCGCCCTCGCGCACCCACGAGCCGTTCACCAAACAATCTGGAACAGGTGGAACGACACTGTACATTACGCTACGCTATAGATTTATCACGATCAACGTTATCATATCATCTTTATAACTCTACAGTATGAGCGAATTTGTATTAACTAATGATGACTCTGGACAAATTCAAAAAATTGAAATAAAAATTACACCTGCATTATTTCAATCGACAGAGCCTGTGTAAGCAGATGAGAATGGCTTACGGTACAAGAAGAAATAAAAATGAAAATTTTTATATTTTAATTAAAATTGATTACCATGAGGATGGTGCGTAAGGGCAGATACAGATGAGGGTGTGGTCGGGGCGGCAGTGGTTGTGTTGTGGCAGTAGTATCTGGCGGGGCAGCAGGCGCCGGGCGCGGGGCGGGGCGCGCAGCCGGCAGGCGGCGGCAGGCAGCGCGGGCGCACGCAGCGCCGCGCCCCGCGCAGGCAGAAGCACTGCTCGCACGCGCGTGCCGCGCTCAGCGCCGACCCCGCCGCGAACACCGCACCCTCCGCACTGCACGCTGGAAACACTCCCACACATCAGCCCTCCCACGCTGTCCGAGTAATAAGCGCAATTGATGGTAATCTCAGGTTGTCATACCGTGCCCGGACGCGGCCGGTGTCACCACCTCTCCTTCCTCCTCCGCCCGTGACGCCGCCTCCAGCTCCAGGCTTCTCACCTCGTCTGAAATTCCAGAGGTATGTATGTATTTATTCTTTATTGTACACGAGAAAAAGTTACACAAGACACATTATAAAAAAAAAGTACAAAGGCAGACTTATCCCACAAACTATTTATGGACTTATTTATGTTCATAAATTGAACTAGAGATTAAATTTCAATTTGTTATGTTGCAGAAAATGTGTAATTTTTACAAATACCCAAGTAGTAAATAAATCTTCGTACCTATTTCCACAAGTAGTATTTAACAATTTTTTACCAGGACAGTGTAGCTCGGGGCAGCAGGCGTCGCGGCGGTGCAGCAGCGCGCAGCGGCGCGGCGGCGGGTCGGGCGCGGGCGCGCAGGCGGCGCGGGCGCAGGACAGCGCGCCGTGCGCACACCGGCAGCGCAGGCACGAGTCGCGCACGCGCACTGCAGCGCCCGCTGCGTACCACCGCCCCATGTACCAGCACCCACCTGCAACAGTACAAGAACAATTTTGCAAGATTTGAACATATTACAATGCGTTATTTCCTGAGTTAACCTCAAAAAACCTATATTTCAGAGGTGTTGCAAGCACCACGATGACGAGTAAACTGCGTTCACAAAATATGTAATGAAAACAAGCGTTGTAGATTAGAAACACATAGACACACATATTATAGGCCAACGCCTATAATTCCTGCCTGGAAATATGTAAAATGAAAACAAACCCATGGTGTCGATAGCGCGATGTCTGCTGAATGCTGATTGGAGTCCGAACACGTCCTCGACCCCGCTCCGTATCTCTAAAAGAAAATTAACCTTTTAGGATTAAGGCAAATATATGATACGTCAAGGATTTTATCAACTAGGATCGAAGACAATTCTGCTAATCAATGGCGTAGTTAGTATCCAGCAACTTAACATTCAGTTGGCTGTGGCGCGGCATGAAATGTCAACGCGGCTGTCATGAAATGTTTAACGAATAAATTGGTCATCATCCTCATTCCACAGCCATTGATTAGGAGAATAGCCACTCTGGATTGAACCCTTCTATGTACTTCGGATAAATGTAGCACAACCGCTTTTACCGCGCCGCCACCGCGCGTTTCAATAAATATTTAAATGAAATCATCCAGTTTTGTCCTGGTTAAATGCTTTTGTACAGTTTTTTCATCCAAAAAATTCATTAACAAATTAAGAAGGCATATATCTACTTTCACAAAATGATTTCTTTTTTAGTGCAGCAGACCGCTGAAACATTATTCAAAATTAAATATGAATGCGGTCACTGTATCACGAAGACTGAGTTATTATGACCGATGTCTGTTTGACCACGTAACTACACTTTCTTAAATATTCCATGGGCAAAAAATGGAAGAATAACATATTTAAAGATTGAGAAGCAGATATTTTTTATAACATGGAAGTGTCGGTGCGGCTAGCTGGGCACAAGTGGACCGCGTCAGAGCCCGTCGGCCCCGCGGCCGTGGGAGCGGGTCCGCTGGGACTCCCACGGCCATTGTTCTCCCCGATCTCAGTTCGGACACCTCTGTGGAACTAACTGTACCACGACTTACTCTCCTAATTCTGGAACGGTACACTTAACTACTTTATATAAATATAACTGTATCATCTACGCATCATTCCACAGTTCCCATTTAAAAAATTGCCGAAGTTAAGGTTGTCTCGAGGTGCGAAGGGGCCGACAAAGCATGTAAACGTTTGTATTATGCTTGCTTAGCCGGAAACGCTTTTTTGTATAACTAATATTTAATATTTCTTTATTTGCCTATATCTCTCAAGTGAGATTTAATGACAAATGCGAAATTTCAACTCAAACTGAAACTAGTGTAACAATATTAATTTTGAGTTGGTAAGTAAATGAGCCGTGCGTGGTCAATAAATGAGTGTGCAATTCAATTCTTTGAAAAATGGCTTCTACAATATCGTGATTATGCCAATGTCTGAGCATTTTAATCAAAATTAAAATAGAGAGAAGTCGCCAATATCAAGTAAAGCCCTTCAATGGACCATTCATTCACAAATGATCAGCCCTCGGGCTGACATGTGGCTGTGAAACGTGCGCCTGTACCGCTAGACCGGCGGGAAGCCGGTGCATTAGCATACATTCCTGAGTTTGTGATGTGGATGACGTCACAGTTTTGCTGGATATGGAGGTAGCCCCTCGTACTATTAGCGACATGTGACACCGCGCATGCGCAGGCGCGGCCGACATCGTTTGTTTGCCGACCGAGTAACGGTCCTCAGCCAACAAAACACCAACGGACAATGCACACACTCGCCAAACGTAATTAAGTCTCTCACAAAGACAAAGTTGCAAAGTACCTACGAGTGCGTGTTACAAATCACAGCGACAAGGGCATTGTTTAAAACTTAGTACTTGTAACTGTCATATATTGGAAGCTAACAGAGAGAACATGTAGAGCTTGTCTTACAGATTTCATTGTAAAGACGTGTTCAGCGTTAGGGTCTGTATGTAATATAGCATAGCTCTGCACTCGGAATAAGCATACGCATAGTATCATACGCATAAGCTAATTAATTTCTTTCTTCTCTTTACTTTTTTCTTCTTTTTGACGTGTCAACCTCGGTACACTCGATGCCCCAAGTTAAAGGACCAAGTTGATTCTACTTCGAACCTTATCACCAGGACACAAAAAATATAGGTTTGGTCCTTGTCTGTTGGTGGACAAGAAGATATTTATTTGTGGAAACGGAATGTACAACTTGTCAGAGGACGAGCATAAGATGTGTCGTAAACTCGAAAAAATCAAAGAGAAATGAAAGGGAATCCGTGCAAAATACCAAGTTTGTATTGTATAATATATCCAAGCTGGGCATTGATAATTAAGTGAGTGAGTCAGGCAAGACATATACAAAGAAAATTATTTCCCACGGAAGACGATATAACATAACAGCTCTTGAAATAATTATTTTGTAGATACTTTATTCTCATATCATTTTGAAATAATCCATATCCATATCAATATTATAAATATGAAAGTAACTCTGTCTGTCAGTCTGTCTGCCGTTTTTTCTTCTAAATTTGCTCTTGTTATTGTCTTTTTTAACCGACTTCAAAAAAGGAAGAGGTTCTATGTTCGACTGTATGTATTTTTTTTTGTTATGTATGTTCACCAATTTCTCCGCCAATTATGGACCGATTTTCAAAACTCTTTTTTTGTTTAAAGGAAAACCACTCTAGAGATGGTCCCATATAAGAAAATGATACAGCGCTGATAAAAAATTCAACAAAAACAAAAAATACTACAAACCAGAACATCATCTAAATAAATGAGTGACGTTTTCGTTTGTGGTTATCTGCTAATAGGCATTGTAGTCTGCAAAAAATACTTGTTATCTACTTTTTAACGTAGAAAATTATGTTACCCTAATGTCTAACTAAATGTGAAAAAAAATATTCCAGCTATATTCAAAATCTTGAACCAGTATCACTTACAGAACACTTTTTTTTTGTATTTTTGGTGGGATTTTTTCTTTCCTAAACGTAGACACTACTCGGGTGCACCCCCTGAGCGCTACCCGCACCCCTCGCGTGCCTGGTGTGGGAGTAATGTCTACGTTTAGGCCAAAAATTAACTATTCTTTTAAAACAAATAAGAAACTTGTGCTTAATTACTCTATCCATTGATAGAATTTAAAAAATAAGTCTTTCGTTTCAATCTTGTGTCTCAGCTCTAACGAAATTCTCAGATTTCATGCCATACATGATTTTAGAGTACATTGGAAATGAATTTCATATTTTAAATAAAACGAAACTATTTTTTTCATCTTTCATTTATTTTATTTTCCCCATTTTATTATAGAACACGAAAGTTTACAATAATATTCAGAATGAATGAACTAAGAATTCACGCAAAGTCGACCTCCTTTAAGTAAGCGTTGTGGAAAATCTAGTCGACCGATTTAAATTTTTTTGGGCTTAAAATGTTCGCAATCTATGTCCCCAGGAGTTATTTTTGCGATATCTCTTTTAGTTTGCGAGATATTAGACTCGAAAGAAAAAAAAAAGGTCAAAAATAAATAAAAAAAACGGTTTTTTCGTCATAATTTTGATTTTTGACACTATCCTAGCTATAGTATTAACGGAGCTATACGCAGATAACACTTTTCCTTGAAATACCGACACCTCCCAAAAGACATTTCCAATGTCAAAAAACCACGTATTTAGCGACGAGAAAATAAACTCTCTAAGCAGTCGGTAGTCAAAGCCGCGAGCCTGGCAGATGGAATTTCACAGCTGTGTTGTTTACTTTTTTGGTATTGTTTTTCACAGCACATACCACTGTTAATTGTAGGTTGTGCAGAAGTGCAATGCTCTTGAGGGCAACTGGTGCGCACGCGCAAGTAAACAGGGCACGGGAACCTGCGCCGGCCTCAATGACCGGGGGCCGAGCAGACTGTTGGATTTCTAGTGTTTCTCACTTTTTCATACTTTTTTTCTCATCAAATTCCAATAGCTATAAATTTGCTTTTTATTGCTCATAGAAAAGTGCACTGCCCTTAAGGGCAAATACCGAAAGAGCATTTGCAATACACAAGTAAACAACAGCTGAGCTTTTACATGTTCCTTTTCGTTTTTAAAACGTTAATGTCGTATTGTTTTTGCAGTATTTAATTTTAACCTTTTTTCATTGTTTTTGTCGATTTTTAATTGGAAAAGGTGTATTTATCTGCGACACGTCAAAGTACCGCAAAACATATGTGCGTAGGCGCAAGTAAACAAACAGAAAGCTGGACTTTTACATATTTAAATGCATTCCGTTTGCTAATTAACTGTAGGTTCACTGAAAAAGTGCAAAGCTCTGCAAGTTCGAGGTACTTTACACGTAGGTCAACACGGTTGCACGTTGCACTTAGATCATGCCGAAGCTTTAACGTAAACGTTCACGTCATATTTTTTGTGTTATTGTCAATTCATTTTGTATTTTTTCTGTTTATCATTTTTGTTCATAATGACTTTTCACTATAAAAGAATTATTCTGTGAATACGTCCCCATCGTATTTAAAAGAAAACTGTCTTATTGTTATACAGTATTTATTTACAAATAATTGACGATAATGCATGTTAAAGCAGCCGCTAAGTCTATGTTTTCCGAGTGGTCGAGGCACATATGGCACTTGAGCGCGCGTTGAACTCTTTTGTATGGAGAGATGGGACCGGCGCACGCGCGCCCACGGAACAGGTTCCACCGCCTTTAATGGTGTAAATAAGCAAAATTTGGTTTTTATCTATACTTGTGTTTTTCTATTCATCTAACTTAGAATTTGCCAGCTCGTCCCGGGTATACTGTAGAAGCTAGTAAGTGGGACGTGAGGGTTTACTGTAGTGAGGGTTACTTAGTGATACCCTATCCCACCAAACTTATGTTTCATCTATAACAACCCCAGAACGTATGTCAAACGTGTCGTCATGTAAACCACATGATGCCTTGCCTTCCCCATCAGGAATGTGTTCTGTTTGTAGTAGTTTTTCAGCCTGTATTGATTATATTCACGATTGATGTCGTATGTAGGTATGTTGTAAGGGTAAAGGGTGCAGTTTGTGTCTTCACGATAAGAAGATACCAATTTATCATATTTTTATTTCAATAGTTTTGTAAAACTATTTCCTGTTTTTATAAATAAACACTCACTTACAGTTTTACTTTTTTTTGTGAAACTAACCACTGTTAGTGAAACACTAATGAAATACTACTCGTATTAAACAGTTTCTTCAAGATGTCGGTTTCTTACGACTCAAAATTATTGAATTAAGAAAAAATTTCCCGTTATCATAAATTATCAAATTCAAACTATAAATTATCGTAGCTAACGCTCTACATTTTCAGGAAAAAAGTATTAAAATACTTTTTGAAGAACTAGTCAAAACAGCTGTTTAAAACTTTAGTTATGAACTTCAATCCGCAAATTAATATAAATCCATGATCGATCAACTAATAAAGTAACTGATTCAGTGATATAAAAACATTTCTTTGATTTCCGGTAAAGAATCGTAAACTAAATATATTTTTTGACGTTAGTTTTTAATAAATAGAAAAGTTCTTACTCACTCACTAACTCATTAACGCTCAGCCGAAATCCTGAGACCTAGAAAGCAAAAAGCACAGCAACAAGGTCTGCCTTTATGATACATATACTCGTGCGTACGAACATTACGAATAAGGCTGTTTTTTAATTCCACAGAAAGGCAGTCCCGGATATCGTATAATATATGTAAACCAAGCCTAAATTGTTTTTCAATTTTTGGCAGGATACTTATAACTTTTACTTAGCTTTAGTATAACAATACGACTTAAGTTTTCTTCATGTCAGCACTGTGATAAGGGCGTTAAGTTCACGATCAAAGAAGTCAAGGTTTCTGAGTGTGGTCTGAAGTGGCGTTAGTTTTAAACGCCACTTCAGACCATGATACAAAAAGGTCCACTCTGAGGATTAAATTTACGAATTTTGAGGGTGATGCGGAAAAGGGCAATAAAGTGGCGGTTTGCGCGGTTATGGTGGCGGCGGCGGCGCGGGGGCGTGCGTTTATCCTCCGCATATATCACGGGGTCGTCGACCGGGATTTGCATGCGGAGTGTGAGGACCTGCGCGGGCGCACGTGAGTGCGGACAGCACGACCAGCCAGAGCATGTCGCGGGCGTGTGTGTCGGGGCGCGGTTGCAGACTGACCGCCAGCGCCCGCGCCGCCGCCAGCCGGCGAGCTGCCCTGCTTCACACGTGCGCTCACACGCCGCCTCCGCTCCCAGCCCTTTGGTATCGCGCTAAAGTTTATTGCGAACCAAAGTAATAAAATGTAAAGCAATTACCTCCCACCTGAAGCTGCGCGGTGTACGCAGACGCACATCGGTCAAAGATTTAGTTCTATGTGTCTGGCAGTATTCTACTGCGGCTGAAGTTTTTCAGATACCTAAGTTTTTCATATGAAATACACTTATTTTATGGTCGGCGAGGAAAGATAATTTAAATTGCATTGGAAAACCCTCAGACCTACATACCTCTATTGAGTGACACTTCACTTTTTTACTCTCTTTGTATTTAGTTTTTAAGAGCTATGGAAGATGGAAGAGCGGGTTTTTCAAATCTAACATCTGAGGCAAATTAATTGCCTATTAAGAGTTCCATATTCCCATAACACTGTTTTGTAAAAAGTGTTTGTGAAATTAATATTTTTTATTTATTAATTGTTAATTACGTTACTACAAAGCCGTAATCTATTCTTCTATCTATCTATATCTATTCTTCTATAATACATATTATAAAGAGGAAAGATTTGATTGTTTGCATTGAATAGGCTCCGAAACTACTGGACCGATTCGAAAAATTATTTCTCCATTAGAATCCTACATTATCCCCAATGAACATAGGCTACATAATTTTCCCGGATTCCCATGGGAACGAAGTCCCGGGTGAAAGATAGTCATTGATAAATGAAGTAGAGTCAGACAACACAGAGGGATTATCATTTGTCTATCAGATTCTTCTTTTTTCAAATTCCCTCTGTTTCTGTATCTCCTGGTCTAAGACCAGATTTTTATTCCATGTTTAGACCTATAGGGAAATTTTGTTAAGTAAGGATTTTTGAGGAAATCTTGGATCTTGCCAATCTTGGATCTTGGAGCGTACTCCGAATGAGAAACGGGACAAAGCGCTAGAAAGAAGAAGGAAGGACTTTTAAGGTTTCTTTCTTTTTGTAGTGGAAATAAATGAGTTTCCTAATTATCACGACAATGACGAATTACTTTGCGCTCTAGTCCTTTAACTTCAGTCGGCAAGTGAAGTTATTGAGGCGCTTTGAAAACGCCTTAATTACCTTAGACTTTCCTACCGAAATAAGTGCCGAGCTTAGATAATTAATTGAAACGATTGGACTCACATTACTCATCACCTGCTAAGATTTGTCAGACAGATAGGTGCTTAAGACAACATTAAAAGAAAGTATTTTTTTAAATTTTATTTAAAAGAATTTTCACCTCCAGAGAAGCGTATTTTATTTCGTATACAAAGAGGCACGTCTCTTCTTGTTCTTATAATGTCAGTCTATTAGTATTGTGTGCAATGTGGGGGAGTCAGTGACCTGCATCTGGTAGTTTTCCGCACCCTGGCACTCCGGCGCAGCCGAACATGGTCCGCGGGTGCTTACTATATGAAATATGTGTCGGCAATTAGCCGGTTCCCTGCGCCCGCGCCGGCAAAAAGAGCGAGCTCCCAGCAGACCCGCGCTCCTCGCCCCGCGCGTCGCCTTTCGCTTTGTGGTACGCCGCTGCTGCTCGTGCATCAAATAATTACCTTCTCATATTATAGTAATCGCGATTGTGCAAAAACTCGCCCTACGTTTACTTTTTGTAGCGTCCGTCTAGTACATTTCGCTTTGAACCAGTGCGGTAAGCGACCTCAGAGCTCTCGCGCAAACATCACAATCTGATGACTTTCCTGGACCACTTACCCTCATTCCACAGTAACTAGAGGTTCATTAGATGTTTATTTTTTGTCTTAATTAAAAGGCCATTAGAATTAAGGCCATCATGAGTTCCGCGAGAGGCCGTGGTGGCGGGAAACCAACGATTAATATTTAAAAGGTACAGTAGTGGTGATTGCAGCATTTACGTCGTAACTGCAACATCTACTGTTAGATTTCTCTCGTGCTATGTCCATGTATTACAAGAGATTAATCCATTCTGTCAAAATCTATCGCTTTATACTACACTTTTGTCTTCGTTCTAGGTATGTACCTACCTATTTTAAATAACTGAGATATCTGTTAACTTTGTAAATGGATTGTGTACTTATGTTTTTCAACACAGATATTTTCGGAGTAACATAGAGTCCATGGAAAAGTTTGAAATATTAAAGAGATTGGAAATCAAAGAGAATTCCTTATTTCCAAGACTTTTCGTTATTTGTTTTGTTGTAAACAGCGCCACCTGTCCGCTGACCGGCTGAACTAACGTGCCCGCTTCTTCACTGCCTGCCTCCTCAAACGCACTCTTCCGAAGCCTCTCGCAGAGTACCACCTGTCTCGACAACGTGGTATGATTTTCTGAACTAAACGCTAGAGGGCGGTGCATGCTTTCATGAACATTAAAGAAAATCAAAAGCGATCCAACCTAAAGTGTGTTCACATAATTAGATCGATTCAGTATGAAAGAAATATTAGAAATGTCTTCAAAAACCTGAACTGTATAGAATAGGTCACTGTTTGAAGTAGTGTACATTTTTTTGTTTCTTATTTAAGTAGGTATGGTACTGTTTTTTTTATATTTTCTTTTCATTTCTTTCGTCTCTAAAAATATCTCTGTATAGCTAATATAGTCGCGTGACACCAGTTTTTCATGTCGATGTTATTCTGACTATTTCGTACTGACACCATGAGATATGTAGAACCAAAGAAAAGGCGGAACAAGATAGGACAAATTATGCAGTGATTTATATTATACAAAGTAAATCGTGATGATTCCCAAAGAAAGGTTTATCTGTACAATACACAGCATTGAACTTAGATTTCATTCTGTACTTTGGCAATTGTGTTCATGAAAATGGTTGGTGTGTAATTAAGGTATTATATTTTATAGAGACACAGATTGTAACATGTAACCGAGTCTTCTCTACAACAGCTGCAACTGCGCAAGGCACAAGGATGCAGCTCACTGAAACAATTCTACGAAGTGTCGAAGTAAGCATGCAACCATTTTTTTTCATGAGTGTAAACATCCTTATACACAAGGCCCTGGCTACAGATTATAACGGTGGCGGTGACGCGGTGGCAACCGTTTTTTGATTCCATTACATCGATCGCCCAGCGTATAGTAATATTTTGTACTGCAGATGGAGGAATAGAATAGAATAGAATAGCCTCTTTTACGATCAGTCAATAACTACTTTTTTATATGAAAAATCAAAATATGTAGAAATAAAACAAAAGTCAGCACACTCGTATCTTCGTGCTAAGAGCACAGGCGGTAAGTGGCAGGCAGGGGGCAGGGGGCAGGGGGCAGGGGCATCTATTGCAGCAACGCTCCCAACGTCACATATCGTTGGTTATTGTTTCTGTCGCAACATTAACTTTGTGAAAGATGTTATTATATGAATAAATGCATGCGGTACGTAACAGCGCCGTCTCATTTGGCACGGAATAGGCCTCTTGCTCACGTCATATCGCCGGTTTCTGTTTGACCCTCGTGTTTTAGGTATTCTTTGGATGATTTCTAATTTATTTATTTGAGTACTAACTTTCCGCCCGCGGCTTTGCCCGCGAGGACTACAGGTTATATAGTGACCAACTGGGGGATAAAATGTAGCCCATGTCCTTTCCCAGGCTGTAATCTATCTCTGTACCAAATTTTATCGAAATCAGTTCAGTAGTTTAGACGTGAAAGATGGACAGACAGACAGAGTTCCTTTCGCATTTATAATATTAGTAAGGAAGTAAGGATTTTCTTCTTCTTAGTGCTATCTCCAATTATTTTTCACAATTCAGGGTAAGTACTCTCGACCGCTCAAAGATTTGGCAAATCACATCAGTATATTAAAGTGGAACATTTGCTATCTCCGTGACTTTGCTACAGGGGAACCTGACCAGATTTGTACATATGGTTTCAAATTCAGCCTTTTCAGTCGCTATGCCAACTTTCTTTACAAAGATCAGATTTCATTTACAGAGAAAGTTAACACCTTTAAAACGATATAATGATAGTTACATGACATGATTCGATTGTTATTCAGCAGACGTCTCGTGACGACGGCTACGCAACGTAGTGTTTTGTGAAGTTATAAGCTGGTAAACGACGCTCGCGGCTCACCCATCTTCGCTATGACTTGCTATTAGTATATAACAGATTATGCACCTAACATCATTTGGACGCTGGAACTTTTACATTCCGAATTAAAAGGTCTAGCAAGTAAGCACTGACATGTACTAGACTCTCGAATGGCTGTCGAAACTCTTTGTACTTAGTGCTCGGTTTGACATTTCAGAGATTCAATATTTCATATCCTGCGCTTAAATGTATCCACCTCATGCAGTGTTACTTAAATTCTACCTGAAACCTATAAAGCTGCCTCGTTGCTCTGCAGGGTGCGGGCCAGCTCCAACTCTATCCTGAGTACCGTGGTGGCGAGATGTGACTCTGATATCATGCGCCACCTCACTAGAGTGTTGGTTGCATGAGGTGTGGTGAACGTATTATTATTTATTTAAATGTATTAAATTCTATTATTATTCTATTTATTTTTTGACATTTGTAAAATACTAACATAGGTTAAGTTTTACTAACACATAATGATCCCCTGTAGCTTAAATAAATATATAAATTATTATTATTATTATTTTAAACACCCTACCTGTATGTAAAAGTAAAAGTAAGGTAAACGAGTACTTTTTGGCATTAAATGATTTTTAAGCACTGTACCACCCTTACCTTGTGGAAATCCCACAGATTCACAAAGAGCGCTTTTCATCATTATTTGTGAAAAGCGCTTCGTGTGAATAGAATTCCCTGAATTCCCAAGGAATGGGATTCTCTCTAAAGTTCTACTGAATAGGCTTCTTTTGGGTGAGCTTGCTACATCCTCGACCGTATCTTAGCCCTTGTACTAGATTGTGGACAAGAGCAAATCCATTTCATTTCTTAAAGTTTCACATGTGATTTTAAGCTCTTAACATAGATAAAGAACTTATTTCGAAAACAGTATACACATACACGTCTTTATAGCCACAATTATGGTGCTAGTTCCGAGCACTGCATAGTAAAATAAGATTGCATACGACTTTGTTTGTTTAATCGTTTATTTTAATGACAGACGATGAGATCTAGCGTTTCGTAATTACAAACGTAATAATACGGTATATTATATTAAGTACATCGTGTCTTATGTGGAAACATTTATATGGATATACATTTATGTGTATATCTGAATTCATCACACTTGACCTCCTTGTAAATTGCAGCTGACGTGCCGATAACCAACGAGTAGATATAACGAATAGATATATGGGTGATGACTTTAAGTTAGTTTGCAAAATTAAGGATGTAAATCAGTGAACAACTTCACCCAGGAACATAGGACGACACAATAATAAAACTTTACCTCTCCAAGTCTCTGTATAACTAGAGCGATTAGCTGCTTACGTTAGTATTAATAATAAAATTAATTAATTAAAAAAATTAAAAAACCCTACTGCGTAGAAATAAAAACTGAAATGAAAAAACAAGGAAATCCAGTAGTGGAGACTTTTGTTATTGAATATTATTGAATAAACGATTTTAACAGTCTGGACCTAGCTATAAAAAATCCGGCTTCCTAGTAATGGGTCCCGACTGTTAAAATCGTTATGTTATTCAATAACAAAAGTCTCGACTACTGGACTTACTTGTTTTTTTCTTTTCAGTTTTTATCACGCAGTCGGATTTTTTATATTTAGGATCAGATATTTATATTTTTTTGTTGATTTTCTCATTAGTTGTATATTTATCTCACTTGCGTATTATTTTTAACAATTTCCGAATGAAAAGTCTATATTTAAGCGAAAATCCAACGACGTATCATTCATCAAAGTTGGCCCATGTGTTTGGTCTCAATAGTGCCACAAAGGTACAAACATTCGTAAATAGGCTGAAAAACACATTACCCTCCTTTGCGTCGCGCAGTCGGGTAAAAACTGATTTATTTTAAGACTAGCATTCCGCTCGGGACTTCGTTCCCGTGGGGATTCGGGAAAATTATGTAGCTTATGTCCATCAGGGATAATGTAGCTTTCTAATGATATTAGATTCTGGATATTGCTTTTATTGAATATATGTACTGTTGGTGTTCCTATAAATAAATAAATATTGGTGAAAGAATTTTTCAAATCGGTCTAGTAGTTCCGGAGCTTATTCAATTCAAACAAACAATTAAATTTATCCTCTTTATAAATAGTATAGATATAGTTATTCACTTGTGTCCTTTGGAGTAGGTAAGCTGTTCAGTTTTATGATACAGTGTCGCTAACTAATTTAAAATCACTCCATATACAAGTACAATACGGGGAAATTGGTAGAGCTTAGCATGTTTGCATAATACCGGGGGCCATTAGAATTAAAACAGAAATAAATAAGGATAACGATTTAAGACATAATAAGGTAATACATTTCACTTGAATGACGACATGCAGTCACGTGGCATGTAGCCAGTCTACGTCACAAATAGGGTAGCATGTGCGTTCGAGCAAGAGAGGGATGAAGTGGAAATTTGTAAAACATGAGAATTACATAAGGTCGTCAATAGAATTTTAGAAAAAAGAATAACTTTCCCCGAGGCAAGAATATGGCTGATGTATTTAAATGTAATAAATGTACTTTTCGTGAGCGCTTTTCATCATCTTTTATATTGAGCACTGCCAAGGAATGTATTTCTATATTTCCGAGCATATATTATACTTAAACCCGAATCTCTTTAACGTTCGAGTGAATAGGCTTCTTAAGGAGCTTGCTACATCCTCGACCGTATCTTCGCTCTTGAGCTAGTTTGTGGTCAAGAGCGAACTCATTAATAAACTAAAAAATAGAAACAGGTTGACCTTTTATGGATTTTTCTATCTTTTTTAAATTTTATGAATTGATCCGTCTCACCACCATTGTCGACGGCGCCGCCGGCGCACTCAGAGCCTCTTCACACCTCGCCTCGCCACGCACCGTTCGCTTGCACGACCAGCTCATGACACAGACTGAGACAATCTCTCACACATGTATCTAGTACGCCAATTATCGGGTTAATCGGTAGGATCATAACTCTGTCGTAAAAACAAACAATCGTGAAACAAACTATCAAGTGCTATACATTATTCGTATTGCATTATCATAATAATTGTCTAGTAATGATTACAATATCTAGCAGTTGTTTACACTTTTATTATAGGTAGGGAGGTAAAAATTCCGTAACGGATCATAAAAGCCAAACGAGTTTAAAGTTTTTCTTTATACCTAATCGTCTGCTGATACACAAATAACTAAAACGATGATGTAACTTTCGTCGAGATATGAAATTTGACACATCAAATTAGCATAGCACCCGGATCCATGTAGATTGCGGCCGCTGGTTAAAGGGGGACATCTTCACTTATGAACCTCATGAATATTAAATGAGGTCTGTTTGGATTAACGCCATAAAGTCATTCACCGACGCAGCCGGCCGCTCGGCGCCAGCAGCCGGCGCCCGCGCGGTGGTGTCGAGGGCCCACGGGTTACGCAATCAAACGAACTGGTTGAACATCGCTCGATCATTTTTATTTAAAGTATCAAATTTTATTTACAAACGTATAAAAATGAAATGTTACAAAATATCACATTCACTGTACTTGCGTCACCAATAAATTAAATATTAGTTAACGCGGCGTTAGCACCGCTAGAAGAGTAGCAGCCCGCGAGCCGCGGGTGTGAGGGCGGGAGACGGAGGCGGGGCGCCTGCGCACGCGACGTCACTCCCGACACCTAATTGTACTTATTTTTACCCCTTGTCTTTCATCTTATCGTTATATTGATTCCTTAACATAAATCCTCGCAGCTCCAGTTGGTGGTGGCAGGGGTTTGGCGTGGGCTGGAGAGCTGCGTGCGCGCTTACTGGCGGCCGACCTGGTCGATCTGGCTCTGCAGGTTGTTGATCACCTCGGACGGGACTTGGTCCCCGAGGATCTCGAACAGGTTGATGCGCTGGTTGCCAGGGATCGACTCGTACGCCGCCAGCTCGATGCCTTCTTGCACCTGGGAATTTTAAAAAAAACTTTAGTGTACTATATCAGGTATTTTTTTAATACAAAGAAGTTCAATAGGTTATCAAATAAAAGTAGATGACGAAGACTTTGATAAGGATTTAATTTATTAAAATGTGAAATCTAACACTTTCATTTTATTTTGATATAGACAGAGCGTTCGTTGAAGATTTTACAAATATAAAATGTAACCTAACCTGACCTAACATATGGTAAGTGTGTGTAAATATAGTTATACCTTCTGTATCTCTGCGTCCTTGGGGATGAGCTGGGTGTTCTGGGCCTGCTTGATGGCCTCGTTGGTGAAGGCCCCCCCTTCGCGCTGCGGCGCTGCGGCCACCACTCCCACCAGCACCACCATGCACAGCACGATCGATTTCATTGTGGACGAGACTGCACCGGGAACTACACAATATCAACACATTATCAGTCGGTACAAATTCAAATGTAACATATCTAACACTTTAATCTAATTAGACTTCTACATAACTAAAAATAAAGTAGATCTCTGTACTGCCGCAGTATAATTAGAAAGTTGTTGCAGATACAAAATGTGTTATCATATTATTAATCTAATAAACACTTTCTAGAAGGAGTTGCCTTCCTGTTCGTGCACGACGCCTTACATAACAGCTGCTGTGACATGTGTATCACGAGGCGAGCGGCGAAAGTGCTCGCTAAATAGCACCACACACAACACTCACGCACTGGGCACTTTCAGGGGTAACAGGAGACACGACGGCAACTGATTGTGGAGGACTTCTTTCATAAAGTAAGAATTTGTTTGCGCAATCAAGGGACGTGAAGCACGAGACGGCTGGTGAGGCTGAGGAGTGAGGGATGAGGATGGGTTTAAGCTCACCTGTTTGGTCGCGCAAGAGTGGTGCGCGCGCGCATCGACGCCGCTGATATATCGCCCCCGCCGCTCCCCGCGCAACACTTTCACCCGCGAGTGCGCAACCATCCTGCGCGCTTGCGCAGCCACTAAATCTGAGTCTCTGTTAGCCTTAAGCTCTAGCAAAAGCTCCAATACAATTTCTTAATAGTGGAACATTATTACTGGCTTCTTGTAACCCTCGCTGTTCTTAATAGCAGCTCTACAATTTTCTAATAAAATAAAATGAAAATAGTGGAATGTTCTGTTATAATATGAAAGTTACCGCAGTCATAATACACGGGACCATTACATGTCCTACGTGGTTGATGTATGGGATTATGTGGTATTTTCAAGCATAGATAATTAAGTACAACTTCGAGGGCTCAACTTTTTAATTTCATTTAGAATGAAAGTTGGAAACCTATGGTAATTTTACCTTCTCCCGCTAAAGCTTGTCAGTATTTCACATTATTTATATTGTCTTTTTTTTAACTGAATACTTTGAGGTTCAACTGCTAATCAAAACAATTAAAATAAATTATTTCCCGGCTGAACCAATTTTGATCAAAATTTTGATCCAATTTTGGCATAATTGAGATTGTTCTTAGCTATATTTGAATAGGCGCCACGTTGGGCGCCGGTGCGCCGGCTGGCTGCGGCAGCAGGGTGAGTCGGAGCACGAATAATAAGAAGATTACATTTAGGCTGGATTATATTTATTATACGAAACACTTAAAACAGTACAAATACATAAAACGGTATATTATGAGCGGGCGTGCGCCTGCGACGGAAACTCAGGTAGGTCTGAGTCATCCTAGCGAATGACAACTAGAAGAGTCCAATTTCGAATTTGGATTAGGAATGTCAAAACTGAAGAGGAGAAATGTCGCGGAAAGAGAATGGAAATCGGTTCATTCGTTTAAGAGCTAAGAAGCCTCAGATAGACACACAGAAACTCTTGTAAAACTAACACCCCTCTTTTTTGTCGAAGGTTAAAAACTTAATACTCGGACGAAGATAAAATTAACTTTCTTGACAGAAAAAAAAAATTATAATCGATGACTTTGTGGCCGCACTAATTGAGCCGTTGGGATTCGATGGCACGATCATTGATTTCGAACTAGGATCGTTACATCGCTCCTTGGGCAGGTATTCAAAACAAAACGACAATAGCAAGCCACATATTTAGAAATAATAAAGATTAATATTAAGGCGACTACAGCACCTAAATTACGATTTTATGATGCGTAGATAAGCATGACGCACTGCATTAAATCGAAGAAAAAAATACTACGGTAATATTCAGGACATAAACTAGATAAGTAGTTTGCTGAGAACATGATTCAGCACTTTTGGTTTGATAGAAAAAGCTCACAAAGTCACCTCTAAATACCCAATATTGTGATCTTTTAAGCTGTAAAAACGATAGTAAAATGCACACAGGAACTTGAATTTGCTATCAAAATGTTCGTGATTGAACACTCTCGATAAGTAGTTAAAGCATTTTTCGATTTAAGCTGTTACCTTTAATTAAATCTCATTTTTCTAACTTTCGAACATGTTTTATGCATTTCATAGTCCGTAAACTTCGTGTATCGACACTGTTCGCACTGCCGGCCCAGGCCTGTTGAGAGACGGAGATGGCACTATTTCTATGTGTGCTTCCTTAATCGGGTGCTGTAGTCGCCTTAAAATAAAGAAACTTAAAATTGATCACTTTTTATTTAGTACAGTATACAATAATCTATCTACTAAGGTAAAGTATAAAGTTAACCCATGGGTAAAAGGCTCGATGTACTTATTTTATTGCCATGGCAGAGGGGGAAGAGCATGTTGTGGGACGCGACGTGAGTCAGCACATTCGCAGTCTCATCTCTCAGGCACCGTCCGAGTGACTGGAGCGGCGGCCGAGCAGGCAGCAGACAGGAAAAGGGAAAAGTACTCCGAGCTCTTGCCAGTTTTTAATTTAATTTGGTTACTTTTATAATGAGTCATCATGTCAGCCACAAGACGTTCACTGCTGGACATAGGCTTCCCCCAGGGATCTCCACTCCACATCGATTGGTCCTGCGCTACCCACACCCAGCAGCTTCCCGCAATCTTAACCATATCGTCGGCCCACCTTGTGGAAGGCCTTTCCTACGCTGCGCCTTCCGGTATGTGGTCGCCACTCGAGGACTCAGTCATTTATAATGTGTGTATTTTTTAATTTATTTTACTATTATAAGAAATTCAACTATTTCAAGTTTACTGATTATTAAACGCGCGCCTTACTAATGGAAAATAAATTTAATTAATTTATGGAATTACTAGAAGGATGTTAAAGGAAAAAAAGGAAGAACTGCTCACTTACTAATCTGTTGTTAATAGATTTGGCCATATTTGTCCTAATACTAGACAATTGGACCTGAATAATGGTGACTATGAGACTTTTCAGGTGCAGCTCCTGTAATTACTTGGCACTTATGCCCAGACAACGGTCGTGGTCCTTCACGCACGAGTCGCGCCCCTACTGAGGTTTCAACTCTTTTAAGATTTCTGGATTTTATCCAGATAAGTACACTGTAATAGTCTACACTTCTCTCTGATATAGCCTAATGAATGAAAACCTATTATAAAAACTTAGAAATTGCGTTTTAATTTTATCAGGCACTCTACATAAAATAGCATCTCTATTTTTAATTCCCGAGGAAAAAAGGGGTGGAGTGTTATAAGTTTGATCTGAGTGTCGTAAACAGAATCTGACTTTACAATGCAATACAATTTACTTTATTTGTACACAGAGACATACAGTACAATCCACAGAACATATAACATAGCGTACAACAAGACGGTCTTATTGCTAGGTAGCAATTGCTTCCAAAGACTTTGTCTTGGCTTCCAGATGTAAAATTCGAGACGGTTACCTCAATTGCGCAATGAATTTCCATTGTAAAGCATTAGCAGCGATCTAATGCCAATAGGGGCGGGCGCAGGCGTGGGTATTCATGTTGTGTTGTATGGCAAAATACGAAACTTTATTTTAAATATTTATAAGTATGTACAATGCAACCGTGTGGTGATCGGTTGAGAATAACACCACCCCATCTCTTTCCGTGGGTGTCGTAAGAGGCGACTAAGGAAACACAAATGAGACCTGCCTCCTAGTAATCCATCCCAGGCAACGACACTTCATTTTTTTCGGGATCTGAGGTGTCGTCCTATGGTCTCATGCGGTGTGGTAGGCTCTGTAAAGGACCGTCTGGTTCGCGACCACCTTCCTACCGAAGTCCGACGCCAAACAGCTTGCTGTGTTCCGTCGGTGCGTAGGAGTACCAGTGCCTTTATAGGCATTTTCTGGGTTAACTCGCTCCATCGTCGACCTCATCTTTGACCTTATGGTCAAGATTGAGGTCAAGAGTTAACCCATCTTATAATAAAAAAAAAAATCTATGCTTTTATTTATTTAGGCCAACTTATGTTGACTTAACATTAGGCTTATATATCGTTTTTTTTTCTAGATAAAAAACCTCCTAGTTATATTCAAAATCCTGAACCAGTATCACTTACAGAACACTTTTGTTTTTTTTTATTTTTATTTTTTTCGGTAGGATTTTTTTAAATTCCTAAACGTAGACACCACTCGGGTGCACCCCCCGAGCGCTACCCGCACCCCTCGCGTGCCTGGTGTAGGAGTAATGTCTACGTTTAGGCAAAAATTGAACTATTCCCATTGAAAAATTTTTTTTTTTCGTAAATGAGTGATACTGGTTCAGGATTTTGAATATAGCTAGGAGGGTTTTTATCACCATGTATAATAATATTAAATGCGAAATTCTTTCCTATGAGTTTTAGGTACACACACTTGATAAACTGAACGATTTGAGTTTCTATGAGGTTTTGCATTTTAAAATCAAGTTTTTTAGCTTCAGACTACGCTATGTCGTCAGTAGTATTCGTGCCTTCTAGTTACATACCTACATGTTGATGTAATTTTGGATGTATGAATCACCCACTTCCCTTAGGAACAATCGTGGGCTGATTCAATTCAATAATTTTTGTCATATTTTCGTTAAATAAAAGATACCACATTAGGGAAACCAGATCGGTCTCTGCCCATCTCGTAAAAAATAAATACACAGGCTACTTTACAAACACACTTTTATATGTATTGTACTCGTACCTATACAATTAATAGGGAGGATAGCGGTGTGAATAAAACAAACATTCAGTCTAGTTTCTTTTATTTGTAAAAAAACAATAATAATTAAATAATACAGTGATCACCAGCGCTTCTTGCTCGGGAAAAGCCGAGGTCTTCCGGAGCAAGAAGCTACAGCCCGCCGCGACAGCATCCCCCCCGCATACCGCACTACCCGAGAGCCACCCTCGGAACCAGGGCGAGGAAGAGGGGCGAGGGGAGGGGCGCCAGGAGGAGCCACTCAGAGTGCTTCACTTGATACGCAGCGCAGGACAGACGTAATAAATAAGGTTACACTTAAACTAGGTTGAGCCTTCCTCACGACACCGCCACTAGGTGCAATAAATTAAAATATGTGCGATCACATTTACATTCTAATCCAACTAGATCTTAATACAAATATTTTATATATCAAATTCAATTTGTACCAAATTTTGTTACATTCGTAGGTAGAGCACGCTGAGCGAGCGAGTGAGCCGGTTTGTTCTTACGGGGACCTACAGGAACTAAAACTATGGAGAGCTGCGAGCGGCGGCCGGCGCCGGCGCACGGCCCGTGTGTCGGCGGCTGGCGGCTGCCCGCTGCCAGCCCGTGCCGTGCCCGCGCTCCGTGCCCGGCTGCAGCTAGCAGTATGGCAGCGCGGCGCGCCCCGCCGCCGGTGACTAGCTTGGTTGCTTCCTATCACTCCCTCCACTCTCACTAGCAATAAATAACTTAATTCTAACACGGACTCTATACTCAATATTTCCTCCATAATTTGACACATTGCGACTCTTGCTAAACCTATGCTACTTTGTATTATAAATAATTTGTCCAGCTAGTACACATATCGTCCGCAGTGCGGCCGCCTACTTACATTGAACTACGTCTACGAGTACGTCGTCGGCCGCGGAGCCTCTCGCCGTGGGAGCTCCCGGGCCCGACCTCAATTGACACTTAATAATTTATCCTTTCGACAAGGTTCCATACATTAATAGTCTCTATAAAATTATAGTTTCACAGAACTCAACATTTTCTACAAATGTTGAAAGATGAGGATTCTTCATAATCTAATGTAGTAAAGGTGAGGATGTTCTGGTAGGAGACGCCGCCGTGGGCTCCGGCGTGGAGTCGCTCGATGCAGCTGCGCTGGTGTTGCTGGAGGAAGCCTCGCTCGTGGGCTTGATGTCGCTCGTCGTGATCGTGTCTCTAGATGTAGCGTCACTGGCGGTATTTGTCACACTCGCAGCGGACTCACTCACAGTGCTAGCTTCACTCGTGACTGGTGTCGCTTCGCTAGTGGTGCTCGTGTCGCTCGTACTTGCTTCCTCTGCGGAGCTTCGCTGAGCCGGATTTTCGTTCTTTTTCATGATAACCTTTGTGGGCCGTCTGTTGATAGTGGGTACGTACGACTTGGTAATGATCTCGATGTCTTTGGTGTCGCTGGTGTTACCGGGCCGCTGGTCGTCGCTCACGTTGTCGATGGTGGGGCGGCGCGTGGTGGGCTCCACGCGGTCGTTGGGCGGCGGGGCGTCCGTGATGCCGTCCGCCTCCTCCTCCTCCATCTCCACCACTTTCTGCTTGCTTCCCGTAGTAGAGCTCTTGCTCTTCACCGGCACCTCAGTGATAGAGTTGAGATTCCAATTGTTGTTTTTACTTTTATAACCTGCGTTAACAGGTATAAGTTCCTCGGATTCAGAGATAGTGGCGGTAGAGGTGATAGCGGTGGAGATGGGTACTGCGGCGCGGGGCGGGGGCTCCGGTCCGTCCGTATGGTCACCGATAGAAGCTACATCACCCACTAAGTTAATGAGATCTGTCAGGACATTATTTTTCTTTTTCTCTGGTGGTTGTATAATAGCTGCGCTTTTTTCTGGTTCAGCAGAAATTTTTATTAGCTCGATAGCATCTGTAGCGCTCTCCGACGAACCGAAAGATGTTAAGACGAATTCGGTAGTCTCTACATTTTCGAATGAAGTCGAAGGGACTGCCCTGGAGACAGTGATGAGCTCTGCGTCGAGCGGCGGCGTCAGCCGGGTGGTGGCCACGTCCACCGCCGTGGGGCCCAGCGTCGATGGAATCGTGTTTTCCTTGTCGTTAATGTCAGAGTTTCTTGGGTTTTGATCTACAGTTTCGATAGGAATAGAACTAAATTCAGTCTTTGCGGTTATTTCTGTAACAATGTTCGGTTTCACCACAGGATTAGTGGTCAAAACCTCAGTAGCTTGTGTGATAGGTGTTCTATGCGTTGTTGTAGGCATTTCAGTGGTTGTAGTAGTAGTTGATGTGGTTGGAGCTGGTGTAGTCGTGGTTGTAGTTGTGGAAGTGATAGTGGAGATCGTGGTAGTGGCGGGACTCGGAGATAAAGTGGTAGTGAGAGTAGTTGGAGAGTCCGTAACAACAGGTAAGTCAAATGTCGGTTTCTGAGATTTATCATCGCCCTTGATTTCTCTTTCCGAGGTAGGAAAAGGTGAAGAGGTGCCGGTAGTGACCGCTGACGTGGCGTCTACTTCGTCGAGTTCTCTGTTGATGTCCTCGGGTACCGACGATGGAATATTCAATATTTCTGTCGGGATAGCCGATCTGAGGTTGAGCATAGGGCTGTCCTTGAAAGAACTTCCCACAGTCGTGTCTACTTTTTCAGTATTTACATCATCGATAGTGCTACTTTCAGCGGTTTTTTCTTCCACCCTAATACTGAAGTGGGTAGAGGTTTCCACGTTATTTAGTGAAGTGTGTGCGGTGGTAACGAGTGGTTCCCTAGCGGTGGTGGTAGTAGGGAGCGCGGTGTGGCGGTGGTGCGTGAGGTGTGCGTCGTGAGTGTGCTCTCCGTCCGCGGTCTGCTCGAGGATGGTGTCGTCCTCGTGTATCCCAAGCACGGACAGGTCGTCCGGCAGTGGCGGGAACGCCGGGTTGTGCTCGAACAGCGCTGGGTCTTCTTCTTCGAACACAGGCGCCTTCGTCGTAACTGATATCAGGGAATGATTCGGCGTGTTCGAGGGAGACCCCATCATGGGTACTTTAGTCTCGACTGAAGGATATATGTCACTGTTGATAGAATCTTGACTAGCTAGACTTATTTTAGAAGGACGGGGATCTTTTTTTAGTTCCTCATGCGGGTTTATCGAACTCGTAGACTCTTGGACCATAGTAGAAACGGAGGCCAATGTGGACGCGGCCGTTATTTCAATAATAACGGGTGTCTCAGGTTTGAATTCTATAGAAGTGGCAATTGGGCTCTCAGAAGTAGCTTCGCGCACGTTGAGCGGTGCTTTAGAGGACGAGTAGTTGGGGACGTCGATAGTGGCTGACGGCAGAACCTCTTTGACCTTGACATCGCTAAGCACAGGGATCTCCGAGACGGGTGTTATCTCTTTGATAGTGATCTCTTGTTTGATGTTTTCTTTGGGTGGCGTCGGTGCGGGGCTGCTGGTCACCTCATCAGCTGGTAACGTAGACGCCGTGGCACCTGTCGCAGTTGATACACCTGAAATATCAAAATGACGTTTTATTATGTTTATCCCTGTCTTTTAAATATTGATCATTTCAGTCAAGTTTTTTTCTGCTTTAAATCGTCACATAAATGCTCGTATCGAAACATCTAAGCAATAAATTAATATAATATGAAAACTGATATCTTCAAAACATTTGAAAACTGAATCTTCAACATGTGAAAGGCTTCTTAAAATCTTGATTAATATGTGTGATAAAATTATGAAGGAATTAGGAGTACTGACCTCTAAGCGGGCAGTTGTCGTATTCGGGACAGCAGCGGCCTGGCACGAGTCGGGGCGTGCAGTCGTCCCTCACGAAGCACGCGATGCGCCGGCACACCACCTCCCCCCCTTGGCAGTAGCACACGCGGCACGGGTCCTGGGGGTCCACCAGCTTCTCGCCGTTCCCATAAACGCGGCCTTCATGTTCACATTCTGAAATGTGACGAATTTATTTTTAAAAAATAAATAAGGATCTGCTGTTGTGAACCTTGCCATAGCAAATTACCTTTTGCAACTAACGCTCGAAAGATGGTACTACCAGCCAGCGTAAGCTCCCAAGTTATCACAAACCAAACCAAATTCAAAAGTCAAAAGAAGGATGGAACGTAAGTACTCAGACAAAAGTCACCCGCGGCCAGTGGGTACTTCATACATGTACAATTGCTTTTCTTATGAGTTCACTCCCTCTGAACTTTGGGAAAAATGTTAAGTACATGGGATCGGAGAGTTAAGAGGTGCCAGTGCAGTTTTTTTGATAGAAATTGAAAAATTGATTCGAGCATTTTGGTTTTATTGGGTAAAAATCTTACACAGCCAAATTTTTCTTTAGGTGATGGATGACGACCCATCACTTCGGGAACTGTATACTTATTGCCTGCTGTACAGTATGTAGTACAGATGTTTTGTTTTTAAGATGGGTCAACACTTAACCTCAATCTTGACCAAGGTCATAGATCAGGTCGACGATGGAGCGAGTTAACCCAGAAAATGCCTATAAAGGCACTGGTACTCCCACGCACTGACGGAACACAGCAAGCTGTTTGGCGTTGGACTTTGGTAGGAGGGTGGTCGCGAACCAGACGGCCCTTTACAGAGCCTACCACACCGCATGAGACCATAGGACGACACCTCAGATTCAGAACAAATTGAGGTGTCGATGCCTGGGGTGGATTAATAGGGGCAGGTCTCATTTGTGTTTCCATAGTCGCCTCTTACGATACCCACGGAAAGAAATGGGGTGGTGTTATTCTGAACTGATCACAACACGGCAAAAAAGTAGCTGGGGCATCAGTGGTGCAGCGCCTTGCAGTCCCCCGCACCCTGTCGCTCCCGGCGACGAACAATCCCTGTCGCACGGGTAATCCACATCGGGGCGGACCCCATGGTGATGGCGTTGGTATCAAGCGCGGCCCATGGCGATGAGCCGGTCCTTGAGGTCACCTGCCGGCGATCATGACTGTTACAAACCCGTCGCGCGCTTGTTTACGGCGCGTGTGATACAAATCCTGCACACATGGGTGTGCAAAAATCGCGCGAAGGTTTAACGATGCCAACGGCGACGGCAACCACGACAACGACAGCGGCGGCTGGGGAACTTTTTTTCTGCTTTTTAATTCGCTCCTGGGAACTATATTCCCTGTGTATATAGTGTGTGTACTGACCGCACTGGTAGGTGGGGCAGCAGTGGTCGGGGCGGTGCAGCGCCTTGCAGCCGGGCCGCGGCTGGCACGTGAGGTTGGAGCAGGCAACGGCGCCGCCCGCGCACTCGCAGCGCTCGCACGGCGTCGAGCCCGGGAACTTCTCCCCCATGCCGTACACCACATCGCCGACGGTGCACCCACCTGGAATTTTAAAAAAAATTGAACCAATTGCTTCATGTCGTGACTAGGGAATGGCTCTACCAAATCAGCATTATTTTTGAGTTCGTATTTATCTGGACAAGATATTTTTTTTTGGATAATACACCATTGAAATTGCCGCAATAATGTGTAACTTTAAGCCCATTGAAATATTGAACCTTCTCACCTTCTTTTACTCCAGCGTCGAAGATCGTGACATTTGGTAATGGACCCAGAGGACCTGGAAAGAAAGGAACGTAATCAAATAAGGCAATGTGTAAATTTACATACACCCTGAAAATTACAAAGGTTATTCCATATTGGCGTGGGAATTTGGGAGAGTTATGTAGCCTTTATGTTAATCCAGGGTGTCAGCTACCTCCATACCAAATATTATCAAAATTTGTCCAGCTGTCTGAGCGTAAAACAGTAACAAACATCCGTACTTACAAACTTTCGCGTTAAAAATATTAGTAAGTATTGCATAGTCATGTTTTCAAAACACATGTTTAACTACGATATAAATGAAAGTAAATAGTATGAATATTAAGCAGGAGAAAGTGAATAGTTTGAATCCGGGATTCAAAGCCTCTTTTGTCTGCACAACCCTCTCAGACACAGAGCTCTCCTCGGGCTAATTGCCGCCCTCGCTCTCGCCTGCCTACATTTATTTTCAAGTAAAAGAGCACGAGTTTTGTTTCGTTTTTCATCCGTCTCAGATGACAAATGAATGCCTGTGTCCCGCACCCCACGCCCCCCGCAGTTGCCCGCAGGGAATCAGCCTCTCATCATTAAGCTCCGAACACTTTGATTTATTCTTTGATCCTGCTGACGGAGCAAGCGCCGAGTGCTCGCGATTTGTTTTATGTTTCGCATTTCCATTTTTTCCTTTCCCGTTGTTGTTCGAGATATTGCGACCGTTCATCACGCGGCCCGCGTCACTTAAAGCGACTCATCAAGTATATAGCTCTCGAAGCTTTTCGAGGGAGGATCACAGCGATTGGATACTTTTTCTTTATGAGCCGGGAAATTGTGATTATTGTATTATATTGTCAAATGGAACGCGTTTTTTTTTCTACTTTTACCAGAAAAAAAATAAAGAACAACTGATTTAATACATGTAGATGCAGTATTGATAATTATTATTCGCTGAACTTTGCTATGCGATTCCTATTACAGTTTTTAAGGCTACAATATTTCTTTTCTTAATCCTATGATGAAGTAATTGTGATTCTAATGATAAACACGGATACTTGTATTTTTTACAACATAATATAATAGCTATGAAGTTGACCTATGAAATTGCCTATTTTTTTTCAAGCTTTATTTTATTCATAATTTATTTGATTGAACAGCTTATACTAAAATTGTTTTTTATTTAAAACCTTGGCCATATAACGGAGATATTGAGTTAAATTAATACATATTTACTTTAGATCTATTTGCTGAAAAAGAAGCTCAAATATAGCTCGTTTCATCCGTTGCCCGTTTCATTGCTCATTTTTAGTGTACCGTTGTTACAGTTACAACTTTCAATAAAGTAAGTATGATGAAAATAAACTTAATGTTGACCAAATCTTCCCACAAAATTTTGCTAAATTTGGATTTCGCATTCCCGAGAAAATTCCAAAAACGTTAATATGGAAAATTCAGTTTTCCAAAAATATTGTATGAAAAACGGCAATTTCATAGGTAAAGACCTATTATAAACAGTACATTATTGCTCATAATGATTGTAAATAAGCGTACACTTTTGCCAATCTGAATGTTGATTTACTGTCGTTGCGTGTGTATGCGCGCGCGCCCCCGATGCCTGCGTTTGCGCAGGTGGTGGCGCGTGCCGCCGCCGCGCCGCGGCGCGCGTCATTCACCGACATCACACGCGTTATCAATTTATTATACCATACCTACATGGCTTCAAGTTAGAGCATTTAAGTTGATGAATCCATTAATTCCAGACATATACTTTATATGGAACGAACCTGGTGCGAAATGTTTATTACGATTCCTACTAAAACAAGAATAATAAAAAGAGGAAGAATATTTCAATCTTTTGTTACATATCTATTACTACTTACTTGGTGTGAATAACTACATTCAGATCAAAATAATTTTCAGATCAAAATGGCCAACATGAAACATCATTTTCACAAACGTGAAACTCGATCGTTTACTTTGCCTTGCCTACTGAAGTTTAAGGCGACTACAGCACCCGATAAAGGCAGCACACACAGGAGTAGTGCCGTCTCCGTCTCTCAACAGGCCTGGGCCGGCAGTGCAAACAGTGTCGATACACGAAGTTTACGGACTATGAAAGCGTGCGTGCGTAAAAACATGTTCGAAAGTTAGAAAAATGAGATTTATGGAAAGGTAACAGCTAAAATCGAAAAAATGCGTTAACTATTTATCAAGAGTGTTTAATCACGAATATTTTGATAGCAAATTCAAGTTCCTGTGTGCATTTTACTATCGTTTTTACAGCTTAAAAGTTACACAATATCGGTATTTAGAGGTGATTTTGTGAGCTTTTCCTATCGAACCAAAAGTGCTGAATCATATTTTCAGCAAACTACTTATCTAGTTTATGCCCTGAATATTACCGTAGTATTTTTTTCTTCGATTTAATGCAGTGCGTCATGCTTATCTTACGCATCATAAAATCGTAATTAAGGTGCTGTAGTCGCCTTAAGGTTTTTTCAATTTTAGAGTAACTTGTATCTGGACTGAATTTCACAATCATAAAGATGTTGTCGTATTTCATGGCATAATCTTAAATATAATGGCTGAGAGAAAACACAAAACGAGTGTAGGGGGTGGAAAACACTCGAGGCGGGGGGAGGAGTGCGGGAGATGTGACCTCGCCCTCCGCAAGGGCATCGGGTGAACTCTAAGTAGGGCACTCTCGATCCGGGCTTTGACCTCCGACCCTAAGCCTCAATACCTAGCACACCGCCTGCCCCACACTGCGCTAGTCATCATTTATTTTACGAAGTCATTGCCCTATAAAACATGGTAACTAGTATTACTTCAAGTTAGGTGAATTAATATTGCAACTACATATGTGTATAGCGGAATTGGCTTGTGTGAAAAAATACGAAGAAACGGCTATACTGCTTTTCAATTAAAAAACGTACACAAATTAGCATCCACTAATAAAACAAACATAAACATTCATAACATAAGTATAACTGCGATATTATTGGTGCAGAAAATGTAGTTCGTCACTCTTTGAAACACATGTTGATAAAGCTTTTCCTTGAACATGTAATGCGTCGGTCAGTCGATGCTGCGGCACCTTATCAAAGTCATCACGTTTCCCACTCGTTATGCTGTTCACCTCTCGCCGTATCACTACGAAAACAACAAGAAGAAAACGAGGACATTACGTCCACATAACACAATACAAGCGCACTGCTGAAACCACGTTTTTTGGCGATTACATTTTATAAATCTGATTCTTTAAACGGAAACTGTTATGCCTTTGAGACTAACTTTAAAAATAGAGATAAAACATTTTTTCTCTGAACTCGTGGAAACCTAAAGCACTAGTCGAAAATTAGATAATTTTCAATAGAAACTGAAGAAACCAAACTTGGCGCATGTTATCCAGGTCATTCGGCGAAACCCCTTATACCTGAAACCCCCACAGCGAACGCCTGTGATTTACCATACCAGCTCTTTTACCTACCAAACCCTAAAAACTAGCTTTGCGTAGAACTTAGGACTAGGTCTAGGTAGTGAGTGATATTTTTACAGCAAGGTACGGACGGAGCCCCACTGTCTGTGTAGATCCAGAGGGATTTTGTAGAGCTCAAACTAGATTTTAAAATCAAGTATGGCTCCTAATTTATGAATGAAAATTGCGACGACTTACCTACGATAAGTGGATCTTCTTATCACGTTGGGAAAAGGGTGCGAGGCTACAAGCACGACAAGATGTCGATTGATGTAATTACCTACGGAGAAGATAATTGCCCACGCACGTGGCCGTAGCGTATCCACGGCATAACTCATTAGTTTTATCTTAAGTAGGTTTGACATTAAAATACCAAAGCGTTTTCCTAAATCTTCATTTTTAAAAACATTAGTTTGTATTCTTATGGGGTGATTCTCTCCGTGAATCTGAACAACTTTCACTAAGAAACCGATTAGAAATTCTCAAAACAAATTCCCATTAAAAAATTCTCAAAACAATTTCTGATAACCTTCACAATTTGTGTCAGGCGTGGCATCAAGTAGTTCGCTGGAACCACTGATGCTCTGCCTACCCCGTTAATATTTTGTTGGCGTGAGCGTATGTATGTATGTAAAACAAATTCGACTTCACATATTAGCTGATCGCACAAGTTGTATGAACAAGCGAAAACTGTTTTCCATATTGTTCCTTGGAGAAAGTTGTTCAGTTTCGTGGGCTGATTCATATCCTTAATGTTCACTAACTAATTTAAAGTCACCCAATATATTTAGCGTCCGCTCGACAAAAGTTGGGATTGGCTACTTTTGCATAGAAATAATGTCGCAGAAGATATACTACAGAGTGAAATTGAAAACATTCGACAAACTTTGAGGGATGAATCTACCCATGATTACGAACAACTTTTTCTATGGGACCAACTTTCCAACTAAAAAACAAAAATGTTCCATACATTTTGCTTGAGTAGGTATTGAACTTTTGTATGGAACAGCATATTTTTATTTTTTAGTAGGAAAGTTGGTCCCATAGAAAAACTTGTTCGTAATCATGGGTAGATTCATACCTCAAAGTTTGTCGAATGTTTTCAATTACACCCTGTAGTTTGCTGCAAGGATAACCATTTGGTAACAAATCTTAAACCTTATATGTACAGCAAATTACAACAAAATCGCGATTTTACGCCAATCTTAACAAAATATTGCTTATGAAAGGCGGTGAGTCATTGTAATCACTTCAGTCACAGATTGTTTTATCCGGATTCGCCCTCCGCCGGCGCCGAGAACATTCTCATACAGTCAAAGTTTTGTGGATCTCGGGTTTGCTTTTGCGGTAATATTTATCTTGCGGTTTATTGTGTTGAGATGACGCCATCCACAGATTCGTATGACGTCATCGTGGACAGTCATAGTGTATCCTTTAGGTTTTCTTTTAAAAGGGAAACAAATAGCGTCTAAAGTCGTTTGGTTCCATTCGCGGGTCACTATTGTAGAATTATCCATATTTTCCAACAGAAACGGGGTAGGGGTTCCTACGGCGAGGATCTTCAATCGGCTAAGAGTGACTTATGTAATTTGTCCGGGGCTGTGTGCTGTATGCGGTGCGGTACGGCGCTAGATACAGCCTGTCACGAGCGATCGATCGCACCTGCCCGCGGGCCCGCGCCCAGGGGCATTATTTTTGAATCTTTTGCCTCGTGTCGGGCTCTTATTGTTTTTGCGTGGATACTAATTATTACTTAGTTCGCTGGCTCAACGACCCAAAGTGGATCTTGGCTTCCGACATTAAAGTGCGCCATTTCAATCCGTCTTGTGTTCATTTTGACCAGTCGTGCACTTTTAACTCTATTAGGTCTTTGGCGACTAATTATTAATTAAAGTTTTCATCACTACACTTCAACGAACGGGTCTACCAACTCTTTAATTCTAGCGGTGCAAAAATCCACAAAAATTCAAAATCCACCAATAATTTTTTATCAGCATTTTGACGAGGCTCGGGCGTTAATTTACAATAATGTCAGCCTCATAAAGAGACTTCGAAAATCATAATAAATCAATTTCCTTCCTATCTCATAAAAGTCATAAAGTCCTGATTGACTGTGTGTTATTTAGTTCCTCCTCTGGGTCGTAACCGAACTACGACATACAATATCGACGTGACTTTATTCATACTTGTAGTTCGATATGCTACTTTTTCAAAATGAATCATAAATGAATCTAACGTTAGTACAGAAATCTTTGAAAAAAAAACAGATTTTAGAGTTTCTATCTATGCTTGTCTCAACTTATAGGTCCTTATAAATAACTATCTGACTTGACTTTATTACCACTTCAGCGGAGTTGTAAGGACTGCTACTCCTATACTTGTCCATCTAAATCCTCTCTCAGCCTCTTTCTGTACATGTATTAGGGGATGTACGAGACTGTGTGGCGTTATACCTACATATATCTCAAGTGTCACCCTACCCAGGGTGCAACATTCGGCTCCCAAATCTAGACGTCCTCGAGAGTGCTGAGTGGGGCGGGGGCGGGCGGGGCGGGGTGAAGCACCCTTCAGCTGGTAATGAGGCGAGTGCAGGCGCAACATCTCGTGTGCCACTCCTGACGCCTCAGCGAGACATTCAAGCACGAACAATTCTTTTCAATTCTAGGGAACTAAAATATACCGTGTAACCGCACCGAATACTACTCATAAAGAGTACTTCAGAGTTCAGGACACGCCTGAAAATATTTTGTAATTATGTGTAATGATATTTTTCAAACGCTATACTGCAGAACTATTACTTGCTTTTCGATTTATTTGCATATTCAATACCATCAACACTATTGTGACAATTTTGCTTGGATCTAATTATTCCCGCCAAAACCGGGTATAAAGATAAGATGTGCGCTGTGATGACGGGAGTTCAATCGGGCTAGATGAGGCAGGTGCACTTGCAATTCCCGGGCTCGCGGGGCGGGGGGAGGGGGAGGCGGGGCGCGGGGGGCGGCGGCCGGCTGGACGGCATTCCTCGAGTGACTCAGCCGGCGTGAGGCATGCGGCATGTGGTGATACAACCAGACCCATAGGCGAAACCTAACGTACACTCTACACCAGATCACACTATCTATCGAGCTATTTTCTGTCTTAACATAAGATGATGAGATCCAATTGATTTTGGCCATGGCAACCACATCGCAGTCTGTTGTCTGTTTTTAACAGAAAAACAATAAAAAAACTTGACGTTTTTTTTACTTTACTACATCTTGAATGTTAAATTGTCACGGCAAGAGTGATCTGACCAGAAAAAAGCTCTTACGCATTTTGTTATTCAAAATTGAATACCGCATTGTCGTCTCCTTAACTAACATTATTAATTAACTTAATAAATGTAAGCAACGGCTACCTACACGTAACGCGATGTCTAATTATCATCATTTCGGTACAAAGTTCAAATTTTTTAAACTATACGAACAAAAACCTATGCACAACTTACAGAAGTTACGATAAACAAGAGCTAGAGTTTCATTTGATTTCATCAGAATTGGCAATTTGATGTAACCTCAGACGACTCAGACAGGCTGCAGCGTGCCAATGACGTCACACAATCCAAACATGCCATCTTCGAATTCTGAGAAATGCGGCTCGAGTTTCTTCGTGATGAGATGAGTCATCCCTCGGTTCCAACTTCCATGATCTATTGTCGATTGTCGCGCGACAGATCGCTTACCTAATTATATTGATGACAAACAATGAGCATTATGTGAATTTAGTTTACATAGCGTCAAATATAATTTTTATTGTTATTGAGATTTGCTTACGCAATCTTCATATCAAGGCGTCTATTCCACGACGTCTGGTGTCTATGGCGGTGGAATGACAATGGTCACCATTTTTACCGACGTCAAAAAAGGAGGAGGTTCTATGTTCAACTGTATGTATTTTTTTATGTATGTTCACCGATTACTCCGCCAATTATGGACCGATTTTCAAAATTCTTTTTTTTTCTAAAGAGTATACTCCAGAGGTGGTCCCATATAATTTTAACGAAAATGATTCTGCGCTTTTAAAAAACAAAAAATACTAAAAACCAGAACATCATCTAAATAAATGAGTGACATTTTCGTTTGTGGTTATCTGCTAATAGATATTGTAGTCTACAAAAAATACTAGTTATCTACTTTGTGCGAACTGTTGTTGGGATTGAAGTACGTTTTTAACGTGGAAAATCATATCCGTTCAAGTGGCGAGACTGAGAACTATCCAAAGAAGACAATTTTAGCCCAGTAGCAACGGTACCGTATAACAATGTCATTATACCCTCAAATAATAACTTAATTTTTTAGACAATTAGACGAAAGATTAAATTTAAATGAAACCGAAATCATAAATGATGCGACTTGATAACGGCTGGTTTGACTATAGCGGCGCCATTGCCCACGGAATGTTAAGTTGCTGGGTAGTTTGCAGCATAACTTTCAGAGTATATACTCGTTCGAACAAAAAAAGAATTTTGAAAATCGGTCCATAATTGGCGGAGAAATCGGTGAACATATACATAAAAAAATACATACAGTCGAACATAGAACCTCCTCCTTTTTTGAAGTTGGTTAAAAATGGCGACCATTGTCATTCCACTGCCATTTATTAGTAGAATAGCTCTCCAGGAGAACCGTATGTAGACCAAGTAAATACACAAAATTACATACTAAATTTCAGAATAACAAATGATTGAAATACAAACAGTCAATGAAAAAAATTTAGAGAATGGATGTTTGTTACTCCTTTATACAAAGACTTCTACACGGATTTTGATGAAACTTTTCAGTAATATAGCTTAGACATTACAATAAAACATGATTTCTCCGAATTTATAATGGTGGGGGGTTCCGCTTTCCCTGAAGTAACATTTATATTAAACTAGCTTTCCGCCCGTGGCTCCGCCCGCGTGGACTACAGTTTATATCGTGCCCAACTGTGGGATGAAATGTAGCCTATGTCCTTTCCCAGGCTCTAATCTATTTTTGTACCAAATTTTATCAAGTTCGGTTCAGTTTAGACGTGAAAGATGGACAGACAAACAGAGTAACTTTCGCATTTATAATATTAGTATTGATCATAATAGTAGAAAAATCATCCGTTTTCGAGTGCATTAAAAAAAATTTTGCTTATACATTACAATACTCCATATTGCCTATTGATAAAGCTCTTACAATTATTGAAGTATTAAACCTTATTGCTTTTAAACTAAGACAAATGTAAATAGATACATATTGTAGGATATAAATTAATTATATATACTTATAGAAATGAAGAATATAAGAAGAATTGTAAATATGCATGAACCTAATTCCTAAGTTGTTTGCTGTGCACTTGCAGGGTTTCGCATTAAACGCTTATTATGTTTTAAGATCGTGCGTTCCTAGCTAGGGTTACACAGATCTTAGCTACTGAATGTGAAAAGGCAAATAAAGTATTGAGTATAGATAATAAAATGTAAGTTACCTGCAGAGCAGATTGTAGCCAGACTGAGCGTCATCGTCAGCAGGAGGAGATAGAGTTGGTGCCCGGGCGAGGACATGTCGCCCTTTGACCTGGAATAACAAATATTAACATTAAATATAAACACTACACATTCAAAGGCCCACACTAAGGTTTTCCATTGTGTCGTGGGTCCCTCGGAACATACATAAAGACAGACACAAACATCCATGACCCGAGAACAAATATCTGCTTTTTAACAAATATTTGCCCCGACTGGGAATTGAACCCAGGACCCATTGATCAAGAGGCAGTGCCGCTACCACTCGACCAAACCGGCCGTCAAACGTGACAACATTTTATAAATACAGTTGAAGGAAGAAAGGTTGCCTGGAAGGAATTGCTACCTAGCAATAAGGCCACCTTGTTGTACACTATGTTTTATGTTCTGTTAATTGAGCTGTATGTCTTTGTGTGCAAATGAAGTATATTGTATTGTACTGTATTGAATTTTGTTAAGAATAATAAATGTTTGATGTGACTTCAAGATTACGACTAACTACTATATTTTTGTGATGTGCCATATCGTCACATCGGACAAAAGTGAAAGTGTTGGAATAATCCAACACATATGTTGGAATTGAAACATAAACTGAAACGAGTGATATCGTACTTGTCACTTACAAACGCACGTTTTTTACTTATATCTTATAAATACCGGTGATCTATTCGTTTGTTTGCCCTAAACCCGTCAGCATCTATAATGATGAGGAGCTAAAGCACGCCTAGCATAGTAATCTCAAGGGCTCTGGGGTCACCGGCCTGCGCAGCGCCCGCGCATCTTCAAGCGCAGCGCAGGCGCATTGCACGCGAGCAGCGAACTCGTTACCTACCTCTAGTATAGATGCTGGTATTGATGCAGCTGCATACAACAGCGCACTCTGATCACCTGGCGATGTATCAAATACATTTATTTGTCTTGCTATACGCACACACGCAAAAAAGTAAATAAAGCTTTTCTTTGCTAGCCCTACGCGCCGGTCACTATAGCAGATGAGTTGGCTGGCAGAAATCTCTTTAATATGAGTTCGCACTTGTTACTTATATTTCATAAATAAACCGGTATCATCTGTGTGTAACATGAAGAATGTTTTGAAAATAAGCAAGGTACTCGTAGTCCATTTTATTTACAAGACTATTTTACCGAAATATGTATACGCTTCTGATCAGTCAACTACTTTAGCCACCCATCATAAATACAAAGAAATAATATTTAAAATAAAATAGAAAACTTGTGAAAATATATTACACGACTCATCAGCAGCTTACAGCTATGCAAGATAAGGAGAAGCACTACATAAACAATAATTATTTTGTGTCAAAATTATGACAAAGTGCCACAATAGGCCGGCAACCGAGTCGGTGGCGGGTGGCGGGCGGTGGTCCAAGACCGGCAGTCATCGCTCATCATTCAATCGCCGGCCGACTTCTCAATAGGATAATCTGTCAGTTGTCGTATCGCTCACTATCTCTAATGACCTTCCGTGTGAAAGGCCACGCAGGAAGCTCCCGCCCCCTCCAGACTCTCTCCCACCGGCTGAAACGGAGCCCCGCGGTTATTACTATTAATGACGATGTTGCCAGCCAGACTGCCACACAATGACATCAAAACTAGACAAAACGAAAGCAAATGGCAAACCGGACATGAAAGTAGAGCATGTTCAAAATACTGTGCCGATAATTTATCAATTGACACTTGTGCCAATTTTTTACAATAGGTACGTTCTAGAACTACCCCTATTGTAAAGCGGCAATAACTAATTTCCGAGTTGGTATCAAAGCGGTCCGTACATTGACCTAAAATGTGTCAAAACATGAATCTGCACAAAAAGATAGCGGTTGGTGGCGCCCGCGTCTGCGCCGGCGCCGGCGGGAATGCGGCACAATCACTTTTTTACGGTTCTGCATCTTCGATCAATTAGAATTGAGGCTTTTTTGTCCTTAAATCGCATTGTACGAAATCAGGCGTAAAAATATTTTAATTGTGACTCATGCGGTGCTTTTTGTTCTTCACTATCTCACCGCCCCGCCGAATACTTAGTCCTAATACCAAATGATATTATGTTGGCACTATATTAGTTCCAGTTACGACTGTTGCAGATATTTGAGATGACAAAGTTTTTCTCAGTTCATAATGAGCAACTAAATACATCTGGGGCTCGTAATGGTCCTGCTTTATAATTGAGCGGTCACGGGTTCGGCGGGACCATTTTTGTGTAAAAACCACACGGGAATTCACAACAAAAGCGGAATTTTTGGTAATATTTGAGTGTAATTCATTCAATATTTAAGTAATAGTAAAATAAACATGTAGGGCCTAAAATTTAAAATGAAGATTTGAAAAAATATCGTAGCTGCATGTTTGTTCATATTTAGTAAACTTAAATATAACCTGGCAAGATAGGTAGTCCGTTTCCGCACAAGAATACATTACACGACCGTGAAATAAATTTGACTAAGTTTGTACTTTATCAAGAAGTACTATGTAAATCAGCCTGCGGATCACAATATGAGACAAAGCACTCGCTCACGAGTGTGTGCAAAACACGGCCAGTGTTGTGACCCAGATATTATAGCGACATGCGGGCGCGGGCGTAGGCGCAGCTAGATCCACAGAACGCATAAACCAGCCACGGACACCTGTGTACTGTACAAATAATATAACAACTATCTCACAACAACCTACTAGAGACACGGAAAAACGGGTTAGCATCAACACGTGCATGTTTTATATTTTAGCAACTTAGGGACCCCTAAGTACCACCATCATCACCACCGTCTCTTAGTAGTATTATCTTATTCCACGTCAATTAGGTACCAACCTAAGGTACCCACACATACATCAAACAGAAAAAACGATGGAGAATGAAGCAGAAAAAATTTAGAATGAAGGAAGTTCACAGCATTGTGTGGCGTGTCCAATTATTAAAAAACTATTTTATAAAGCTAATTTGAGTTTGTAAACATCTTCCGCAGTACCTACCTAACTAACGATGATTCTATATGTATTTCGTTCGAGGTTACAAACTTTACAATCATGTGTTAGTTTAAACAAGGCTCAATTTGTACACTGCTGCTTCAAGCTACAACATGGAACACAACAAAATACGTAATGATAATCATCATCTTAATAAACGAAGGACGTACAGAGGGCGGCACAAGTAGGAACCCATACGTGCACTTTGTGCTGTTGCGATAAGAACGGGTTTTTAATAAATTGGGGTAACCTAATGTGCTGGCTTCTGTAAACGCTGAACAAATTAATCCTCCTCAAAGGATCTTCCTATTGCGTTCCTGTGTCACCCTTCCTTTCTTTGTTTCTTTGAAAGATCTCGATCCACGTAGTACGCCTTTCAGCCATGGTCGCCACAGGACGACTTTTCACTCTCCTGCCCCAATGGATTATAAATTAATCACATTTCTGTTATCATTTCTTTAATGTAGAGCAAAGAAAAAGTTCGATATTGAAGAGACGTGCAATAGTTTTTAAAAATCACTTTTAGAAAGTACTTCCTTTAAGTCCATTGAATGCCATTTTGTTACAACTACTCATTTTGTTACCTTTCTCTACATACCCAGCCGCGATATGAACATAAAATAAAAATTGTGTCATCGTATTTAATTATCAAATCCTGAAATGACCTCTATGTGCAGCGATAAGCCAAAGTTTATGGCAGGCGGGTTTTGGCGATGCAAATTATACAACTCCTTGTTATGTAACTCGAACACAACTGCATCTTAGAGGCACACTGCAGATGGACGTCTGCGTACTACACGCGGCAGGATTTACACAATACGTTTGACACATGATTAGATATATTCCATATCGGTGTGGATAGAGTATTAATTGTTGATCAACAAAATATTCTGCGGATGCGAATCTCGATTGCCATGAATATTTGAAAATCTAATTATTAATTACTAGAATTTCGGTCGGGACTTTGTTTCCGTGGGAATTCGGGAAAATTATGTAGCCTATGTTACTCAGGAATAATGTAGCATCCTAGTGATGGTGAAACAGAACTTTAGAAATCGGCCCAGTAGTTTTTAAGTTTATTCGTAACGTACAAAAATAAAAAATTTTCCTCTTTATAATATTAGTGTAGATTTTCAAGTTTTTGTGCGAAGTCTAGATGTGTATAACATGTTTGAATTTACAAAAAATGTATCTACGTATGTAGCATATCAGTTTTATAGGGGAAGTAGTATAAGCCTTGCTAAGTTTGGGGTTAGGTGGCGCTGCGTAGTTGTCCAAAAATATTTATTTATATTTTCTAAGGGTTGTATGTATGTATGTATGTATTTATTCTTTATTGTACATGAGCATAAGTTACACAAAACACATTATAAGAGAAAAAAAACAGTAAAAAGGCGGACTTATCCCACAAGGCGGACTTATCCCACAAGGCGGACTTATCCCTCAAGGGGAAGGAAAAGAGAGACGTAAGAAAGAAAACTGTAGGTGTGGACTGTCCAAGGTGAGACCTTTGAGTGTGGTTTTATTTATTTAAATGATCCATACAATGGTCGATTAGGTTTCACACTGCATACAATGAGAGCAATCACGGCTAAGTGCGGTTAATTTGCTGTTTACCGGCGTCGCCTGTACAACGAGCGCGGAACAAGGAAAACTACATCCGTACTAGGAATAGAACAGAAATACACATTCGAAATACAAATCACAACAGGCAAATTAAAGATAAATAACATCTCAGTGACCTTTATGTAGTACGCGCACAGAATATAGGCCATTGCGAACATTGTCCTCTACGTTGCCAGCTCCCTGACACATGAGGCATTAACACACACACAGTGATTTCAAAATGTGAATAAGGTCATTGACATACGTAGAAACAACAAGTAGAGGATGCCTGAGATTCGTTCAATTTCTTTCCCATAAAAATTTCGTGAAATCCTTCCTTTATTCATTGCCTACGCTATAAACGGAACCTTTGGCCTTTCAGCTTGCAAGGGTTTGGCCTGGGTGTTGATGGATCAGTGAGTCAGAAAATTTTATATGCTAAAAAAATATTTGCCTCGTCATACAACATGTATGAGCTGAGCAAGATCGAGTGAAAGGTTGGATTTTATTTTATTTCAAAGATCTATTTTCTTAGGTTGTAAGGAAGTGCCTTCGTGTTTCAAAGGGAGGCTCGTGCCTCTCGGTGGGGACGTATATGGCCTGGTAAAAAAATAATAATTGGGAAGGTGGTTAAGTTTCATGGACGAGCACATAGTAAATTCATCCCTTATCCTCGTGTTCGCGACTAACAAATAAATTGTAAGTTTGCTAGTGGTAGTTATCTGCTGGCGACAGCAGGGAAATGTGAGGCACTTTGAATTGGCGGGAAGAGGTGAGTGTCCTTACGAGATTAGTATTCTAATGGCTGTACAAGGAATAGAAATAAACACAAATCACCGGCAATTGGAAGACAAATGACATCTCAATGACCTTCGTGGGGGACGCAGGCTGAATATATAGGCCAGTGGACATTTTCCTCAACATTACACAAGCCGGAGGCAAAGTGACCCTCGCACTGAACCAGTGAATCACACGATTATCGCCACTTCAAGCCTATTTAGCGAACAAAGTAGCCTAACGAACACACATTATTCATCGCAGTCACCTGAATCAGCAGGTCAAGTGCGATTAGATGGAGTTAGGGATAAACTCTTTCTGAGGTTAAGCTACAATATAGGTACTGTTAGTTATAAATACTGCTAGGTGGCCAATTACCGTATGTAGAGGCAATTTTGTAAATGACAAGTACCGTATTTCTATATCTTTTGTCATAATCATAATCAGTTATCATTCTACTTGCTTTATATTTTTGAAACTCGTTTCACTGAAGTGAATAGGCTTGGAACCAAATATTAACAGCATACAATGATGTGTACATACATGAGTATGTGTATTTAGACTTACCCTAGAACCGTCAATCAAATGCTATAGAAAAAATTGGCTAGGATGACCGGAAGAAGCGAGAGTGCGTGCGAAAGTGCAACTTTCACCTGCTGGTGAGTGCGGCCGCGGGTCGCTTTGTTGCTAACTGTAGCAACATAATGATATTCCCGTGCCTATTCCTAATTTCACAAATGGGACGATTATTTGTATCGCACAGACGAAAATGTATTTAAAATCACATCCACACGTTAACCAGTTTAATCACATCCAAAAGTAACCGCTTTTGGGTAGTAACGCTTTTCAAAATTGTCACTCAGCTAATATTCGCTCTCGTTAATGGCTAGCTTTTCTGATCTAGACTTGAAAGGGAAAAGAAAATCTAAGTAATAAATCCTATCACTACTAGAGAACAGAATATTGCAAAGATCACGTTTTAGATCTCATTTGATCGTCCGCGGTTACATCAAACCGCGCGTACTATACTTCTTCGTATGTCGACCTGGACAATTTTTTTGTGGACAGTACGGCATTATCTGGGACCTGGTCTTCGCGAGAGCAGGAACAATGACTGATGGGCTATGACATATGGTGTGCGGAGAGGTTGCACTATAAGATATATATGATCCTGCAAATTACATCTTCGATTACCAAGGGGCATTTAAATTTTTCTTAGGATGTCGCTTGTATATTTATTCAACCTCCAACTAATTGCAACGCTTGCACCAGAGTTGCACACAACAATTAATAGAACGTCGTTTTGTATGTAAATACAAAAAGTATAAGTCTTGTAAGAATATTTTGAAATTTTGTTAAAAGTATTAAATTAACGAGTTGAGTTGAGTATTGGCAAATAGCATTTCATAGCCCATAAACGTGGTTAATACATGCCTGCGAACTAACTGGAGCAGCGACCGCCGACCGTGGCCACCGGCCGGAACTTAACTATTCCACCGAAAATACTGACTGTTTAATATAATCTTTGGAAGATCCTGGACAGTTTTATTTTATTTATGTATGGGTTCGCTCTTGACCACAATCTAGCCCAGGGGCGAAGATGTGGTCGAGGATGTAGCTCACCCAGAAGATGCCTATTCACTCGAACTTTAAAGAGACTCGGTTGTATGAGCCCGGAAACACATACGCGAGCAGAGAATTCCATTTCTTAGCGGTGCGCAGTATAAAAGATGAAAAGAAGCACTTTAGTACGGATTAGAGTAATCTCGGCAAGGTAAGGGTACCACACATTGCGTCTGGACGTCAGGTATGAAAAGGGGCAAGCGGAATGACAGTTACGTTTCATCATAACTTAAAAAAATGTTCACTTTTTCACAAATTACTTTATTCTTATCTATTCAGGGGGGTTTCTCTTTAATGCTTGGTAGTACAGTACTACCACGCTACTTTAAAGGGTAATAAATGCATCGTTTTCTATTTGTTTATTTGAGCTGTCGTGAATAAACCAATGGTCGCGAATTCCCCCGCGGTCAGTGTGACAGTAAAAGTATGTCGTAGTGAATCACAGCCCGAGGCTGACTCAGTATAACGGATATTAAATACCCACTTCCCTGAGAGGAAGGCTGGGCGTGTGCACGCACGTCGCATCCTCTGTACACCAACGGCGGTGTACCACGCGTGCTAATCGTAGACCATAAGTAAATATAAATCCATGAGATAGATAATGCGAGTAGCGTTTTTTTGTCAATCCTATCAGCGCAGCGGGCCCATCTATGATATAAGGTGCATTGCGACCGGAGCCCGCGTGACGTCGCCTGCGCCTGCGATCATTCATGGTATTGTATTACGACTCCAAACATTTCAACAAAGTAATCGCAGAGTATAAACACAAGTTGACGAGCGCTTGCATCGCTTGAGACGGTATAACAGCATTATCGACTGTTGCCCATAGAAATAAATAGACCGATTGGCTTCGATAATTTATCATACATTTGCATAAATAATGTAACAATTAAGCGAATATTCCTAAAAATGTTACATTAAAACGGATTACGTGGAATTTTTTTTAATTGATAAACATGTAGCGATGCACTTCGTACCTGTTAGGGCCGAAGATGACGTCAGGTGCATGTTTGTTGGTGACGGACATCGGCGCCGCCACGCCAGCGCGTGCGCACACGCATGCATATCCGCAGATTTTAGTTAATATTGCATGAACGATGACTACCAACAACACACTACCAGGGACAACCACTCTTATCTATGTAGAGTCTTTTACACACTTTCGTAAATTATATTGCTCCACATTAAAACAAAAATGATTACCAAAATCTGATCTGATAGCATTGCAAATAAAGCAGATGCGAAATACTCGTACTAGACTGAATGTTTAAATAGTGGACGGCAAAAATATACACAGTGCTTTATAATTGTATACCCAGTTGTTAACTTGTTGCGCTTGCGACTGCGTAGCCAGTAAGTCTAGCGCGGCTAGTGGTTGACCTAAATAATCATTTAAATATTGTTGTATGAAAGCATTGCTTAAGATGGTATTGAGAATAATAAGAATATACACGTGTATACACTTGTCTAGGGATATTGCACAATTTTTCATGCAAAAGATGTGGAAGTCAAAGTCAAAAAAATTGCTTTATTTCACAGAACATTCAGGATTTCAGGATGTTAATTAAAATAAGTCAAAGTTACATCAAAGGATTTAAAGGCTTTTTAATTCTAATCAATGCATTTTGTTTTACTTAGAATTTGTGGAAACGCAATTTCCATCATTTTCGTACAAAAAGCAGAAAAAAGTGCATTTTCGTTTTCGTTTCCGCTAGAGATAATTAGTCCGTGCGGAAACCCATAGTTTCCATCATATTTTCATTTCACAAACAAGCAAAACAAAATTTATTGATTAGGATTGTTTAGATTTAGAACTTGCTCATCTGAAAATGTATCCCCCGACTATATAAAGTGAATAAAATGAAAATGATTTGGTCGAGCGGCAGTGGCGCTGCCTCTTTATCGACGGCTTCTGGGTGCGATTACCAGTCGGGGCAAATATTTGTGTCATGGGTGTTTGTCTTTATGTGTGTTTCGAGGGACTCACGACACAGGGAAAACCTTAATGTTGGCCCTTGACTTGAGTGTGTACCGTTTATTTATTTGTTTATTTACAGTCTTCAAGCAATGTAGAGCTATTTAAGAAGTATGTAAGTACCAATATGTGAGGAGAAATAAATATACGTCTGCTCAGTGCAGCGTGGCGACTATAAGCTAATCTTCCTATTTTAAGAGAGACATGTCCCAGCAGTGGGTCTGTTATGGATCAGATTAAGTTAGGTTTGTGAAACTGAAGTGAAGTGATTGAAGTGAATTGGATCAGGCTAACTGCTAACTGTACCTAGAGTGAAGTGAACACAACAGATTAATGAAAATAATAACACGCATGCAAACTACAAAGATGTTATTGAAACTTGATGTCTTGTGGGCTGTCACCGGGCGCGGGCGCGGGCTCGGCTGTCGACGAGAGATGGCGGTCGGGTGTCGCGGTAATTACCATTCTTCGCGAGCTGCGCGCGCGCCGCCCCGCCGCGCCGCTTGCGACACGCGCCGCACCCCGCGCCACCCCCGCCTACATTTATTACGATTTACGCCAAATCCTCGATTCACCGGGCGCACCGACAATTACGTTGCGCAAGTACGAGTATCCGCGTACGTTAAACGTGGTTTAATTTAACCGAACCGCGCGCATTTTATATTCTCCCCGCGACACAGCGCGGCGGCGCCGGCGCCTGCTCCCTAACGTTATATAAACGCTTATAATTACTATTTAAAGTGTCCAAGTCAAACATCTTGCCCTCAACAAATTAGTTTGTATACATTTATCACGTGACCCTGTTCAACTCGGTTTTATTTTTAACAAAAAATTTATTAAGTATATTGTTTAAGATTCTCGCGGCTATTTTCACTATTTCATCCGTGATCGTGGTGCTCATTTTAAACTAAAATCGTGGTAAGAACCCTATGTTTAAAAATAGAGAAAATCTAATCATTTCAGGATCCATGGTGGGTGGTATCAAAGGAAACCGGTGTGCAATATTTTACAGCGAGTGATGCATTACTAAGGACTAATAAGACAAAAACACCGCATCGAATAATTGACATCGTGAGGTTATGACCTGTTTTTCCACAGTTAGTCTCAGAAATGACCAATGACGGCATTTGACTACAAAAACCAGCCTGACGCATAGACTGTTTGTGCTGATGATACAACAGGTGATTGTTTTTGGCATAACACAAAAAACACGCGGCTGAGGTCATTGCGTCAGTAATTAAAATTCCTGAAGAGCGCGCGGTGCTGCGCGAGCGTGCAGCCTTCACGGGGCGGCTGCGGGCGGCGCCGGGCTGCGGGCACCGGCCGACGGGCACCGGCCCACCGGCCGACGGACACCGGCCGACATGCCCAGCTTATCACACGTCTCACTATCATTAGTCGAGATAATCACACGGTTAGACGCTGCAAGCCGCAGCACGTCTCAGAGCAACGGATGTTTGATCTTATTGCGGTTTTCGACACGACAGACAATAGAGAAATCGAATGGTGCTATTATGCGGTGGCAATTTGCGTACTTTATCGCTAATCCAATACTTGTTATTTGCTTTTTGTGATTCTATTATACAAGTATTTTATGATAGAACCACTAAAGGCTGGATCTGGAAAAACTGGGTGCAAGGAAGATATTTGTATCAATCTAAATGAATCCACCTAAGAACTATTAATTTTACGCTGAGCTCATCTTGGACGAGATGCGAACATTATTTTTTCTAATAAAATCTTACATGAACGTGTAAATAAGTCACTGACAATCTTCTTTTGAGAAAATAGTTCTCTTACTTGCTCTATTTTACTCAGAGAACACACGAATTACATGCTTATAAGTTAATTGCAACAGTTATTGTATAGTTTATAAATTAACTACAATGAACAAACGCGGCACACTTTATAATGCAAGCATTCTCCAAATATTATTGAACGATCAAATTGGGTAGAATGTAAACCGTTAGAATACTAAGCTAGTTGCAATTTTCCGGAGGGAAAACGCCGGCCCGGGGGAGCGAGATACCACAGTCACTACAGTACATGTAGCAGGAGGCTTTAGCACGTACCTGATCATGATGAGCAGGGCTGGCTGTAGGTGGTCTGGAGCGCGTAACTCGGCACTGTATCGCGGCAATAGGCGGCTCAGCGTGCGTTCGCCATGTCGTCCGGCCGGCGCGGAGGCTCGCTCGCGAGTGGGCGGAGCGCCGCCGCCGCCGCCCGGCCCGCGCCTGCCTGGTGCCTGCGACCCTGCACGCGCTTTCGCGACTCCTCTTGTGACGACCCTCTTCCGGACTTGGCATTTTTGGAACTCTATCATCTAAGACTTATTTGACGTAATCGCTTGTCAATTACAAGTTGGAGTCACCCTTAGAATTGTGTGTTTTCCAAACACCATGTTATGCATCAGTGTTTACTTGCCTCCCCGCTCCGCACGGCTACAGTCTGCGGCACGCATCTCTCACAATCCCAACCAATCTTCAGGGATAATTTTTGGAGGGAATTTTTTAACTGAAACAATGTTAAGGAACATCAGATACTTAAATTAAGATAGATGGAAATGTTAGGGAAAATAAGTACTTAAAAAGTAAGTATCTAAATACATTTTCAACGTATTTTGGGTCCGTGTGTTATTCCATGCAGTTTTGTTGTCACTAATTTTTTTAAGTATTTGTTTGATAGATTTTATTTATAACGGACGCTACGTAGATGCGCTTATTAACCCAGGAGCATGACTTTAACATTGGTAGGAAGACTTCTTTTTACAACCAGACAAGTAAATAAAGTTCCCACATAAATTCCCACAGGAAAATAGGCGTCCTCTAGTTTTACTAGGCTTACTATTTTAGCGCACAGCCTTATTTTCAGCTAATTAAACAGTTATTTAACTTACAATGGACGGCTATTACTCGGATAACCGCATTAGTCTCGCGGAGCTCTGACTCACCTACACAAATAATTACTTCGTTATCTTTTGTTATGATTTATCGATTGTTTATTATTACAGACAAATAGTAAATTCATTTTAATTAACAATGTAAATATGTAATTAACAGGTAATCTGGTTTTTTTTAATAATTTAACTAGGAAAAACGAAGGCAAATTAAACCTACATTTTGTTACAAAGGTATTTCAGGTACTATTTATTCCCAAAAATACTATCAACATTAGTTTTGTGAGTACTATAGGTACTTCAATTTATCCAAAAAATATGTAACTATCATCCTAAAAAATATACGATCTTATACGTAAATACATTCGGCGGCTGGTAAATACAGTTTGAAAATCAAAAATCTGTTGATCTGTAGAAAAAAATCCATACCTACTAATATTATAAATGCGAAAGTAACTCTGTCTGTCTGTCCGTCTTTCACGCCTAAACTACTGATCCGGTTTTGATGAAATTTGGTACAGAGATAGATCAGAGCCTGGGAACAGATATAGGCTAAATTTTATCCCACAGCTGGGCACGACATTACATGAGCCGCGGGCGGAAAGCTAGTCTAAAATAAATAAAATGCAAACTTTTATCTCCATCCTTTTAATTTTATTATAGCATCACCTAGGAATAGGTTTGGTGTAAAAAAAGGTAAAAGGTGTCCAAATAATAAAACAAGAACGATAACAATATCCGCATTGATATGACTTCCACAGACAGATTTAATCCACAAATGAATTTCTTCCAGTAAAACTAACAGAAAAATTCTTTGTTCTTGGTTTCAGGACTCTTTCTCGGGAGAATTTTCAACCTCTTTTTGTAAAGTGGAGCCGCACCGAGATACATTGCGTAAGGTTCTTTCAAAGTGAGTTCAATGTTAATTTGTCTGTTTGTTTTCCTATCCGTCACGCCAACGTCGTCTCGGTAACGGCTCGGGATGTATGCAAGACTTCCTCTTTGTTACGGACATCTTTTGTTCTCAAGGTTTATTTGAAAAGTTTTATGGAAGACGGAAGATCAGCGCTATGATTGGTAGCGGCAAACCTTTGTGCTGAGTCAGCGAATGCTTTTAATTTTATAAGAAGATTGCCAATATATTTTAGAAAGTGTCCATTCAATTTCAAAGTCATCTACGAAGAAAAGGATATTGCGGATACTATTATACTATTTACGTAGCATTTTTAATTCTGTGACAAAATATAGCAGTTTACTCAGCTTCGAAATGGTTTGCGGTTTTCCTGGACTGTCATAAACTTCATAGAAACGTCTATTTATGCAGATTTATGCAAGTTTATTTATTTTAGAAGGTTTTGTTGGGGCAATAATATCACATTATCATCTCAGTAAGTATGTGGTTTTCCTTTTTCTTAAAAGGACTTAATTTCTTTTTCAAACATCGCCGTAATTTTAGCGTTGACCTTTAAATAATTACAACATGTTACGTTTACGTTTAAAATGGCTCTCGCTGGTGTTTTCTACTAACTACTAGCTTTCTTTCCGCGATGTCGTTCGTGTGGAACAGAAACCCATAATATGTCTGTCTATGTCCCTTGTGGGCCCTCATAGTATCTCTTAGTAAAAAAATCACGCCAACTTAAAACCGTTTCGACTTGAGAACCAAACAAATAATCACATAGGCACATTTACGAGTATAATATAAAATTAACTTATTATATAAAGTAAGGTTATGAGCCTTCTTTTGACGTGTCCTCAGTAGGTAAACGTTTTAAAAAAGCGCCAATTTTTTACGATTGTTATTATGTAAGTCATGTAAAGTGAGCTGCTAGTGCGAATGAGTGCAGCGAGAGTGCAGCATTGCATTGCATAAGGCGTTGGGAAGTGCAAGTCAGCGCTTAGCAGTCACGCTGAGTAGTGAAGTCGAATGTGGGGTCATAAAGAGTGGGCCAGAGCTGGATCTAGGCATATAATGTGAAGAAAAATGAACATTTGTTTAAGAAAAATAGTGATAGGCACAATTTTAAATACTAGGACCAAGCATAAACAGTCGCCTCCACAAGGCCACCAACTCTTTTATGGGTCAATGTATACGTTTCTATAATAAAATTCCCATGTGTATTCAAAATTTACCTTTGGACAAATTCAAGACAGTATAATTAAACAAAAACTTTGCAAAAAGGGATATTACAGAATTTCTGATTATTTTACAGACAAGCAGCCAAGGGAATGAAGTACTCAGCTCTAGAGTTATATTAAAAAGAGCACCCTCCGAGTTTCTTGCCTATTCTTCTCTGGGGAAGATTGCACCTTTGCGAATAGGCGTAGAGTCAGTAGAGTCAAAAGAACGAATGCGTATGTATGTATTTAAATCCTTTAATGTATGTTTAATTGTATTATTGTGATTTTAATTTATTTTAAGTTACATCCTGTATGTTCCGTGAAATAAAGATAATTTTAGTCGAGTCTTGTTTCATTTTAAATCCAATACACTAAAGTTCTTCTTGGTTTTCAAACGAAATCTTTGCTTGTTTGTACAAGACGGTGGTATGATAAGTAATTATTAATTACACATTTGATACGGCATGTGAATCGTTCCCCGGGAACTAATGAGGTCATCAATTAATTTTGTTTTAGTTACTTTTACATGCTTTTACTGAACGGTGCAGTCAACCAGAAAGAGCGATTGATATCTTTGTACTCTGGGGCCAGCCCTGAAATTGCAGAAATAAATCAGCTCTTTTTATAATTTTTTTGGTGCAGTACGTAATTTATTAAACTTTACAGGAAATCACAGGCGTTTGTCCCATGATCAAATTAATTCTCATCAATTTTGTTATCGGACTTTAGAGGCCTAAATAAAAAGCACTTTTTGCCCCTTAGCTTTGTACTGGTTTTTTACTGTACATAACAGTGGAACAGCCGCCAATAATTTATACTCCACTTTATGTAGTAGCTTGTTTACTCGCCTAGTGGCGGCCCTGCACTTGGGGCTGAATGCGCAGCGTCAGCCGCTATGGGTCACACAACCGCACCACCGCCGGCGCAGGCCATCGTCAGCCGAGCAACTTGACACTCTGACTCAGCTGCTAAGATCCACTTGACGCATTTTTTTTTAGATTTAGATATTGTTACATTTCCGACAAGGATTTGTTACTTTAATCTCAATAAATATCAATATTAGACGAACACTTATACATCAACAGGGCACAAAATTAACCCATAACCTAATTAAAAACATTTACATTTTACGCAATTGTTGGCCCAGCAGGCCGAGTACGATAGTGACAGTGCCGCGACAACACCGCGGTCCTATGCCAAAATGTCAACATTGACAACGCCATAGGGCGAGCAAGCCTTTGCGCGGGACCCTCGCGCAATCAAAGTGAAGTTTCAGCGTGAGCCGAGCTCGAGTTTGTCGTTATCGTGCTAGAGCTGCTGAATAAGAGTTAAACACCGGTTGATCATAAATATACACTAGCTTTCCGCCCGCGTGGACTACAGGTTATATCATGCCCAACTGTGGGATAAAATGTAGCCTATGTCCTTTCCCAGGCTCTAATCTATCTCTGTACCAAATTTCATCAAAATCGGTTCAGTAGGTTAGGCGTGAAAGACGGACAGACAGACAGACAGAGTTACTTTCGCATTTATAATATTATACTCGTAAGTAAGGAAGTAAGGATTTCACACGATGTTTTTCATACTTAGGAAACTGGCAACACGCGGAGGACCGAACATAACAAGGCCGTACGCGGGTTGGTAGTCTTTTACACACGGCAGCACATCAGGCTATACATACTGTTGACCTTGACGTCGCCCTTATCTCGCTTGTAATAGCGCCGGCTTTTGTAATGCAAATAGGTTACCTGACTAGCTGCTGTCTTAACAATGTACAAAGTTCGTAATCACATTAATTATATCTACATATACTTATATGACTACAGAAGAAACATCCATAGGGAAGACAGGCGCCACACGGAGAGCAGAGCTACGGTGCCTGAACTCAGTGGGGGCAAATGGACCATGGATGTCGGTTACACTGGACAAGGCGCGGCGGCGCGGCGGCTTCAATGTAACTTAAGTTTTGTTTGTGCGTTTGTTTGGTCTAGTGGTAGTGGTGCTGCCTCTTGATCGTCGGGTCCTGGGTTCGAATCACAGACGGGGCAAATATTTGTATAAAAAGCAGATGTTTATTTTCAAGTCATGGATGTTTATGTCTGTTATGTGTGTTCCGAGGGACCCACGACACAAGGGAAAACCTTAGTGTTGGCCTTTGAGTGTATAGCGTTTTCTTTTATTGTTTATTTTCGTTACGGAGTGACAGATTGACGAGACTTTTTAACAGGGATAGTCATAATTAGAACTGTAGAGCAAGACTCAGAATAGCCTAGTCTGCAACATAACAAAGACATTTAATTATTATTGACTATTAAAGATTGATAAAGTAATGGTCTCTGTGTGTACTTTTCTTTAAAAATGTCATCACATCACATCAGTCGCCACTTCATAACCACGTTAATAGTATGTTCCTTATGTATTGTTGAACTGAAAACTTTACAGTAAATTGCGATAAAACAAGATGCCTTCTCAAATACTTTTCAGCTCCAGTATGTAGTGAGTGTGAGGTGGACGCGACTAGGCTGTGACGCGATCGATCGCAGCCTCCGCCCGCCGGCTCCCCTCCCCCCACCAGCCGCCCACCCTCCCCCCGCCCGCCCTAACACGTGGGCTTCCCGCCACACCGGCCGCCTCGCCGCCGGCCGCTGCCGAACAATTTAAACTTTCAGGAAACTTCTAATTAAAACTAACGTACTGTGAATCGTATAACATTACGTTTATTTTGAACTGATGTTGTTTGAAGAAAAAATAGATTTAACTTAGCAATTCAGATCGTAGCAATTTTTTGACAATAAATACTCTGATTGTATTGAGTGATTTCAAATTAGCGAAAATTGAGGATGTCATTCAGCCCACTAAAAACAACTTTCCCTACGAAAAAACATTCGCCACTCCAAATAACATTGCGTTGCGAATGTTGCGATTAGCTTTGGGAAATTCTTAATGGGTTACTTGGCGTTTGATTAATTTTGTGGATAAAATAAAAGTTAAGCTATGAAAAAACTATAATACTTCGTACCACTACATTTAAACAATTAGTTTCCGAAACTTGAAGTAAATTTAAACTTTTTTCATGCACGTCAAGTAGAAGTAATACATGTTTGTCTAGAATAACATGAATAAGTATACAACGTACAGCAAGTCCCTGTCACCTCTCCAAGGCGTGGACACCACAAATAAACAAATAAAGCAAGGTTTCGCCATTGTGGGAAACATTACATTACATTTTCCTAGTATTGAGGAAGTCGCTCAGACAATGTTTGTGTTTGTTTTACCTCTATCGCCATTTTCAAGACCATTTATGAACTAAGATGTAGAGTAAGAAAAATAAAGACATTTTAAAGCTAAGTTGTAAGAGCGAACATGTCTTGTAGTTTTGGGGGAATAAATAATTTGAATTTGTTAATTCTATTTTTATAGACACAAACACCAATCAAATCTTTTTCTGTTGTTACAAAAGCCTAGGTTATACTTATAAGGTAAGGCAGAGCTTTCTGTATTTACAGAAGTAGTTGACAATAATAATGTTCAGGGTAAAAAAGTACAGTTGTAATAGATAAGTACATTTAGTGCATTAAGTTAAATAAATAAATAAATAAGTACTACAGAGTGTAAATAGATAATAATAATATAAATGCTTTATGTTACTGTTTCCTAAGCGCGTAATGAAGCAGGGCATTTGAAAATATCAAATTACCGACTCATTCAGATTTTCTTGTAGAGTTACATACATGAAATGCAAGCACATTTCTTATATATAATTGCTGTGTTAGTATTCGCAGGGGCTTTCCCTTCAATTACTTAACAGTAAGCAAATTAATTTCCTACGTCGACATTTTTATTAATTAGAACTATTGCATAGATTTATTAACAACTGTAGGAGATTTAGCAAAATATATTACTTCACTATTTTCAGCCCGCGAATTCATCCGCGTATTTCTATGTAAAAGATACGATATTGATAAGTCCCGTCACAAAAAAGGTCAACCTTTTATACTGGTCTCGCTCCCGTGGGAACCTTGTAAAATCCTGCCTTATTCCTTGCCTATGTTACAGTAGGAACCCTTGTTCCAAACATCTTTCTATGTTTGGGCTGAGCGTTGATGAATCAGTGAGTAAGTCAGATGGACTGCATTAAAATACTCTCAAAATGTAGTTCAAGACGAGTTGAAACGGTTGTACAGCGGCGGCGGCGGCGGCGCCTAAAGAAGTTGAAAGTAACATGTGCTTAACCTAGTTTTAAACACAACTCTCCTTCTACAGCCCGTGGCGCTGCAGCTGTAGACTTTCAGTAACAACGTAATTTGTTTGAGCGCTTTCTACCACTCTTAAAAACTTTTAAAATACAGTTTCAGTAAGCAAGCAAGACGAACTGTTTATAAAAATGACTGTAGGGTTACTTATTTTATTCACTCCTAATAGTTTTTCGCCAGAGACTTCCTTCCCGTGGCAATTCGGGAAAAATATGTATGCTATGTTGCCCGCTCATAAGAAAGTTTTATATTGGTGGAAGAATTTTTGAAATCGGTCCAGTTGTTTTTGAGTAATATAAATGTTTTCTCTTTAAACAATAATAGATACAAACAAGTTAATATTATTCGTAGTTACTTTTTGCATGATTTTTCTATACATTGATTGGCTGAATTAGTATAATAGTCTCTCCATTTTATAGAATTAAATTAGGGTTGCCTGAAAGAAATTGCTATTTAGTAATGAGGCTGCCTATTGTCCACGTAAGTATTTTTATTTTCATAAGTATTTTATTTTATTTTTGGGTGTGTGCTAATAAAGTGTATTAATAAAGCAAATAATGTATTGTATTATTTTATTAATAAAGTCTATCCCACTGTGTGTATTCCCTTTCAAAGAATGCTTTTTTTCATTATGTTCTGATATCCTCTTAATGTCACCGAAACTGGTTTCTTTTGATTATGCAATTGTATGGTTCCTCAATGGGGCGGTGTAGTGATTGAAGATACCTACACCAAAATGAATAAATAGCTTACTTACTTAATGATGATCACAACAAAATTCCAATTGTAATACCTTCTAAAATTCTTTGCTGGCCCCAATTCTAATTTTCAATATAAAAAAATACGAAAAAAATTATCGCTGAGGACAGGATTCGAACCTGCGCGGGTAGAACCCATTGGATTTCAAGTCCAACTCCTTAACCACTCGGACACCTCAGCTGTACAATCGATCTCGAAATTAAGCATCGTTAACTACATCATGCTATCCTTGTCACACTTTGTTGATGACGAGTTTCATTTAGATTTGGATAATCCCTACTAATATTATAAATGCGAAAGTAACTCTGTCTGTCTGTCTGTCTGTCTGTTACCTTTTCACGCCTAAACCGCTGAACCGATTTTGATGAATTTTGGTACAGAGATAGATTAGAGCCTGGGAAAGGACATAGGCTACATTTTATCCCACAGTTGGGCACGATATAACCTGTAGTCCACGCGGGCGGAGCCGCGGGCGGAAAGCTAGTGTGTAGATATAACTTGAAGACCATGAAAAAGGCAAACGAACACATCATAACATGTAGCATAGTAGATAAATACTTAAAGTAAATAGGTAACAATAACTTTTCTATTCATTAACATCACCTGCGCATACGCAAATACCGAGGGAAAGGCAAAATATGTAAATTCTGATTTTTAAAAAATTGCCTTCGATATATTGTGCACATATCTTAATAGGTATGTACTTAGTGGGGTCCGTTGGATAAAACAATACCGTAAAAGCCTTGCGCTTCAAATCTGGGTCAGTTCTCACTCACATTGAAGCAAAAAGTCGCCTCCATCACCGAACAGACTTTATACCTTGCTTTTTGCGAGTTTTGTGACTAGAATAGGAACTACGTGACCTACTTTAACACCCTCATGCAGTGGGCCCCCGAGACCTGCTCGGGACACAAATATGCTTATTGAAATACATTAAACTCGAAGAATCAGATTGAAGTGGCAGTAAGTCGTTGAAATAAATAAATAATTAATACTTAAATAATAAAAATCGTTTACTTCTCCACATTACAGTTTGCACATTTAAAATTATTACAGATAGAAAGGGAGGAGACTGTAGAGCCTGCGCTAGGTCAAAACCTGTATTGCAGGTCTCCAGGGACCCCCGCGTAGCTTAAATTAACTAGATAACAACTGAAATTGGGTAAAATAATCCTTAGTAAACATGATAATTAAGTAGGTTATAAAAAATTTAACAGTCGTAACAACATTTTTAAATTTAAAACTTTAAAATAACTGAACTATAGAAGATGATCGCGTAACGTAAAGGTTGTGGGAAACTGTTGAATGATATAAATAAATATGTAACGCAAGTTAATTGATAGAACATACACTTGTTAACTTATTTTGTACTTAAAAAATTGAATTCCTACGTTCCACCAACATAATATCTTTAATTTGTTGCATTATTTAATATATAATGAATGTTATATCTTATCCTTTGCCAAGCTGCAAATAAAAAATAAACACGTTCCGATTCATGATATTATGGATTACTAGGAGGCAGGTCTCATTTGTGTTTCCTTAGTCGCCTCTTACGACACCCAAGGAAAAAGATGGGGTGGTGTCATTCTCTACCGATCACCACATGGCTGAAAAAGAAGGTTAAGTTAAAGAAAGAAGATTTTTCACTAAAAACATGGCTGCATGGACGTAGTTTCCTTTGCCTTTCCCGAAAGGGATAAGTTAAACAAAAAAAAACAATGGCAGCTGTGTGATGTTTTGTTATTTACGCTACGTAATTTATAAATATTACTCAAAAAAAGTCAAATGCTCTTTAATTCAAGAAGTGCCATTAGTTAAAGTCTTTTAATAGAGTGTCCCTGTGGAGTTATGAGTAAATGAGAGGAGAGAGCCGATGGTGCGAAGCGGCGAGAGGCATGTTTCTCAGAGCCATAGATGATATCGGGTCGCGGCGGGTGTAAAATGCCGTGCGAGAGCTGCGGCGTGCAGTTCAGCGTGTTCCGGCGGAAGCGCGCGTGCAGCGAGTGCGAGCGGCTGTACTGTGCAGCGTGCCTGCGGCGCGGCGGCGGGATGTGCGCCCCGTGCCGCGCGCTCTCCACCCGCCCGCTGGCGCGCCACGCTATCGCCCACCTCAAGGCACGCGACCTGCAGTGCTTCCTTCAGCGCCAGAACGTCTCCACCCGTGGCTGCGTCGGTAAACAACAAATTAACTACTTAAGTCCCATCTAACAGTTACAAGTTTGTTTATCTAGGACAGTGTTTTTCAAACTGTGGGTCGCGACCCCCAGGGGGTTCGTGAAGACTTACTCGGGGGGTCGCAGGTAAAAGAAAAAGACAAAAATTTTTACAACTTACACTAAACAAAGACAATTTCAGTGAAATGTCTTAGTTTAATGATGCCTCCCGCCTCCTTCCGCGTCTACCCTGTGGCAAACTTTTATTATGTGTTTTACAATTTCCGAAGTAGTACATAGATTTAGCTTAAAAGTATCTTAGGGATCTTAGGGAAAAGACAAAAGTTCCCTTAGGTCTTAAGAGAGTGAAACCGTTGGAATCGCATCACCAAGCATTTGTGGTGCGGTTCCCGACGTTCATGCTGGAGACAGTCATGAAGGAGAGCTTTTGGCCAGAGGGCGTGGTGTTCCGCCGTTTTCGAGGGAGATTCCCGGTTATAGACACCCCCAGAAAAACACCTGGGAAATAGTGTTAATTAAGTTTTAATTTTGTTAAATAATATTTTATATGTATGTTAGTCTGTAAGGTATTTATCTATGGGCCTAGTTGCCTGAAAATAAATGATTTTATTATTATTATTTTGGGGTCGCCTTCTATGATCCAAAGGAGTCCCGAATTCAAAAAGATTGAAAAACACTGATCTAGGAGGTACTTACATCTTGAATGTAATCAGTAGATAATGAATATCTACTTTTATCTAGATCTCCTCATTTAGTCTCGTGAGATTTAGCAAAACAATACTCCAGATATTATTCTTTCTGCATTCTCTGATATTATACTCCAGATATTATTCTTTCTGCATTGTATTTTACTTATATGTAGACTCATGCATAATATTTGGTACACTTAAGTGCAATTTTTATTTCATTCACATGAAGTGTAAGCTACTCTTCACTGTTCTAGGTACTTGTTAGTGCAACTGTAATCAATCCACTTATAAGGAAAACAATTTATTTTGAATACTGTTACATTTCTTCTTTTCTGTTCAATATCACAAAAGGCAACCGATAGCATGCATACTATAAGTGCCATATCTTTGAATAAAATAGATAATCTTCACACTTGATAGGTGGGTTAGTGAATTGCAGTGTGATTTTAATATGCTCCTCAGGTAGAGAATATAAAATAGTCATGTTGGTCCGGTTGTATTTTATGTGGTGCCATACCATCTATTCCATTGCAATGAAATGTGGCACCAGACTAGTTACTTTTTAAACCAAAAAAATTATTACTTAGTTCCTATAGAATGACAACAAACAAATTCCACACAGATAAAGTGACAGGCAACAGCAAGTAATAATAATAAAAATAATAAAAAAGCATTTTTTTCTTCACTCTTTAAAAGTAATTTAATAGAATTTTAACAATTCAACTTGATAATAATATTAGCTAATAATAAAATGTATAAGTTTTGGAATATACTTCTATTTTATGGGGTGAATCCCTTAAAGGATAAATGCCTCCTCCATCTGCTGCCATTTTCCTCTGTTCCTTCCCACCAGAAGCCAATGCCTGCCCGCTGTCCCCAAGTAATGAATTAAAAATATTCCAGAGAAAGAAGAGCTAGTATCGCTATGCGTGTCGCACGTGAACAGCGCGGCGTACCGGCGGCGCGGCGCGCGCGCAGCCCCCGGCGCCGGCGCCTTCACCACGCTCAAGGGATTCACCAACAACATCAATGATCTACTCAACTCCGCCTTTGACCTGCGCACCACCACACAGACCAATGCCCCACCCACCACTAGAGGTAAGTATTCCTTGCTTCACACTACTTCCTGTCTGAATCCTTGAAAATCTGAAACATCTAAAGCGTTGTTTCTAGAGTTTCTTGGACTAACCATTAGAAATAGTTCTGTGACCATTTCAGACAGCATTTTTTCAGTTTCATATTGGATGCAGTTCCACTCTGCTCTACACGCATCAGTACCAATCAATCATTACTATTTACTTTTAAGTGAATTCAAAAATAGAGGACGTTATCAATTCAACACATATGTATGTAATATTGTCAAAAATGCAAGTTTTTGTGAAAGAGTTGGTTTGTAAGCTTTTATTTCTCAAATAATTTTTAAGTCAGTAATTTTTTTTCTAAATGACTTTTTATTATTATGTAACCTACATTTAAGTATTCAGACTGTAAGTAAGTTATCCGAATAAAATTAATATGAATGTTGTGATGTTAGATTCGACCGGCAACTGCTATAACACAGCGCATACGCACGCGACGAATCCGCAGTCACCGCCCGCGTCCGCAGCGCCACGGGAGCGATTCACCACCACTCCAGGTAATACAGGACTGAAGGCTGGCATGAAAATTCAAATAGCCTTTACTACCAAATAAAATTAAACATCCATTCACATTTATAATCATACTAGCTTTCCGCTCGGGACTTCGTTCCCGTGGGAATTCGGGAAAATCATGTACCCTATGTCCATCACGGATAATATAGGATTCTAATGGTGAAAGAATTTTTCAAATCGGTCCAGTAGTTTCGGAGCCTATTCATTGCAAACAAACAAAAATCAAATCTTTCCTCTTTGTAATATGTATAGAAAACAACATTTTCATTTATTCTTTAGTTGCTTAATAATTTCATTAATTTGTATATTTCTATATCTTGCTGTAAGTACATACATTTGTTTGCTATAATTAGTTCTATGAATTTCTCTTGAGTAATCCACTGTAGGCACGTTAGCGTAATTCCCTTTCCGTGTTCAACTGGCGACACCGGTCTCGCGAAAGCTCGCGTCATCTGAGCATGCTTTTGCGACCAAGCAACGTTAAAAGAGGTTTTACAAAACCGTGTACAATTGAATTGAACACGGTTTTTTATTTGATCTTTTCAAAACAAATCCGTGCTGATTAAGCGCGTTCGTACATGTTCGGAATAAATCGTGTGAGCCGATGCGGATGAAGCCGGCGCGGTACGCTTATTCGTAAATAATACCCGACGCGTTAGACACCCGAATTTTTGTGTCGATTATGACAGACGCAACTGCGATAAGTAGGTTTGTTAGTAGCCTAACCCAACCAACCCGTTAAGGGTTGGTTGGGTTAGGTTAGGTTAGAACTGCGACCCCCAACGCACGAGCCGAGCGAGCGAAGCGAGCGTGGCGCGGCAGCGGCCGGCGAAGTGCCAGAAACGACTTTGGTTGCGTTAAGCTGTTGACATACATTTCGCAACCTTACAATCATAGGAGCAGCAGTGGACGCAGTGGTAGGTACCTAACATAGCGAATGTAAGCGGTACCTCACCTAATACCGTCACTTTGAAGACTCAAACAGTCAAGTCAAGAAGTGTTCAGTTCAACTGCACACTATTTTGTAAAAGCTCTCCCACTGCCACTAGATCACAAAGGCGTGTCCAGTTGACGCGAATTGAACAGAGATTAGTCGAATTCCATAGTAATACAAAAGCGTGCGGATTTCGCGCGGCCGGTGTCGCCAGTTGAACACGGAAAGGGAAATACGCGGCACGTTAAACCATTGGTCCCAGCTATAGTTGAGTGACTATAGCAGGGCTTGAATAATCGAAAAAATATCGATTAAAACGGTTAGCGGTAAGACGTCATACCTTTAAAATTTAGGTACCCGTAAAAAACGGTACCGTTATTTTCCGGTAGATAAAAATTTCGGTAGCGAAATTATTTGGTAGCGCTAAGTAACGGTATCGTTATTTTTTGTGGTACATAAATTACTAAATAAAGGTTTCTTTCTTTACACCCCACCGCTGCCGGCAACGTCGCGCTGGCTTTTTTTCGGTATACCGAAATAATTTCGGTTACGGTAGCGATAAAAATAAAGGTAAAATATTATTGAAAAATTATAAAGTTATCGGTTAAGGTATCGATATAACCGGTAGCGTAACCGTAATTCTTAACCGTTTTGACTCTACCTTTAAATTGATACGATATTGAAATTTTATACCTGTACCATACCGTTATACCTTAACCGTTTTCAAGCCCTGGACTATAGCCATTAAACAAAGTCGTGGAGGTTTGAAACTCTTGGAGGTTTGAAAGCTCTTTACACCAGATTTAATCTATTTCACCACATACATAGAAGCATTCCGAGTGGATAAATACGTCGCATGAAATGTGGTTCTCAACCTCAACCGAGAATTTCACAGTAAAAAACTAAGGGCTAGGTGTACAAAATAAAAGGAAAACTCACTATGTGCCTGAACTAGGTTAATTAATATATACCAATACCAATCAAGAAGCTAATTGTGAGAAATGAGGTTTCAACCTGAGGTTTGATCAGGAGGTGAGCGAGACATCCACGTGCCGGTGCCGGAGCAGAGCCCGTCGGTGTCTCGCAGCCAGTCGGGCGAGTCGGCGCCCGTCGACACGGCCGACTGCTTCGAGGTGGAGGACCTGGACGACGCCGGCTGGGAGTTTGTCACCAGGCCCGCCGACCCGCTGCCCGGAGGTCAGAGCACCTGCTTTAACCCAGCTAATGGGAAAAATTTTAGTCAAAGTCAAAAACACCTTCATTTCATAGAACATACAGAATGTTGCTCAAACACGTCAAAATAGTGAATTATATTGGACTTTGCACATATTCGCAAAGGTGCAGTCTTCCTCAGGAAAAAATAGGCAAGAAACTCCGGTCGCTCTTTTTAAGTTAATATAAAATTTCTAATTCCTTATTTCTAATTTTAATTGACTTAATATCTGAATAACCCTGAAGGTGAGCAATTTAAATGAAAGTTCTTTAAAGCGATACGTGATGATACCCAAGTCGGAGTTCGGTCCACAGCTAGTCACTATGATCAAGCTTGAAATCCGTGAAAATAAATTTATCAACCAGTCGAAGAGGAAGGGCTTTTAAAATCGGTAACTACTTTCAGACTCGGAAGTACTGATGACCGCCGCGGAGGAAGCAGAGCAGGCGGCACAACAGGCGGCGCGGGCGGGCAGCCTGTCCCCCCCGCCGCGCGCCCCCCCGCGCGCCCCCGGGCCGGCGGCGGGCGAGGGGGGCGGCACCCCGCAGCGCGCCGCCTCCGTGCTAGAGCTGCGTCGCTCTGAGTCGGAGCTGTCGGCCGACTCCACCAGCCTGCAGGACGAGCCGCTCATGGACGCAGAACCAGGTACCGTACTCACTAGTTTAGTAACGGATACTTTACCGGTCGTATGACGAGTTTACTGGTCCCTCACTATAGATAGGATAACAACGCTATCTATCGTCAAATAAACACACTGATTTAGGTAGTGCTGCCTTCGTCCTTTTTGTGACGTAAAACCATTAATATACAATAAAACAACTAGATACCCAATCTCAAAGAAACGTTAACCAATAATTTTCCACGTTAAAAACGTATGAGTCACCGACTTCAATCCCAACAACAGTTCGCACAAAGTAGATATCTAGTTTTTTGCGGACTACAATGCCTATTAGCAAATAACTACAAACAGAAATGTCATTCATTTATTTAGATGATGTTCTAGTTTGTAGTATATTTTGTTTTTGTTGATTTTTTTTAAAAGCGCTGAATCATTTTCGATAAAATTTATATGGGACCTCTTCAGGAGTATACTCTTTCGAACAAATAAAGAATTTTGAAAATCGGACAACAGTTGCCGGAGTAATCGCGTAACAAATACACAAAAAAAAAAAAAAACATACAGTTGAATTGAGAACCTCCTCCTTTTTTGAAGTCGGTTGAAAACTGTCCGAGCTTTCGAACTAACTGACGGATAAGTGAGGAGGATAAAATAACTGAACAAAAGAATGAAAGAGTGAGAAAACCTATCAAAAAGAATGCCCGATCACCGTGACGGGCATTTATTTGCTGCGGACACTTTGAGCGCGTTTGGAAGTCTAGTTGTTTATTGTAGGTCAATGTGTAAAACCCTTTGGCCTTTTTGACGCAACACCCTTTGTCCTTTGTGTGACGCAACACTCTTTGTTGTTTTTGTGACGTAACATCCTTTGTCCTTTTTGTGACGCAACACCCTTTGGCCTTTTTGTAACGCAATACTCTCCAACCTTATATCATTCGATGCCCCCCGCTAAGCATTGATGTGCTCGTACATTCCAGAGGAGCGCGTGCCGGTAGCCCTTGAGAGCATGCGGAGCGAGTCGGAGCTGGAGCGGCTGTCAGTGCGGCAGCTGAAGGAGCTGCTGGCGCGGAACAGAGTGCAGTACCGCGGCTGTATCGAGCGGGATGAGCTGCTGCAGCGCGCGCGCATGCTGTACCGGGACCACGTCAAGTACAAGGACGGTCAGTACACGCACGCACGCAGGTACACTCCACACTATACGCTATACGTGCAGTACTGTACCGGGACCACGTCAAGTACAAGGACGGTCAGTACACGCACGCACGCAGGTACACTCCACACTATACGCTATACGTGCAGTACTGTACCGGGACCACGTCAAGTACAAGGACGGTCAGTACACGCACGCACGCAGGTACACTCCACACTATACGCTATACGTGCAGTACTGTACCGGGACCACGTCAAGTACAAGGACGGTCAGTACACGCACGCACGCAGGTACACTCCACACTATACGCTATACGTGCAGTACTGTACCGGGCCCACGTCAAGTACAAGGACGGTCAGTACACGCACGCACGCAGGTACACTCCACACTATACGCTATACGTGCAGTACTGTACCGGGACCACGTCAAGTACAAGGACGGTCAGTACACGCACGCACGCAGGTACACTCCACACTATACGCTATACGTGCAGTACTGTACCGGGACCACGTCAAGTACAAGGACGGTCAGTACACGCACGCACGCAGGTACACTCCACACTATACGCTATTCGTGCAGTACTGTACCGGGACCACGTCAAGTACAAGGACGGTCAGTACACGCACGCACGCAGGTACACTCCACACTATACGCTATACGTGCAGTACTGTACCGGGACCACGTCAAGTACAAGGACGGTCAGTACACGCACGCACGCAGGTACACTCCACACTATACGCTATACGTGCAGTACTGTACCGGGACCACGTCAAGTACAAGGACGGTCAGTACACGCACGCACGCAGGTACACTCCACACTATACGCTATACGTGCAGTACTGTACCGGGACCACGTCAAGTACAAGGACGGTCAGTACACGCACGCACGCAGGTACACTCCACACTATACGCTATACGTGCAGTACTGTACCGGGACCACGTCAAGTACAAGGACGGTCAGTACACGCACGCACGCAGGTACACTCCACACTATACGCTATACGTGCAGTACTGTACCGGGCCCACGTCAAGTACAAGGACGGTCAGTACACGCACGCACGCAGGTACACTCCACACTATACGCTATACGTGCAGTACTGTACCGGGACCACGTCAAGTACAAGGACGGTCAGTACACGCACGCACGCAGGTACACTCCACACTATACGCTATACGTGCAGTACTGTACCGGGACCACGTCAAGTACAAGGACGGTCAGTACACGCACGCACGCAGGTACACTCCACACTATACGCTATTCGTGCAGTACTGTACCGGGACCACGTCAAGTACAAGGACGGTCAGTACACGCACGCACGCAGGTACACTCCACGTTAAGTACAAGGACGGTCAGTACACGCACACACGCAGGTACACTCCACACTATACGCTATACGTGCAGTACTGTACCGGGACCACGTCAAGTACAAGGACGGTCAGTACACGCACGCACGCAGGTACACTCCACACTATACGCTATACGTGCAGTACTGTACCGGGACCACGTCAAGTACAAGGACGGTCAGTACACGCACGCACGCAGGTACACTCCACACTATACGTGCAGTACTGTACCGGGACCACGTCAAGCACAAGGACGGTCAGTACACGCACGCACGCAGGTACACTCCACACTATACGCTATACGTGCAGTACTGTACCGGGACCACGTCAAGTACAAGGACGGTCAGTACACGCACGCACGCAGGTACACTCCACACTATACGCTATACGTGCAGTACTGTACCGGGACCACGTCAAGCACAAGGACGGTCAGTACACGCACGCACGCAGGTACACTCCACACTATACGCTATACGTGCAGTACTGTACCGGGACCACGTCAAGTACAAGGACGGTCAGTACACGCACGCACGCAGGTACACTCCACACTATACGCTATACGTGCAGTACTGTACCGGGACCACGTCAAGCACAAGGACGGTCAGTACACGCACGCACGCAGGTACACTCCACACTATACGCTATACGTGCAGTACTGTACCGGGACCACGTCAAGTACAAGGACGGTCAGTACACGCACGCACGCAGGTACACTCCACACTATACGCTATACGTGCAGTACTGTACCGGGACCACGTCAAGTACAAGGACGGTCAGTACACGCACGCACGCAGGTACACTCCACACTATACGCTATACGTTTCAGCGATAAATTTAGAATAAAGATACCGCCGAAACACAAAAAAAAAATATAAAGGAGACGAGATTTAAAAAATGAATGAAAGTATTTAATTAAACGAAAATTATTACAAAAATTCGACGTTGTCCAAGAAAAAATATTTATTTATTTATTTATTTATTGTACAAAACCAACAGCTTAATTACAAGACATTTAAAATTAGTAGCTAGCTTAGGTCTAATTGTAAAGCCAATTACAGGTTTTCTAGTTTAAACAGGAGGTGGAAAACATTTGCAAACATAGTACAGTTACCAATGTGTATAAATACTAACAAAATTAAATTACCGTATAAATTATTACTGTATAAAGTACGAGCAATGTCACTGGAGTGAGTTTCCTATCGGTATTTAGATTTTATATAGTAATGGTTTGAAAGAGGAAAAAAGAAGGATCACCCAATGTAACCGCTCGAGACTCAATATAACGAGTTAAAGAAACAAAACAAAAGAAAAAATTAAGCGAAAATGACAATATGAACCCTCTTATGTGAATATGTACGTGTGTGTGTGTATGTGTGTGTGTGTGCGTGTGCGTATGTGTGTTGTTGTTGTTGCTGCTAGCCCTACGATCTTAATCTTGGGATCGGAAGCTGCCACATGTTGATATGACAGCCTCCACTAACATTGTGTAGTTCGATTGTACAGTATGTGATTGCGTGTCATGTAAGCAGTTCTTTCTACGAGTTGTGACTGTTATACTAGTCTATAAATAAACTATTATACATTATACCTTATACCTTGCACAGCCATAGAAATACCATAAACTTTATATTAATTATTATTGTTGAGACTCGCCACTATATGCCGAATGAAAGAATGCTTTGAGTTAGCAAAGGGATCAATATTCGAAAATGTTTTATTATATGTATTGAAAAGTCGACTAAGGAATACTTGCTGGGCATAGTTTGTTCTGTGGAGCGGTGAATGAAATAGGTGTGTGTTTCTGGTACGTTTTGATGGTACCCTGAAGCCAATTTGAGAGACCAGGTAAGTACTATCTATGTGGTTGTTAACAATATCGAAAAGGAAGGACATGTCTGAAACTATACGGCGATCCCGTGAATAGGAAAAGCACGTGTATATGTCATACAAATAAGCACAGTAGAACAACGGGCCGAGATGTGAACCCTGGGGTACCCCTGACGGTATCGAGACAAAATCCGATCTGAATCCTCCAAGAACTACAGCCTGACTTCGGTTGCTAAGGTATGACTCAACCCAGCGCAAAAGATCACCATGTATTCCAAGGGCGTTCAGTTTGCGAAGCAGTATGATGTGATCCACCCGGTCGAAAGCTTTTTCAAAGTCGGTGTAGATCACATCAACCTGCTTACCTCCTTCCATGTTGTTAACAGTGAAGTCTATAAATTGTAGCAAGTTAGTAGAGGTAGATCGCTTTTTAAGAAAACCATGTTGTTCAGGTGTGACGCCACTGGAGATAATATGGTAGATGTTATCAAATACAATTTTCTCAAAGAGTTTACTAAAGATGTTTAAGATGGATATGGGTCTGTAGTTTTTAACTTCAATCCTAGAACCTGACTTATGTATAGGGACTACATGAGCCTTTTTCCAATATTCGGGAAAGATACCTTCGCGGAGAGATCTATTAAATATAATATGTAGTGGTGTGACTAGAGCAGATGCGCTATTAATTATAAAATAAGGTGGTATTCGGTCACATCCAGGACCCTTGTTAATCTTTAATTTCTTTAACTCCCTCAAAATGACCTCTTTCGTTATATAAAGTGTATGCATGTGATGTGTATCTCCATGGAGAGGAGTTGCTGCCATATGTTCTGAACCGGTGGAAGAAACAACGGGTGTGCTGAAAATACCATGGAAATAGCTATTAAATGCTTGGGCTATGTCATTACCAGAGTTATAATTTATGTTATTATAAGTCACTATCTGAGGGTAGTTAGTAATGCCACGTTTAGTTTTAAGTAGGGACCAAAACTTTCTGGGATCGTGAACGATCGCAGCTTCAGAGGACTTTACATATTTAGTGTAGCATTCTGCCCGGACTTTTTTCTGACGTTTACGTAGTAGACTAAATTCATCTTTGTCAAGGTTACTATTTGTTAGTTTCCATCGTTTGTGAGCTTTTGTTTTTTCCCTAATAATTTTAATCAAAGCCGGAGTAAACCATTTTGGGTAGGAATATTTATTGGCGGGCACTGAACGTTTGGGAATGAACTTATCTATGCAGTTATAGAGGTGTTTATATAAGACATCAGTGGCGTCATCAACCGATCCAGCATTAAGAATAGTCTCCCATTCCATTGAACCTAAATACTTAACAACTCCACCGTAGTCACCATGTCGAAACAAGTACCGTTCCATTGGAGCCGCTCTAAGCGGGGGAGTTAGTATATCTATTGCGATCATGTTGAGAGAGGGATGATGAACATCCTCAGGAAGCAGCGGATCATCAGCTCGGTTAAGTTCTATATGAAAATTACCAAATATCAAATCCAACGTATTCCCCGACTTGTTTTTTGTGCTATTATATTGGACAAAACCGTATTCGATTAACTGACTTGTGAATTCTGTTGCTATCTCCTGTAATTCGATACTAACATTTTTTTGTACGATGGGACCATCAGCCGTCCATACAATACAGGGCAAGTTGAAATCACCAGCTATAAGGAAATGGTCCGAGGAAGAAGAGGAATCCAACACGGATCCACAAGCAGCAAGAAACTGAGAGATGACATGAGGCTGGTTTCTATTATTAGAGTACCCAGGTATGTAAGTGGCAAAAATATGTAGGTTACTACTTTGATTACATTTGTTGACACTGAGTGCATGCCCGGGTATGGTTATCCATAGGGATTCCGGTAAGTTATCTAACCATTCACTTCTAATGCATCCACTCAGTTTCCGTTTAGTACATATCAAGGTCCCACCCCCAGTCCTCTTGTGGGTCCGTGCCAGGTCCCTATCAGCTCTGAACACGTCATACCGCGTATCACAGAACTCACGATCGAAAAATCCATCACATAGCCACGATTCCGTTATAATTATAATGTCATAGTCATTACAGAGTATAGCTTGGTATAATGTGTCGCATTTAGTACGAAGACCACGAATATTTTGATAATATATCTTTAAATTATTAATCATTATTACACCTAAATATCAGAAATAGTAGAAAGCATTCAAGTGTAATACGGTGACAAAATGTGGCTGTCTGTGCAAGGGGTAATTTTTTGGTAAAATATATTGTGTGTGACTACTGTACTATGGCAATGATCATGGTTACTAATATTCCAAAGTTTGTAGGTGGCTGCTGGACTATAAGAAGGATTACTAATTAGGTTAGGATGCTTCAGATCAGACATATGAGGGTGGCTATAACTATCAGTATTACATTCTAGTGAGGTAAATACAAAAGCATATTTTTGTAAAAAGATGACAAAAGTTGTGTCTTTGTATGAGAATAGGTCTAAGGTGTTATATGTGATAGTACTGTGATTGTGGTAATGTAGTAATTTATTATGTTTATTAGAGATAATACTGAACAAAATTTTGTTGAGTGTCGAGTAACATTTGTGTAAAAAGGTATTAATTGGGTTTAGATTTGATTTGTGTTTTGTGTTTTTGAGTGTGAAATTGCAATAACAGAGGGAAACAAGAGCAAACTTATAAATAAACTTAAACTTATTTGTATAGAACAGCACACTTAATAATAATAATATTGTCAGTGCTGTATAACACAGGATGGAGCACATAGGGAAATCCTTAGGAGTAACTAAGTGATACTCAGTAAGTCTCGGTCTCTCAAAATCACAATCCGTTCCTGTTTTTCTGCCTTTCGGACATAGATAACCCCGTTTTTTATCCATACAAAATTATAGGATCTCTCCTTAGCAAGTGTCCTAGTCTGTTTGTACAGCATTTTATTTTGGGCTGTAAGATGCTCATTGACATAACAGTTGCGACTTTCTCCTCCAAAACCAATGTCCGTTGTTGTCAAACCTCGTCTCTTGCGAATGCCGGAAAGTATTGAATCTCTGATAGATTTGGTCTTAAGTTTCACAACAATATTCTTCGGTTGACCTTGTAGGGGACGCATTGGTCTGACTCTGGTTGCATGTACAATATCTTCGGGGTTCAACTTAACACCCGCCAGTTCACCAATGCGTATTACTAATCCCAGCAGGTTTTCCTCCTTGATCTCAGGTAAGCCTTGGATCTCGATATTGGACAGACGTGCCACTTGTTCTCTGCGGTTGTCTTCGCTTTGCATTTTTGTTATGGTAGACATTAAGAGACTTACTTTGTTCTCCAGATTAGAGATTTTCTTGTTCTCAGTTTCCACAACTTGCATTCTTTTGTCAAGATCTTGCTGCATAGCTGCCAAATGATCTGTAGTCTTTGTGAATTCCTGTTGTAGTTTATTAATTGCTGTGCTTATCTCAGATTTTATCACATCTTGGAGACTGCTAGTTATTGACTTTTGGTTGAGACTCAGTTTAGCATCTAAAATTCCAGAGAGTTGATTCAGAAGAGCACTATGTGTTGGGTCATGCGTTGAGTGCGAAAACATATGATTCGGTGGAGTCTTCAAGGGAGAGTCGGGTGGATGTTTAGACTCGTTCAGGTCCTCAAAAGACATAACCGAGATGTTCACATCTTCAGCATCGTTTCGACGAATAGTTATGTTAACACAAGATGGACACTGCCAGTTTCGCTTGTAGTCATGTATATTTGCCATAAACTGAGCCGATGTTATGTTGACACAGCCGTAATGATATGATCCACGGCAGGACACGCAAGACAACGCATTCTGGTCGTTTTTCGTAGTTTTGTTACAGGAAAGACACTTCATTATCGTCACCGAAGTGCAATGCACTTAGGTTATGTTGTGCACTGGATTCGCGCTGGAACAGACTGTTATCAGTTGAAACGGCCTAGGAGTATCACAATTATTGGCTTTGTAAGCGAAGATACTGAATTAATCGTATAAATTCACAGAATTCTCTTTGAGTTTGCAAAAAACACGCCACCTTGGTTTGACACTTTTTTTTTTTTTTTTTTTTTTTTTTTTTTTTTTTTTTTTTTTTTTTTTGATTATAGAAATTGAACAATTAAATTAAATTTTAAGGTGTCAAGCGAAACTTAACATACAGGATAACCTAACACGCAAAACAATTTTCAACGTATGGATATTTTGTTTGGAAATGAAGTGTAGGACAACTTTGAACAGTTACAATACCATACATAAATTTAACACCTACATAAATTTAAACACATGGCCAAACAATAAATTATTATCTGATGCAAATAGGTACATTTTGACAAAAATAAATTAAATAAATTTAAGGTAATGGATAAAAAACTTAGCTACTGGTCTTCCAGAGGCCGCTGGTCAAACCGCTATGGAATGGAGGCTGGATCAGGTGGATTGGGTTGCTCAAATTGAGAACACGTCTGTCTGAACTCTCAGCGGTAAACTGCTAACTTTTTATGTCATATATTGAACGCACTGAAAATTTTGAAAGTCAAAAAAAGGCTCAAATAATAACATTTCCAATATAAATTAAATTCCAATTCTTCCAATACAGCTCCAAATCAAATTAGAAATTATCTTGTGTATTTTATAACACTTCATTTTAAAAAAAACAACTTTTCACTAAGCAAATCGTGTCACATTTCACCAAAGTTTTTTGTCGAATGGCCTGACAATTTCAATTCCAAACAAAATCCAAAAATCAAACAAATTCTAAAATTTTGAAATATATTGAATTAAAAAGAAAACTAGACCGGAAAGAACATAAAAAAGATCGCAAGCAGAAATGCTGCAACACCCCCTTTCTACAAAAAAATTAAAAATTTGAACACCCTGTATACCCAAAAAAAAATATTTTGCCAACCCTACAAAGAAAAACTAAATTTAGTTTAAGTTAAGTTAAGTTTAAGTTAAAGTTAATTTAAAGTTGAAGTTAAATTTAAGTTTAAGTTAAGTAAAAGTTTATGTTTAATTAAATCCAGTTAAAAAAAAGAGGTCGATATTAAATAAAGAAACTTAAATAATTCCAACAACAAATAATCGCGCATTAACAAAAGTAGAACAAAAACATTAATTAAAACTACTCATACGCGATGACAACAAAGTTTACTAACTCGAATAGAAAATCACGAAATTTACAAAAAGTTCAATGTCACAAAACATCACAACAAACAAATTAACCTAAAAGGAGAGTAACTGGGAACAACATCCAAAGCTATTTTTCAAGTACCAACTAAGAACAAAATCAAAAACAACAAAAATCAACTACCTATTACGTAATAATTTACGTAAAAGTTTCCTAAAACTTTCAAAATGTCAACAACTGACGACAAATAGCAAACACCACAGACCTAGACTTCAAAGAAAATAATGGACTGTCAGTCAACTCGGACTTGACAGTCAAAAATAATGGTTGCCATCTTCTATGTCTATGTTGCCACCATAATGGCCATGCAAAACCATACCATAAATATAGTTCAACTATGACGTCCACAAATGTAAGACCACAAAGCAAAAAAAATTGCCAAAGCAAAAAAAGATAAAATGTCTTTGGAAAAGAACACTGACCGCAAAGACAAAAATCGAACAAATCAAACATGACAGGCAACAATGGCTGTACAGCCCACCCGACCAATGAAAAAAGAAAAAAAAAATCTTTGTCTCAGGGCAAAAAGATATAGACCCAAAGACGACCAAAAAGGAAAAGAAAAAAGTACTTTAACCAACGACGAAAAAAAAACGTTATTTGAGTATATCTTTAATATGATAAGTACCTGAGGAAGGAGAATTGACATCCTGTAACTCATAGACCTGACGGGAAACTCTTCGAACTACACGACACTTAGTGAATCTGGGTGCAAATTTACTCGAAAAATAGTCAGCACCAGACGAACGTGAGAAGTTCCTACGCCACACAATATCACCGACATTTAAAATGAGGGGGTTACGACTTTTATTATAATAACTCGCATTCCGTAAAAACGCCAACGAAAGACTATCTGAAACCTTAGCAAAAACCTGATCAAGGGAAGAGAGCGCAGCCGCACGTTCAACGCGACTCTCAGCTAAATCAACGCCTCGAGTCTCGCCTACACGCCGTGAACTGACATCTAAATGAACTTCCCTTCCAAACATCAGAAAATTGGGGGAAAATCCAGTTGCCATATTTATACATGAGTTCAAATATAGTTTCACTTTGGGTAATACCTTGGCCCAACTTCGCTGGTCAGTTTCAACTAAAATACTGAGACAAGTGACCACTGACTGGTTATAGCGTTCAACAGGGTTTGCCTGCGGGGAATAATAAGGGGTATAATAAGGTGAAGGAATACCATAGGAAGCCAAAAATGTACGAAACTGGTTACTATGAAAAACTGTTGCATTATCACATAACAACGTAGGCGGAACACCATAGCACAAAAAGATATCCCTCTCAAGTATGGTAGCGATCGCTTGACTATTTACCCTTTTTAAAGGATTTAGCCAGACGTATTTAGTGAATACATCAACTATAGTTAAAATATAGCGATAACCATAATACGCCAGCGGTAGCGGACCAATAATGTCGAGAGAGATCGATTGCATCGGTGCTGTAACCTCTCTAGGAAATAACATGTGGCCTCGGGGTTGAGTATTTGAGATCTTAAAAGCTTTACAAGTCTCACAAGTTCTAAGCGCTTCTGAGACAATATGAAACATGTTTGGCCAATAATAAAGGGACTTTAATTTATAATAAGTTTTATTAACACCTGGGTGAATAGAAGGTAACTCGTTATGTACCTCAGAAATTGCGTTTTGATACTGTTCTGAAGGCAATACTACCCGCCATGGGTCTTCAGACAACGGAAAATCAGAAGACATCCTACGGAGAAGTATTCCGTCATTAATAACATACGCTGGAAACATCTGAGGGTTGTTAGAAACACCATCATAAATCTTTTTATACCAAAGATCAGAAGTGTTAAAAATACCTCCATTATAAGAAATAATGCCCACATTTATGGGGTTACGTGACAGTGCATCAGGTACAACGTTATGAACACCCTTTCTATGAATTATGTCAAAGGCAGTGGCGTGCATTCCATACAGGCAGAAAAGCAGTGCCTACCCTAGGCTTTTCATGGCAAAAAAAATACAAAAATTAAATATTATAATGTACACCAACGATCACAGATCTTTGTGAAACGAATAAACGTTTTCCGAAATGACGTCATCTTCATTTCTCTAACCTTTAACTTTTCAAAACAGCGCCATCTAAACTTCTAATACTGAACTAGTAAGAGCCCTCGTAGGAGCGCGGATTTGCCTTTCTAATTATTCGTTAAAAGCACTCGTTTGAAATGCCTTTTTTGTTGAGGTTTTGTGTTGAAATGGGGGCTTCTGATTGGCTGTTTCGCCTCCCCCGCCAAATATTAACAAACTGATTGTATGGAGAAAAAAGCTCTGCCTATAAAGCGATTCTACCAAATTGAGAAGTGTCAATATTCGGTAAGTTTGAAATGGCTGTTATAGATTTTTAATTTTGCGGCCTTTTTGTCTTATTGGATGCATTCAGCCATATTGGTTTGTTTTTGTTTTGCAACTACGTAGGTACGAAAACTTTTGCAAATTATTGTTTTATCAGTTTATAGTGATTGTTAGATATTTGTTTAGAACAAAATGAGTGCAATAAGTTGTGAAAAGTGTGGTGATGATGTTTGTTTGCCTAAACTGCGTAATTTTTCAAGTTTACCTTTTCAAGAAAAAGTAAACATTACTTATCGCAAAAGGCCGATACGTGGATTTGACGCAAAAAAGGTACCGCAGTAAGACATTACTAAAATACTATATTCATTATTGGTTCACGGGTTGTGTGCATACTAACCGCTTAAGTATTTTGTTTTCTGTGCATTTTGTTTTCAAACTGTTATAAAAACGTATGGAACGGCGCAGGGTTATTTTGATTTGAATAACCTTAATACAGCGATTAAAAAGCATGAGCTTTCTGAAAAACATTTCAAAGCTAGGTACGTTGAAAGTTTTTTCGTTTGTCAAAAGTCGCATAGAAACGAGTTTGAGCGGTCAATTAAAACTAGACAAGTTCACTGCCTACCCTGCCTAAAATGTCTATGCACGCCACTGGTCAAAGGTATACTGAGAAATAATAATCGCTAGTGGGAACTGAAAAAAAAAATGATTGCACGCTAAGCAACATTGCGACCCGCAAACTAACATTTATACCCGTGAAATATGGGTATATAAACGGCAATGGGATAAAAAGTGTAATATAAACGGCATAACTAAAAATAGATATTAATTTATGTACCGACAAAGCGTTTAAAGAAAAAAATCTAGAACCAAATTACCAAACTATGCTGATGAAAGTCCCGGTAACTAACTAGTTTTTCGAAGTAGAAGGTTGCGCGGCGACGCGGGCATTACACGTGGGGCAGTTCTTGGTAGTAAAACCGGGACACCTACAAATAAAACAAATAACTCCTGGAACAAAAGGACAAGCCCGGAAATCGTGGCCTGTTTGATTGCACTTTATACAAATAAAGCGTGTCGAATCAACTATCGGCGCAACAACTTTACGAGACTGAACGATATCCGAAGCTTGCTGAGGCGGCTCGTAACTCTCAAAGTTTGAGACAACATCTAACAAGGCGTCAATGCTATCTATCCTGTTTGTAGACAAACAAGGCCTGTACCTCGAATGAAGGTTATGTTTTATAATAGGTAACAGCGCAGAATCAGGGATTGGGTCAGTAAGTTTTAAATTTAAGTCATGAACGATAATAATAAAATCCCTGGCTGATTGCGATGCCGTTTGTTTTAAATCACGAAGACGCTGTTCTAGGTGATAGTCGTAATCGGTTTTTAAATAAGTTTTATAATAATTGGACTTTAACTCATCATACGTCAAAGAAGGAACTCTAATTGTCCTGAAATATAAAAGAGTCGAACCAGAAACAAGTTCGTGGAAACGACGCACAATATACGAAGATGGAATGTCAGAAGCGAACATCCGTTCTTCGATGAGCTGAAAGAAATCCTTCACGCAGGTTTGTCCATCAAAACAAATATTCCATTTTGACAAACTAACGTCACGGGTGAAAAGCTGTTTGAGTCGCGTAGCTTCATGAGCAGAAACAGACTGTTGATTCATTCTCTGCAAAATAGGACTAGCACGATAAGGCGTCTCCCCAATATCTTGCTCGTAAGCGGCCTCTTCTGGTTCAACATCATTGACAGTGTCCTGATTCAGCGACATTTTTTTTAAACAAAATGGTATCTGATGTTAGAAATAAAGCAAAGAAAACGATACCGTGAAGTGAACAGAACGTTAATTATAAGTCGTATTACGTGAAAGTTCCCTAAGAGGAAATAATACTACCTAATTAGGGAAAAAAATACCTAATAGGGAAAAAATACCTAATAGGGGTAAAATACCTAATAGGGTGAAAAAGAAACTAGTTGAACGCGTTGTTTACTACGCTAAACAACAAACTACGGGAATGGGGGAAAGGGTAAAATTTTCCTTTATTTTAATAAATAAGAACGAGTTTCATGTTAAGTAAAGTCCTTTTTATACAAAATATCATATGACAATAAAAATCAATTAAAATGAGGCACGAAGTCACACCAGAACGTCGTAGGGGTTTAAAAGTCCAACATTCCCTATGGGGTAGACAGAGCTTCAGTGGGTTATAGGTTATCTGAAACAAAATAAAACAAAAAAACAATTATGAAAGCGACAGCGGCACGGAACGTGCCCACCGTATAAGCAAGAAAAAAAAATTAATCAATGCCACAGAATAGTAAATGGACAATTACTTACCTCAAATCCAGGGTTTTTTAATCGCGGGCGCCAGATCTTCAGCGATAAATTTAGAATAAAGATACCGCCGAAACACAAAAAAAAAATAAAGGAGACGAGATTTAAAAAATTAATGAAAGTATTTAATTAAACGAAAATTATTACAAAAATTCGATGTTGTCCAAGAAAAAATATTGATTATAGAAATTGAACAATTAAATTAAATTTTAAGGTGTAAACCGAAACTTAACATACAGGATAACCTAACACGCAAAACAATTTTCAACGTATGGATATTTTGTTTGGAAATGAAGTGTAGGACAACTTTGAACAGTTACAATACCATACATAAATTTAACACCTACATAAATTTAAACACATGGCCAAACAATAAATTATTATCTGATGCAAATAGGTACATTTTGACAAAAATAAATTAAATAAATTTAAGGTAATGGATAAAAAACTTAGCTACTGGTCTTCCAGAGGCCGCTGGTCAAACCGCTATGGAATGGAGGCTGGATCAGGTGGATAAGTGATAAGTGATAAGTGATATGGGCTCCCATTTTCCGCATGTAGGCTCTTGAGTGGCCCATTATGCGTGTGGGTCAGTGGTTATTCCAGCCACTTCAGCTCCGTCCAGAAGCTCAGAATCCTCCTGGGGATTTCGCAGGCTTCGCGGAGCGACCTAATGTCTGCAAGGATTTTTGCCCGGTGTTCTGCCACTCCCATGCAATCCAGGATTACATGGGCGACTGTTTCATCAGCCTCCAAGCAGCCCCTACAGAGGGGACTGTCGGTGACGTTTAGTACGAATAGATGCTTGTTCAGAGCACAGTGGCCCGTAAGGGTACCCACCATTATTCGTAGGTTATCTCTGGATAGGTTTAGCAGTCTGCGCGTCAGACGCGGGGAGGGTCCTGTAAAGGCTTCCTTCGACTGCCGACAAGTGGTTACGTTGTCCCACCTGTCTTTGTGTTGCATAAGGGTGCGTGCTCGGATCCAAGTCCGTATTTGGCTAAATGGAATCGGGATGGTTGGCACAGGGCCTGCCAAGATGGTGTTTGATCCCTTCCTAGCCAGTTCATCTGCCGCATCATTACCTATGGAACCGCTATGCCCCTTAATCCATTGCAGGACGACCCTGTTGGCTGAAGATATTTTATTCAGCGCTTGGTGGCATTCGGTAATAAGTCCAGAAGTATATGAGTGATTTCCTAGGGCTTGTAGTACTGATGCGCTATCAGAGAGTATCCTAATGATGTAGTTTTGGATATTCCTTCGTGCAACTGCGTTAGCTGCTTCCTTGATAGCCACGCATTCACATTGGAAAATGGAAGCATGTATCCCTAGAGCTAGTGATATGTGGATATTCAGATCGAGAGAGAAGACCCCGGCTCCTGAACCGGTTTTCATTTTGGACCCGTCCGTATAAATGCGGACTTCATGGATTCCAGAATAGTCTTTCTCCTCCTCCTTAAGTTGTATATGATACTTTTTCTCAAAAGCATAGAATTTTGGAGTCTTATCACACGGGGCTGCAATAAGAGGCTGATGTTGCAGGGCCCTGTCCAAAATAGACATGTGTGTGCTCTTACAGGTGTCCCACAGTCCTAGTTTCTTTAGTCTTATCGCCGCCATCGTCGCCTCCTGTTGTATAAACAGGTCTAGGGGCGGTAGGCCTAGGATGACTTCCAGGGCTGCTGTTGGTGTGGTTCTCATGCAACTTGTAACTGCCGTACAGGCTAGCCTCTGGAATCGTTGCAGTCGGGTGATCGTAGTACTTAGTTCGGTCCTGGGCCACCAAACAATACTCGCATAGGTTATTATTGGTCGTATTACGGCTGTATATAGCCACATCGTGATTTTCGGAGCTAGACCCCAGGTTCTTCCTATGAGTCTTCTGCACTGCCAAAAGGTTATGCATGCTCTCTCTAGTTTGTGATCAAGATGCTTGTTCCACAGTAATTTGTGGTCTAAGATGACTCCCAGATATTTCACCTCGTTAGTTAGCATCAGGTCGGTATCAAACAACTTTGGCAATTTAAGGTTGCCAAGTTTACGTTTCTTGGTGAATAGAATGAGTTCTGTCTTCGTCGGATTAACCGATAGGCATTGCTCATTGCACCATAGTTCGACGACTCTCAGTGCTGACCTCATAAGGTCGCATAGGGTGTTCTCAAAAGCCCCGCTTATGAGTATTACCAGGTCGTCTGCATAGCCCACCGTAAAGAATCTGCGACTGTTTAGTTGGCAGATCAGATCATCAACAACAAAATTCCATAGGAGAGGGGATAAGACTCCTCCCTGGGGGCATCCTCTCGATACTACCCCCCTTGTTGTTGAGTTGACGGTGAATTGAATGGCCCTTTTTCGCAGCATGCAGTCTATCCACCCGGCAATCGTGGCATTGACATTATGTTTTGCGAGGGCTCGGCTTATGCTTGTAAATCGTGTTTTATCAAATGCACCCTCTATGTCAATGAAGGTGCCCAAGGTTGATTGTTTGTTATTAATAGCGTTTTCGATGCGCGTGACTACGCTATGAAGCGCCGATTCGGTTGATTTGCCCATACTATAGGCATGTTGGTTGCGATGAAGTGGCTTAAGTCTTAGGATGTTGGTCCTGATCTCCCGGTCACAAAGTCTTTCTAGAGACTTCAGGAGAAAAGATGTTAGGCTTATTGGCCTAAATGACTTAGCTTGTGTATAGTCACTTCTGCCGGGCTTGGGTATAAACACAACTTTGACTTCTCTCCATTTGAGTGGAACGTGACGAAAGGCTATACAACCTCTGAAGATCATTGTCAGATGACTGACAATGGCTACATCACTCCACTTAAGCAGGCCCGGGAAAATTCCGTCTAGGCCAGCTGATTTGAAAGGGAGAAAGCTATTGATTGCCCAATTGACTTTGTCCGAGTCAACTATGTTTTGGGCGGCTATCCAATCTTCGTGATCTGGAGTTACTTGGACATCATCATCCCAGTTGATGATGCAATTTATTTTTGTCAAAATGTACCTATATCTGATGCAAATAGGTACATTTTGACAAAAATAAATTAAATAAATTTAAGGTAATGGATAAAAAACTTAGCTACTGGTCTTCCAGAGGCCGCTGGTCAAACCGCTATGGAATGGAGGCTGGATCAGGTGGATTGGGTTGCTCAAATTGGGAACACGTCTGTCTGAACTCTCAGCGGTAAACTGCTAACTTTTTATGTCATATATTGAACGCACTGAAAATTTTGAAAGTCAAAAAAAGGCTCAAATAATAACATTTCCAATATAAATTAAATTCCAATTCTTCCAATACAGCTCCAAATCAAATTAGAAATTATCTCGTGTATTTTATCTTATCTTATCTTATCTTATGTAGCCGTTATGTGTCCCACTGCTGGGCAAAGGCCTCTCTCCGTTCCCTCCATGACTCCCTATCTTGTGCTTCCTGCGGCCATGCCTTACAAAAGGCGTCCAGCTCGTCTCGCCATCGTCGTCTCGGTCTGCCGCGTAGTCTTCTATCGGTCGGTGGCTTCCACTGTGTGGTGGTCTTTGCCCACAATTCATCCGGCATGCGGCAGACGTGGCCCGCCCAATCAAACTTTAGCTTAGCCGCAGTATGTGTCACATCAGCAATTTGGGTTTTAGAGCGCAGCACGGTGTTTCGGACCCTGTCGATCCGTTTTAGACCCAACATGCTGCGCTCCATGGCTCTCTGGCAAACCGCGAGTCTGGACCTTTGAGCTTCCGTCAAAGACCAAGTCTGAGCTCCGTAGGTGAGTACTGGGAGAATGCATATGTCCACGAGTCTACGTTTTAGAGACATAGGTAAGTCACCTTTCATATGCTCTTTCATCGACCAATAGCTCTTCCAGGCATTTTCGGTGCGTCGAGCAACTTCTTTGTCTTGTCGTGCCTGGAAAGAGGCTATTTGGCCGAGATAAATATACTCGTGGACATATTCCATTCTCCCGCCGTCTACCGTCACCACCCTCTTCGAGCTATTAGTCATAAGCTTGGTCTTTGACATGTTCATCATTAGTCCAGCTTCGCGGCTTGCTGTGCTGAGATCTTGCAGCATTGCCCCTAGTTCAGTTGCTGAGGACGAAAATAAAACGATATCGTCAGCAAAACGGAGGTTCGTTAGCCTTCTTCCACCAATGTCTACGCCTTTACCATCCCATGTGGGCTCTATCTTCTTGAAGATTTCCTCCAGGGCGCAGGTAAATAATTTTGGGGACAGCGGGTCTCCTTGTTTGACGCCTCTTTCAATTTTGAATGATGGACCTGTAGAATCTAGTTTTATTGCGGCTGTACTATTTTTATATATGAGTTTTAGGAGGTTAATGTAAACGGGGTCTATTTCTTGGCTGTGTAAGGCGTCAAACAGGAACTCGTGTTTTACGCTGTCGAACGCCTTGGAGTAGTCAACGAAGGCTAGACATAAGGGCAAGTTGAATTCGACGTGTTTTTCTAAAAGTTGATTTAAGGATTGCAGGTGGTCTGTAGTGGAGAGGCCCGGTCGGAATCCTGCCTGTTCGGGTGGTTGATGGAGGTCCAGTCTTCCTGCAATGCGGTTCTCTATGACTTTAATAAAGGTTTTATAAACGTGTGAAACCAAACTGATGGGTCTATAGTTATTAATATCGCTTTTGTCTCCTTTTTTATGTATAGCTCAGTCAAGTTAAATATTATTAGGGGGTCGTGCTTGCAAAAGGTCGGGTCATTCTGAATTTTTTATATGTTGTTAAGACCTAAACCAATATTTAAAAACCTGATTTGCAATTTCCAAAGTGCTGTGCGAGCGGCGGTGTGACCGAAAAACCATGAAATTTTCGGATTTTTTTCAGTTTTTGCTCAATATCTTAGTGAAGGAAGGGTCTGATCAGTATAGTCACTATAGATATTTTTAAAGTATAGTAAATTTGCTACAATTTGAGACCAAGGCGAGCTCTTACAGCTATTGGTTCCCAAGATACAGGTCTTTAAAAACAAACCGGAACGATACTGTTCACCCACGCCTTTACCGGGTGCGATACCACCTCAGCACCGTTTGGCCAAGGAAAGACCAAAATCACCACACTCCTGAGTAAGAATGAACCACTTGCTAGCCAAGTGGAAGTCTTCCTTCGGCCAGACTCCACCCCACAAGCCGTGAAAGAAGCCGGCATCAAGTGCTTTGTGGTTCTATATGGGGGTGACATCGCGAGGGACACTTTGAATTTCCTCAGGTATAAGACGTTTGTCACTTCAATGAGCATAAACCTAGCCCTTATGCCACCGACAGAAGATGCCACAGGCCACCATGCAGCAAGGTGCTACCTCCAAGTGCAGAAGTGGCGGGGAGTCAACTTGAATCCCACTGATTGGGAGTGGAAGATGTCTTCTCAGGGACTTATCCCCATCTCCACCACCATGGATCCCGCACCTCCTGCCCTTCTGCGAAAAATTTCCTGTAAATGCAAGAAAGGGTGCCCTGGGAGCTGCTCGTGCAGAAAGGCTGGGCTCCGCTGCTCAGTCCTTTGCCAGTCATGCGGTGGCAAATTGCGCACTAACGTCCCGGAAGTGGGGCTGAAATGCTCGGATGATGAAGATGCTCCGAATACAGACTGGGTGCCTCTCCCAGCGTCCATCACTGTCGACAAGGAACCATCTTCATACGAACCCAAACCTGGGTCATCAAAGATGAAAAGAAAGGCATAATTTGGCAACCAAAACACATTACCTACATGATTTATATTACTTTTCTTAGAGGTACTGTCAGATTATGTTACTTTAGGTAGTTGTTGTTTTAAAACCGCTGGGTATACAGATACTAGTTTGATCTCAAATGAAAGCTAATTAAATTTACTACAACTTAACATTTGATATGGGATGCATATTTTACAAGATATTTCACAAAATAAGTGAACGTTCTGAAAAAAATAACTTTTTGCAAAAAAAACATGTTTTCGAAGAACTGTAACTTGGGAACCAATAGCTGTAGAGAGCTCGCCTAAGTCTCAAATTGTAGCAAATTTACTATACTTTAAAGGTATCTAAAGTGACCATACTGATCAGACCCTTCCTTCACTAAGATATAGAGCAAAAACTGAAAAAAATCCAAAAATTTCATGGTTTTTTGGTCACACCGCCGCTCGCACAGCACTTTGGAAATTGCAAATCTGTTTTTTTAATATTGGTTTAGGTCTTAACAACATATAAAAAATTCAGAATGACCCGACCTTTTGCAAGCACGGATTTACATCTAGACTGAACTAGTAATAAAATGATATTTGAATGGCAAAAGTTTATCGGCAATTGTCCTGTAGTTAAAATAGAATTGAATAAATTGGTTAAATACGGTAGAAGCGTTGGTTCACCTATTTTGAGAGATTCTGATGTGATACCATCTTCGCCCGGACTTTTACCGTATTTCATCTTGCGCAGAGCTTGATGTACTTCTGAGTGTGATATTAGGGGGATGGTATCATTGTACTGGTATTTTGCAAGTTGAGCGCCATTCACTTCGCCGGGAGAATCTGAATATAATTTTTTGTAAAAGTCAGTACTAATATTTATAATTTTGTCTCGGTTTCCCTGTTTTACCCCTTCACTGTCTTTTAGGCAGGTAATCCACGACCGTCCTTTATCTATTCCCTGCTTGGCTGTTCTTAGGCATCGATTACGTTCTAGAGCTGTTTGTATCAGCGTCTTATTAAACTTCCGAACATCGTTCCTTATGCTGCGTTTTACGGTTTTATCTATTGTTCTGAATTCGACACTAGTAACATTATCCCTAAATTTTTCTCTATCTTGTAATAATTTTAAAGTATTGTTGGATAGCTTCCTTAATTTATTCTGGGTCTGTTTAATCTTCGAACTCGCTGTCTTTATGATTTTCTGTATATATTCATATTGACTCTGAACATCATTCTCTGTTTCGGGATCTTGGTCGGGTTTGAGAAGATCGAATGAATTTCGCAACTCTACCATGAAAAGATCTTTGTTGGCAATAAGAGTGTCTTTCCTAATGTATTTTATTTTACTTTTGAATGTTTTTTCTCGGTGGATTTTACGATCAAAGAATAACCTGCTGCGAACTGGTCGATGGTCTGAGCTAAAATGAATATTGTTGATCACCTCTACATTTTTGATTGTTGATATGTCGGAAGCTAAAATAAAATCTATTTCGTTTTTAGTTCTGCCAGTAGGTGAAATCCACGTCCACCTTCTGTGAGTTTTTTTATAAAAGAAACTGTTTCCTAAGCTAAGTTGCTGTCCGAAGGCAAACTGGAGAAGTCTGGATCCGCGGTCGTTCCTGTCGCCTAAACCATGAGGTCCGATCACGCGAATGTCATCCGAGTCTTGCCTTGAGCCGACCTTGGCATTGAAGTCGCCTATGACCACATTCCATGTCCCATGGTGTTCATCTAGGGCCCTGTTCAGTATGTCGTAGAACTCTTCGACTTCGTCGTCAGCGTGAGCTGTTGTAGGCGCATACACCTGAGCGATGGTAAGTGTCTCTTTTTCTGAAATACGGAATTTAAGTAGGGCTATCCTCTCAGAATAGGAAACAAACTCTTGTATGTTGGCTTTCCACCGTTTATGTACAAGAAATCCTACTCCATAGAGTCCGCCAGATATTCCGTAATAATAGAAGACATTATCTTCCCGCTCCAAGGTGTTTTCGCCTTCTCTGCGAACTTCAGCAAGGCCCACGATATCCCACTGTATTGTTTTTAAGGCATTTTCCAGTTCCAGCAGGCGTTCTTCGGTACTTAAAGTTTTAACGTTATATGTCATTATGTGGAGTTCGGTGTCCGCTTTGGTTGAAGCTGAAGTCGTTTGACGGGGAGGGCACGCCACCCGGAGATTCTTCGCACCCCATGCTCCAGGGTCACTCTGCCTACCGTCATCGACAGAGCCACCGCCGGAGACGCCGGGCACTTGGGGCCTGTCGTTTTTGGGAGAGTCCATGTTACTTTTGGAGAGGTTTGGACATTTAACCCACCACGCTTGTCCGTTGCGGGTTGGCAGGTAGACAGTGAGCCAGTACTAGGCCTGTGAGCGCCGCCGTTGATGCGCATGCATCCGACACCACTCAAATTAACATCCTGTCTTGATGCCAATGTTACCAACTGAACCTTTAGAGGATAATACGTCCCAATAGCTTCAGATGGGTCATACGGGTAGAATGCCCGGGTTTGATTTTGGAGTTTTCCTTCTCCTAGATGGGCTGCAGATCAATGCTAAGGAGGCCCATCTCCCCCACAACACTTCATTTAAAAAAAAACAACTTTTCACTAAGCAAATCGTGTCACATTTCACCAAAATTTTTTGTTGAATGGCCTGACAATTTCAATTCCAAACAAAATCCAAAAATCAAACAAATTCTAAAATTTTGAAATATATTGAATTAAACAGAAAACTAGACCGGAAAGAACATAAAAAAGATCGCAAGCAGAAATGCTGCAACGTGCAGTACTGTACCGGGACCACGTCAAGTACAAGGACGGTCAGTACACGCACGCACGCAGGTACACTATACGCTATACGTGCAGTACTGTACCGGGACCACGTCAAGTACAAGGACGGTCAGTACACGCACGCACGCAGATACACTCCACACTATACGCTATACATGCAGTACTGTACCGGGACCACGTCAAGTACAAGGACGGTCAGTACACGCACGCACGCACGCAAGTACATTCGCACACTATACGCTATACTTGCAGTACCGCGGCTGTATAAAAGTAATCTGTGTGCCAAACGGTTTTTTAGGTCCAAGAGTTTAGGTTGTGCGTCGATCAGCAGTGCGCGAGTTGGGACCTTGCATTTAATATATTAAGACGTTTTTTAAGATAGGATATTCATTTAAAACGAAACCCGTGGTAAGAACTCGTCGTAATATGTTGTAATCTCGAGGAGTAATACATGTGTATGTGTGGTTGCAGTGGTGGACGCGCTGCCGCTGGAGGAGTGCTGCAAGATCTGCATGGCGGCGCCGCTGGAGTGCGTGCTGCTGGAGTGCGGGCACATCGCGGCCTGCACGCGGTGCGCGCGCCAGCTGGCCGAGTGCCCCATCTGCCGGCAGTACGTGGTGCGAGCCGTGCGCTTCTTCCGATCCTAGACCACCAGCGCCCACCGCCGCCCACCGCCCGCCGCCAGCTGGCCGAGTGCCCCATCTGCCGGCAGTACGTGGTGCGAGCCGTGCGCTTCTTCCGATCCTAGACCACCAGCGCCCACCGCCGCCCACCGCCCGCCGCCAGCTGGCCGAGTGCCCCATCTGCCGGCAGTACGTGGTGCGAGCCGTGCGCTTCTTCCGATCCTAGACCACCAGCGCCCACCGCCCGCCGCCAGCTGGCCGAGTGCCCCATCTGCCGGCAGTACGTGGTGCGAGCCGTGCGCTTCTTCCGATCCTAGACCACCAGCGCCCACCGCCGCCCACCGCCCGCCGCCAGCTGGCCGAGTGCCCCATCTGCCGGCAGTACGTGGTGCGAGCCGTGCGCTTCTTCCGATCCTAGACCACCAGCGCCCACCGCCCGCCGCCAGCTGGCCGAGTGCCCCATCTGCCGGCAGTACATGGTGCGCGCCGTGCGCTTCTTCCGATCCTAGACCACCAGCGCCCACCGCCGCCCACCGCCCGCCGCCAGCTGGCCGAGTGCCCCATCTGCCGGCAGTACGTGGTGCGAGCCGTGCGCTTCTTCCGATCCTAGACCACCAGCGCCCACCGCCGCCCACCGCCCGCCGCCAGCTGGCCGAGTGCCCCATCTGCCGGCAGTACGTGGTGCGAGCCGTGCGCTTCTTCCGATCCTAGACCACCAGCGCCCACCGCCGCCCACCGCCCGCCGCCTGCCGGACAGACAGATTTACCCACTCAGCCTAAAGGATCACTTTCAATTAGCTACTGAAACTTTGGAGCGTACTTTTATAGAAACTTTAGTATTTCCCGAAGAGTCCGTTTCAAATTCATTTTATTTTTACACTGCTGCACGACGTGTGTCTATTTACATTGCTCTTTTTTAAAGGCTTAGAATAACGTAGTTTGGCTATACTGGGTGAAAAAGAACCTTCTAGCTATATTCAAAATTCTGAACCAGTATCACTCAAATAACACATTTATGAAAAAAAAAAATTTAAATATATTTTCAATGGGAATAGTTCATTTTTTGCCTAAACGTAGACATTACTCCTACACCAGGCACGCGAGGGGTGCGGGTAGCGCTCGAGGAGTGCACCCGAGTGGTGTCTACTTTACGAAAATAAAAATCCCCCCCCCCCAAAATTAAAAAAAAAAGTGTTGAGTAAGTGATACTGGTTCAAAAAAGATCGATTTGAGTTGCTCGATTTGACACACGTCGCGCAGCTGTGCAGTTGCAGTGCTGCTGTAGTTTTTAGTGGAATCGGCCTGCTGATTGCTTAAGTTATATAAAGATATGAGTAATTTGTGTTTCGACCTTTATTCCTGGGATACTTATTCCGTTGTTGGTCACATCACAAATTTTCGCTAACCAATTTATGACCTATGCTTTTGTTAAAAACAACTTTACATCCAAGATGAGTTAACCTGATGCACAGGCCTTTGTACGTTCACAGTACGCCCTTTTTTTTTATTAGCCTGTGCTGTCCCACTGCAGGGCAAAGGCCTCCCCTCGTTTTCTCACAGTACGCCCTATTCCATTTAATTAAAAAATAATCATAAATAAAAAAAATTCGCGTGTGACTTTGGTAACCCTGTTTAGTGGTCCATTACCTAGCAACACTGAACCTGGAAAACGTCCGACGCATGCCGTCCGAGAGTGCTGTGCACTATTAAGGATCTCTGTCGGTTAACGTTTCCGAATCCAGAGTATTAAAATAAAAATAAGTACGATGAGAATCACAAAATACGTATGATGTCTGGTAAGTTCCTGTTTTCAACGTCCTGTTGTAATATAACGCCGGCGCGCGCCACTCATGCCAACAGTACACGCGTTGTCAATATAGACATATAAAATGCACGTCTAACCTTCCTAATAATTAATTTTCACGTTTTTATTCATATTATCTATAGGTGTTAAATCAACTCACTACATTATTAAAATTGTAATTTTATGTAAATAGATTTGTTATCAAATTCGTGTATAATTTTCTTATGATTTAGCTCAATTTTATTACATTGAAAAATCTTGAAAGTTTGTATTTTTTCCCCTAAACACTGTTTGCTTTAAATTCTCCACCGTAAGTGGTGGTCGATGGGGCTAAAATATAAAATTGTTTTATGTTAGGGGAAACTACCCGTTTATAGACAGATCTAATCCAAATATCGACAGACTACTTTTGTAGCTTATATTTTAAAAAAATATCTCCCGTTCATTATATAAATATCAATATTTAGAGTCAAAAGTATAAATGTGTAATTATTGTTAGTTTGTCTGTAATTGGTGGGCTGTCTACCATAGGTTGGTTTCTCTGCTAGTCTAACATGCGCTCTGTGACATAATGTATATTGATCCACTCTCTCGTTCAGTGTCATTACGAAATGGGAAAACGTAACAAAATTATTTCACGCGCGCATGTTAGCCCTGCTGCATGTACGTTTAGAACGCTAGCGATAACGGGCTGTGTCACATTAAATTTATTTTTATATTGAATTTTGTAGTAAGTATTGTATTTACATTTATACAGTGCTTCTATTTTCTTAACGTGTTTCGGCAAAAAGTGTTTGTCTCGTTCTTGTCTTTTGAAAATCCACTTACTTATTCGAAATACGAAATTTGCCGAACTACAATAAGAAAATAGAAGCATTGTACCGCGGTCGAATAACTCCAGACATTTGTTATCCCCCCCCCCCTGCCACACCCCGCCCCTCGCGCTTCCGCGATATTGCTCTCGCTGGCCACAGACTGCTCTGCGACACGCTCCGCATTAGGTCACTATTGCTTGCAACGCAATGGATGCTGAAACTGGCAGCGTGCCGCTATGAATATTTAATGTAGGCAATGAAATCAATGTCACAAAAAGAAATATTTATAAAGAAATATAAAGTTTGGATCCAAGAACAGGCACCATAGCCAACAAATCGTCTGTGTCCGCGCGATTGTGTGGCCGGACATTGGCGCCGGTTCTTTAATTTGCGCCCATAAAACCGAAAAAAACGTGGAGCGGTGAGCAGACTAGTAACGTGGTCACACTGTGTATCTGCCTTCTTCCCTCGCTGCTCACGCCACTTCCTGTCGGGGGTAGAACCGCTTGGCGTCTATATAATACTACTGTCGGTTATCAAATGAAATTTGACCATGATTTAGTTAAGCATGCTAGTGATAGTTCGTTTACCTTTCGCCTAAAAGAGTTAATGTTATTAATGACTTATTATTATTACAGTAAAATCAAATCTATTATTTTTTATTGAAATCAAATAAATGTCAGAATTACACAAAACGCCTTTTTCATCAAATGTCTACCTGAAGTTATCCGATTCGCGGTACGGAGCAGGTCACATAGCGACCTCTACTGGGCCTCTATTCTCGACCGTGAAAGGCAAAGGCGCAATACAGTTAAAGGCATATTTGTCAATTTGCGCAAGAAAGAGATGTACATACTATTCTCCGAAGTATCGGTCGTATAATTAAAGAATAGATGTGCAGACGAGAATTGTTAATACTTAAAACCAGGGTTCGAAAAGATAATTATCACTGATAATTATCATGATAATTATCGTAATAATAACATATGGATAATTATCGAATGATAATAACAAGCAACAAAGTCAATGGAAATAGAATCATCATCGGATGAAGATATTCCTTTGGCTTCTTTGGTCAATCTAAGTTAATTTATTTACGACTAGCTTTCTGCCCGGGACTTCGCTCTTTCCGAAAATTGTGTTACCCATGTGGTATTCTGATGCATAAGCTACATTATTGTTAAGTTTAATTAAAATCCATTCAGTAGTTTTTGTGTCAAAGAGCAACAAATATCCACACAGCCACACTCACTTTAATAATGTTTTGTTACGATTTGTTATGAACTAATATAACAAATTAATTTCTTACACTGGTGTTAATTATCCGATAACTATCCGATAATTATCAGATAATTATCAAGAAGCGTAATTATCTTGATAATTTCGAACCCTGCTTAGAACTTAGATTTCAGTAGATTGTAATGAACAGTATGCTGTGTAAATGTATAGTCATTTATTGGACATTCTCTTCCCAAGATTTGCGAAACCTACGAATGAACTGCATGTTTCATGAGTTCTACTTAAATAATGTTATTATTATGAACAATAAAATAATATTTAATAAAATCATAATATTTTCGATATGAATTCACCACGTCTTCGCATTTTCCTGTATTGACATTACCTTGGACATTGTACATATAAAATAGTCAGTATTTTTGTATGTAATAAATAATATAGTTATTTTTATTGGACTGTATCATCAGGCGAATCCGGTCGGCGATCCGCCGTTTTACTTCCATTTAATGCCTTAATGCTTATATTCAGTGCCTGTGATGTAGTAGTACGAGTATCTTTGGAACTATAGAATGCAAACTTATCTACATTGGGTCGATCAGTGGAATGGTCACACTCCAATTGAATGACCACACAACACCACATTGTAAACAATTTTTCAGGAATTAATGCAAATAAATCAGATACCACAAGTTGTTGTCATTATTGTCGTTTTTTATTTCCAACAACTCTATTTTCCTTAATGGTTTCGGTGTTAAGTGGACAACTTTCATTAACAGGTAAATGCATTGTTGTCCCATCCAATTTGTAAGCTTAGATTTAATGGTCTTCCTTTCACTTAATTTATTATGTTTGTTAGGGAGATTTGATCCGTACGATTGACTCTATCGATCGATACTATTAAAGTACAGGGTGCTTTTTTGGATTTTAGCTGGTTCGATTCCGGGTGTGGCAAGCGAATTTTCGAAAATCTTTGAATGCAGTTTAGTTTCATATTAAAAATAAAGGAATGTTTCCTTTGAGTAAAATTTTCTATCTACAGTATTTAGAGTACTTTCCCTCCAGGTGGCGTTAAAAAATTCCACCCTGTATATAAATTGGCATAAAGTAGGCCAGTGCGCTGTACCTGGCGATGTGAGGCTATGCGGCGGCCGCGTGAGGTCTTCAGTCCCGTCCACCGCCGACACACACACCGACTTAAACGTTCTCGCTCGTCAGTCCGTGCTGCAATACTGCAAAAGGTACAACTTATCTTTGTTATGATGACTTCTGGAATCTGAATTAAGAGTCGCTGGTTCCGGTTGTGCGCCTCGGGTGCTACTCCTAATGGTGAACTCGGTCACTATTGATCTCAAATTCGTTTTATTGGACCCTATTAAAACAAGTTGGCGTTTTTTTTCTCAGTTAATATAATTTTCTTCATACTTTCTTTGATTCCGTAGCTATTTACAAAATTATTTTTAAAAATAATAAACGCTACACACTCAAGGCCCACACTAAGGTTTTCCCTTGTGTCGTGTGTCCCTCGGAACAAACACGAAACCCATGACCCCAGAATAAACATCAGGGGCCTGATTTTTGAAACAATAGAATTCCAATTCGCATGCGAATTGACAAGAATTGGAATTCTATTGTTTCAAAAATCAGGCCCCTGCTTTTTACACAAAAATTTGCCACGGCTGAGAATCAAAACCCAGGACTCGTCGATCAAGAGACAGCGCCACTTGATCGACGGGTCCTCGACCAAACCGGCTGTTGTCGATTTTAGTACTTGGTTTAAAGATAAAGATTTTAGTAAATTTTTTACATTTTTGCTTTGGGTTTTTAACTGATGAACAGTCTCGAATACAGCTCATTTGACTAAATATCCGTTTCAATTCTTCTTTTCGCTCTAACTTTTTTTATATTAGCACTTTCAGTAAACTAAATCTGGCAATGATTAGCTGAATGTTGTCCCAAGCGTTCCACTTTTACATTTGAATTTTATGTCCCCGTAAAATATTTAAAAATGTTTCTATGAAAAAATCAATTTTCCAAAAATTTTGTATTAAAACAGCAATTTTGTATTTCTTCTGTATAAAGTGTAACCTCCAGTGAATATCACTTTGTACAGAAGTCTTGTGTGAAGAATTTGAGACCGACTTCGGACTTATGTGATACCCGTAATTTTGTTTATTTTCTTATCGTGTAGTGTGTGGCGCATGTGTGGCGAACTCGGCTAACCCTGATGTCAGAGTTTTCAAACAGCACAATGGCCTCTGATTTGGTTTATACAAGACAAACTGCCTAGTGTTGCGGTGTGCCGTCAGGGCCAGCGACTTGGTACTAGTGGTGGGTTCGATACCTTCAGCGACCTCCTCATGTAGCGGCGTGTGAGAGGCTCCTCAACGATCGGCAGGCAGGCGTAGTCCAGCGCATACAGAGATGACTTACTGGAATATGATAATCTAGAAATCTGTGTACAACGCATCTGTACACGTGATTTCAAACAATTACCAATTTAAAAAATATAATAAAATCAAATTGTATGACTACGAAATTTTATTGATGTACCTAAAATCATTCCCTATTTATTTTCGAACAAATGACTATCAAACACATGACAACAAGATGATGGAGGCGGAATAGAAATATTATCTCGTTACTCGGCGTGTTCTTTGACGGTTGTTTCATTCATAAACAGCTTTCATCTATACGTTTTTATCAGAATATTATGGTGATCCGACGGTCTAAGCGACACGTGATTTGAATACCCTTTGAATCAGCCCGCCAGCGCCGCCAGGTCGTAGGGCTTGTCTCGCTGCACCAGCGGCACCAGGTACCTACGGAGGGCCCCCCATCTCGATCAGCTTTGGATTGCCCGATAACCCTGAACACGTTAAATAAATTACGTTATTAAGCTTTCTGCATCTTCCGAATATGTGATTGCATTTTCAATCCCAGATTCTAATTCTGAGTAATGAAAATAATAAATATGGCTTATTTTCCATCTAATTAGGTAATTTCATAGCCATTGGAAATTAAGTAGGTACTCATGTTTGCATGTTGAATGCAACGTAATAAAAACTCAGTCCGAAATTTTACTTCTAAAGTAAGTTTCTGAAGAATCAATATTATCCGAAAATTCTATTGACTAATAATTTTCAAGTATATAAATTGCTGTAATTAGATCTTATTAAACGGCTGCAAAATAAACCAAATCATGAAAAATAAAAAGCTAGTACAAACATTAACTATTTTTCTAGGAATATCCTTTGTAAAAATGTTGTCAAAAATATCTGGAACAAATGGAATTAACGATGTGAAAAATCAATACCCTTATATCGTCTTATTAGCTGATAAACCGACAAAGTCAGGTGGAAAAGGTTCTTGTTCTGGAAGTCTTTTGAATCCATATTGGGTGTTGACAGCAGGTCATTGCGTAGATCCCGGGCCTCCAAAAGTAGTCACACGGTACAGAAACTATACCAAATATGTGAACGCTAATGATGGTGTTTACTTTAGAAGAGTACTGCGAGCATTTACACCTCCTGGCTATGCCAAAACTAAAGATCAGTTGAAAAATGATATCGCATTGATACACATAGAAAAGTATCCAAGCCCATTATATGCAACATTACAAACTAAACCTGTAAAAGATGCAGTAGGAACAAAAGTAACACATTCAGGGTTTGTCAGAACTGCGCCATGGTTGTCATTTGAATCGGCTCTAAAAAATAAAAGAAGTGTTACAGAAATTATAAGAACAAGTAAGGGCAAAATTGTTCAATGTATATTTAAAACAGTTGTTCCGCAACTATGCGTTCAACCAGACATTCCAGAAGACTGGAATTTGACGAAAGTCCGAGGAACAAACCCGGGAGACTCCGGTGGACCTTGTTTTGTTGACAACAAAATTGCTGGAGTGGTAAGTGGACATTTTTATGGCAATACTACCACCATGTCCTCATTTACACCAGTTGAAAGTTTTCTTAAGTGGATGGGAACTATCATGGACACAGATTCTGGACCCAAAATACTGATATTAAATAAAAAGTTTCGCAGTTCTAAGACTAAAGAGCCTTCGTTGATTGTTGGTGAAAAGTTTGGTCATTTTAGATCTCAAAAACCATCACCGATTGACAGTATTGGTAAGTCTAACAAGGCTTTGTTAAATGAAAACGCTGTCAAAAACCTTAGTTCGTTGGTGGCGAGCGGAGTAGCTGATGTGGAAAATCAGTACCCTTATGTTGTCATAGTAACTGATGCTGGTCGAACTGGTCCTTGTTCTGGAAGTCTTTTGAATCCATACTGGGTGTTGACAGCAGGTCATTGTCTAGATCCCGATCCTCCGAAAATCGTCACACGGTACAGAAACTATACCAAATATTTAAAGGCTAAAAACGGTCACTACTTTAGCAGAGTACTGCAAGCATTTCCAGCTCCTGGCTATGCCAGCACGGACTATGATATAAAGAATGATATCGCATTGTTACACATAGAAAAGCATCCCAGCCCACAGTACGCAACATTAAAAACTGAGTCTGTACAAGATATGTTTGGAACTGAAGTTTCATATGCTGGGTTTGGAAAAACGACCCCTTGGATGCAATCATTACCAGTGCCTAAAAATACAATGGACTATCCTAAAGTATTACAAATAGGATTTGGTAAAATTATTAATTGCACATCGGATAATGTTTCTCCACAACTATGTATCGGACCAAACATCCCAGAAAACTGGGATTTAGCAAATATGCAAACAACAAGACCGGGGGACTCTGGTGGACCTTGTTTTGTTGATAAAAATAAAATTGTTGGAGTAGTGACTGGACATGCGCACGGTGACACCAACCCTACGGCGTCGTTCACACCAGTTGCAAGTTTCCTTGAATGGATGAAACACGTTATGGATATAAATTCTAGACCTGAACTCTTGCATAAAAATATTGGTAGTAACAAATATTCCAATGTCGATATCAGTGGTCTTTCACAGAAACATTGTTTGTTAGCTATAAATTAATTTCCTTAAAAAAGCACAATGGATAAGTACCTATTTCGATTTCAAAAACCTTTGTGAAAACTTAAATTGTTTTTCGCTCGTGTTTCAAGTGGGTACACGTTACGAATTACTTAACACACTTGCTCGTTAATAAATGTTCCTGTAGAGTCCTGTTGAAGAATTTTATTTTTACCCGACTGCGCGACGCAAAAGAGGTTAATATAAACTACAAAGTCTAACTCAAACTATTTTGCCTATGTTTTTTTACAAGATATACTTCGAAGAGTGTGCACAGGAGCTGCATAAGCTCATTCCACCAGCCCTTTTCTTCTAGAGGACTTCTAGACCCTTACCTTGTCGAGATGCCCCGGATCCGCACTGAGCGCTTTTCATCATCTTTTATATTGCGCACTGCCAAGGAATGGAATTCCTTGCCTGCTTCTGTATTTCCGAGCTCATATAACCCAAATCTCTTTAAAGTTCGTGTGAATAGGCATTTTCGGGGTGAGCTTGCTATATCCTCGACCGCATCTTCACCTTTGTGCTAGATTGTGGTGAAGAGCAAACCGATTAATAAAAAAATGAAAATTATTTTTAATGTGTAATTTAATTGAGGAAGGCGTTTCTTGTAATTACAATGTTTAATGACAAAATCCTTTATGATAATAAAAGAAATATAAGAAAAGACAGCATTTTTCTCATTCCTGTCACGGTTAACCTAATTATCGTCACGGCCATAACGTTGGTCTTTTATAACTCCCAAATCAAAAAGTTGATTGTTGGGTCAAATACATAGATTTGTGTAATTTAACGTCTTTTCCAAGTTTTTTTGCCTATACGAAGAAAAATATGAAAACAAAAATCGTGACTGTAACTAGACGGAGAACACCTTGCCGCGAGAATGGCCGAGGTATTAAAAATCATTTTTAGGTTTCTGATATCGTTTTTTAATCATAATTACCGTTTAGAATCCATAACACATCTATATCGAGAGGTATGTGATCCATAACGATTTAAAGTTGGTAAGTAACGATTCCTACCAACTTTAAATTGCTGGAAGAAATTTCTTAAAGAAATAAGCTGTGCCTTTTGTGTTCGTTTTTCTATTTGTCTGTATTAATATTTGTGATTTTTCCTGTGTACAGTAAACTGTTAAATATTCTTACTTAAATATAGGCTTTTAATTCGAAAATTGGTCAATTTTATGCAAATAAGATATACTTACAGGGCTTTAAGTAAATCTCTTTTTAACCTCTCGGGTGGTTAATCAGTCCATGAAACTGAACAACTTCCCCAAGGAACATAGGTCAAAATACGAAAAAAAAAAAAATGATCTTCCATACAAAATGCGCTCTAAGCTGATGAAGTTTGTATGGAAACTCAAAATTTTTTTTCTTATTTTGACCTATGTTCCTTGGGGAAGTTGTTCAGTTTCATGAACTGATTAACCACCTGGGAGGTTGAAAGAGATTTACCTAAAGCCCTGTATAAACAGCTAATGAGAAAATAAACAAATATAAATATCTAACACTGACTAAAAAGTGTAAAATAAAATAAAAATAAACCGACTGCGTGATAAAAACTGAAAAGAAAAAACAAGTAAGTCCAGTAATCGAGACTTTTGTTATTGAATATTATTGAATAACATTACGATTTTAACCCATCAAAAATCAGGCTTCCTAATAATGGGTCCCGATTGATTGTTAAAAATTCAATAATATTCAATAACAAAAGTCTTGACTACTGGACTTACTTTTTTTTTCTTTTCAGTTTTTATTACCTACCTACGCAGAGTTTTCTAATTTTTTAGATTAATTTATTTTATTGGAATAAATGTTTTGCATTGTTTCAGATCATCAGAATAAAAAAAACATGTTTACATTTAAAACAAAAGCCTATTTAATTAAGATTTACCTATTTAATTTAAGAATAAAAAATACAGTCCACTCTCCAGTTATCAACTTTTCCTACCAGAGGTAAGCCGCATGCGGTTACGTCTACTCCGCTCGAGTAGAGCTTACCATTTCTGTAGGTTTCAAAGGTTGGTGTGTCTCCCGTGTTGAGGATTTCGAGCTCCATTTCATTCAGAAAGTATTATATTTTGCTCCTCTATCATCTTCTCTGCTGCTGCCCCACCAGTGGCTCTAAGCGTTTACATCGCCCGCTACAATAAGGTTTCGTGTTTGTAGCTTCTGAACAATGGTCTTTGTTCTGGTTAAATAGGGCTCTTTGTCTTGGTCTCCCTCGAGATATAACGAGACTACTCCTAGTTTCAGGTTTCCTGCGACCAATAACACCGCAGCTTCGGTTTCGGTCACTAGCTGGGGGTCATGAATTTCCTCCAACTTGTCCCCGAATACTATTACTGCGGCTTTTACTGGTTTCACGCAGTTAAGGGTGCACTGGATGACATGAGTGCCAGAATATTGTTTTAAAACGCCTCTCCCACCCACGTAGGGTTCTTGGATAATGGCGATCGATATCCCTTTATCTTTAGCTACCTGAAACAGTTCGCCTGTTGCTAGTTTCGAGCGGTGCAAGTTGGCTTGTATGATGTGAAGCCCACTTTGTTTCTTCTCTTGAAGGGGGGATGCGCTTTGGTCGCCTTTAGCAATACGCTACTCGAGATCTCGCTATTGCGTCCCACTTTTGTTTTTCTGGGCACTCTGCACTGAACGCGTTGTGTGCATTGTCTGAGCCCTGCCCAAATGCTCTTAGACAGTTCTTGCAAGTTGGTGACCTTCTCTCTTGCCGTCTGCAACATTTATCCCAGGTGTGGGCTTCCCCGCAGTAGCTGCACAAGTCTTCTTTCTCCTTGCAGGTCTTTTTGGAGTGCCCGAATATAAAGTTCCGAAAAATGTTTCGTAGGTTGATGTTGATCTGCCCGTCGAACTATATAAATTATGAAATTAAAGAATCAGAAGTTGCTGACGGACAAGTATTAAACAATAAAATAAACATTGCTACCTGTAAGTATTTACTTATTTACAGTTTGTAAACAATTGTAAGTATCTAGAATACATGATAACTTTGTTTGATCTACCCAAAACATCAAGATATAAAAACTAAAATGTTATTTAAATACTTGGGTACGACATGTTTAAATATTAAAGCCATTATAATTTGAGATAACTTTTAAAAATGGTGTAGAAAGAACTAAAAAATATTCATTTGATAAATTAAAGATTACTTTATCTGTACTAATATTATAAAGAGGAAAGATTTGATTGTTTGTTTGTTCGCATTGAATAGGCTCCGAAACTACTACTGGAACGATTTGAAAAATTCTTTCACCAATAGAAAGCTACATTATCTCCGATGGACATAGGCTACATAATTTTCCCGAATTCCCACGGGAACGAAGTCCCGGGCGGAATGCTAGTTTAAAAATAAAACAGATGCTGTTTGTTAAGAATATTTAATTTAAAAACACAACCAGATATTATACAATATTTACATAGATAACCTGTGTAGTTTATTGGCAACGACAAGAAAAGAAACATAATTATGGCTAGGATCTCATTTAGCACATCGAGTTGGGCATTTGCCTTGCTTACAACCGCCTAGTCGCGTCCGATGCCGTGTGTCTGCTTGGGTTTGTCGACGCGGACGACTGCGCCGGCGAGCTGGAAGTAGCCCACGTAGTGCGCGGCGCGCGGCGTGGTGTCGTAGTGGTAGTGCCCCCCCGCGCCCGCCCCGCCCCAGCCGTGGAAGTGCTGCACGCGCAGGTCCAGGTCCTGAACACAACCAGTTTATATTAAATTACAAAAACACACGTCAGAAAAAGTGTTGGACCAAGAAGGCTCCCTTGTGGTACTCTTGGCGAAATAAATCGGAGCGAGCTTATCATAAAACCCAAATTGAAGTAACTACCTGTAACGTTTTCTTATCAAATATGAGAGGAATTTATTCCGATAGCGTAGAATTTTCATGCATTCTAGGTTTTTTAAAATGGGTAGTTACGCCGTATCAAAGGCCTTAGTTAAATCCAAAAAGCTCTGATACAGAGGTGGTGAGTAAGAATACTGACAAGGTCGCCGGTGACGAGCGTGCCGACGTGCGAGAGCGGCGCGGGCACGTTGAAGTAGTGCAGCCAGCCGTCCACGTCGGAGTCCGAGCAGAGCGGGGTGCCGCTGAAGTCCGGCATCACGTGGTACTTGGCCTCTCCCTCCAGCAGCGCGAATGTACCGCCCAGACCTGGAACATCGTCGCTAGTGTTAACATTACACCCGGGTTTAATACAATCACGAAGATTTTTGTCATATACGACTATCTTTTCTTACCGACTACTTTATCTCCGTAATGTTTCTGCAATGTTTCTCTGATCGCTGTGATGAAGTTGGACTCTCCAATCCGTTTCTTAGCCACCACTTTAATTACCTAATAATCAAGAAATGTTGATTAATAAATAGCCGTGGGTAAAGTATTAGGGACAGTCAGAGGGAGGTGTTTGTCGAGTATCATTTACTCGATAAACAGCTATATATTTCATAGATGAGACACATTGGTAGTGTATAATACCTTTCCGGGTAGTCCGTCACAGAGCAGGTAGTTCCCGAGCAGCGCGGTGCGAGTCTCGGAGGGCGGCAGGCGGCGCGTGAGGAACCCGCTCTGACCTTTGGGGGCGCCCACCGGCTCCACGGATGTTATGCGAGTGCCCTGATCCACCTTGCCATCGCGGATGCTCAGGTTTATGATTCCCTGCAGAATACAATTAATTGTTTAAAATGGTAAAAACTTAAAAAGGATTTTTTGCCGTGTTACTTCTCTGAAACACAGAATGGTGGCAATTTTTTTATCAAGGTAAGAGTACCGTGGTAGTAAAACTAGCCCGTCACTGTTTAGCAATTTTTTTGATTGCATGCATTTCTAAAATGATGATTGCGGCTGAATAGGCCCTGTATATTACGCCGTCACATTCGATACTGAGACTTGGAAAGGTTTAGTACACCTCTCTTTACCTATACAAGTAAGAGTGGCAAGTATAAGTAGTTAGTCTTATCGAAATTCTGTTAAACGATTTAGATTATGGGATCTGGAAAACTTTGGGTAGAATTTTATGGACATAGACGTTTGGTCCTCAGTTAGCAATAAAATCATTAAGTATAAAAGTTTAGGACAAATATATGGAGCTAAGTACCTCGCAGTTGACGCCAATGTGCGGCCAGGGCCCGGCGCCGGCGCCCGCTATGAAGGCAGGGTCGCGGCGCAGGTGACTCGCCAGCGCCGCCAGGTCGTACAGCTTGTCTCGCTGCACCAGCGGCACCAGGTAAGGAGGGCCCCCCATCTCGATCAGCTTTGGATTGCCCGATAACCCTCAACACATTAAATAAATCATATTTATTAGATACTTACAAGCTTTCCACATCTTTCGAGTCTATGATTAATTTTCAATCCTAGATTTTAATTCTGAGCAATGAAAATAATAAATAGCCTATTTTATATCCAATTAAGTAATTTTATAGCCATTGGATATTAAGTACTTATGTTTGCACGTTGAATGAAACGTAATAAAAACTCAATCCTAAAATTTCTTAAGTATTTGCGATAAGAATCATCATCTGAAAATTCGTATTGACTAAACATTTTCAAGTTTATAAATTGTAGTAATTTTTTATAACGTATTAAGCGGCAGCAAAATAAACCAAATCATGAAAAATAAAGAGCTAGTACAAACATTTTTTTTTTTATAGGAGTATCCTTTGTAGAAATGTTGTCAAAAATATCTGGAACAACAGTGCTGATGGCAAATGGAATTAACGATGTGAAAAATCAATACCCTTATATCGTCATATTAGCTGATAAACCGACAAAGTCAGGTGGAAAAGGTTCTTGTTCTGGAAGTCTTTTGAATCCATATTGGGTGTTGACAGCAGGCCATTGCGTAGATCCCGGCCCTCCAAAAGTAGTCACACGGTACAGAAACTATACCAAATATGTTAACGCTAATGATGGTGTTTACTTTAGAAGAGTACTGCGAGCATTTACACCTCTTGGCTATGCCAAAACTAACGATCAGTTGAAAAATGATATCGCATTGATACACATAGAAAAGTATCCAAGCTCATTATATGCAACATTACAAACTAAACCTGTAAAAGATGCAGTAGGAACAAAAGTAACATATGCAGGGTTTGTCAGAACTGCGCCATGGTTGTCATTTGAATCGGCTCTAAAAAATAAAAGAAGTGTTACAGAAATTATACGAACAAGTAAGGGCAAAATTGTTCAATGTATATTTAAAACAGTTGTTCCGCAACTATGTGTTCAACCAGACATTCCAGAAGACTGGAATTTGACGAAAGTCCGAGGAACAAACCCGGGAGACTCCGGTGGACCTTGTTTTGTTGACAACAAAATTGCTGGAGTGGTGAGTGGACATTTTTATGGCAATACTACCACCATGTCCTCATTTACACCTGTTGAAAGTTTTCTTCAGTGGATAAGAACTGTCATGGATACAGATTTTGGACCCGAAACACTGATATTAAATAAAAAGTTCCGCAGTTCTAATAGTAAAGAGTCTTCATTGAATATAATAGATGGTAATTCTAGATTGAAAAATCTGTCATTGGGTGAAAAGTTTGGTCATTTTAGATCTCAAAAACCGTCACTGATTGAAAGTATTGGTAAGTCTAACAAGGCTTTGTTAAATGAAAACGCTGTCAAAAACCGGAGTTTGTTGGTGGCGAACGGAGTAGCTGATGTGGAAAATCAGTACCCTTATGTTGTCATAGTAACAGATGCTGGTCGAACTGGTTCTTGTTCTGGAAGCCTTTTGAATCCATACTGGGTGTTGACAGCAGGTCATTGTCTAGATCCCGATCCTCCGAAAATCGTCACACGGTACAGAAACTATACAAAATATTTAAAAGCTAAAAAGGGTCACTACTTTAGCAGAGTACTGCAAGCATTTCCAGCTCCTGGCTATGCCAGCACGGACTATGCTACAAAGAATGATATCGCATTGTTACACATAGAAAAGTATCCCAGCTTACAGTACGCAACATTAAAAACCGAGTCTGTACAAGATATGTTTGGAACTGAAGTTACATATGCCGGGTTTGGAACAAAGATGCCTTGGATGCCGCCATCAACAGTGCCTATACATACAAATTACGAGCACTACCCAGGAGTATTACAAATAGGATTTGGTAAAATTATTAATTGCACATCGGATAGTTTTTCTCCACAACTATGTGTCGGACCAAATATCCCAGAAAACTGGGATTTAGTAAATATACAAACAACAATGTCGGGGGACTCTGGTGGACCTTGTTTTGTTGATAAAAATAAAATTGTTGGAGTAGTGTCTGGTCATGCGGACCGTTTCACCAACCCTACGGCGTCGTTCACACCAGTTGCAAGTTTCCTTGAATGGATGAAACATGTTATGGATAAAAACTCTAGACCTGAACTCTTGCATAAAAATACTGGTAATAACAAATATTCCAATATCGATATCAGTGGTCTTTCACAGAAACATTGTTTGTTAGCTATAAATTAATTTCCTTAAAAAGCACAGGGTGTGGGTAGCGCTCGGGGGAAAAAAAATCCCCCCCCAAAATAAAAAGTGTTCTGTAAGTGATACTGGTTCAGGATTTTGAATATAGCTAGGAGGTTTTTTTACCCTATATTTATTATAAATAACAACATAATATTTACAGTAAGTACATAAAAAGGTAAAATACGGTTAAAAAAAAAACACTACTATGAAATATACATCAATCTATACTAATATTATAAAGAGGAAAGATTTGTACCTATTTTTGTATGTTTGTAATGAATAGGCTCAAAAAGTACTGGGCCGATTTAAAAAATTCTTTCACCATTAGGATGCTACATTATCCCTAAGTAACATAGGCTACATAATTTTTTCCGAATTCTCACGGGAACGAAGTCCCGAGCGGGATGCTAGTATATTAATATAGAGAGTATTTAGATATTTTTTTGTCTTTGTTAAGAAAGTTCAATAGCTGTGCTAGTTAGTCAACGTTGTTTTTTGTGGTTTGTTGCTTAACTCGTGAAAATGGAGGACAAAATTGAGTCACAGACCTGCTTACACTCCGCAGGTAAAAGGTATGCAGTAAAACATGGGGTTAATTTCATTAATTGGATTTCATTTAGCAAGATTAATTATAAAAGCTTTTCTTATATTAGTCATTATATTTTTTTTTACCATTGCCCCTCGAAAAAGGGTCCGTTATTCTTCAAAAACAGTGAATAAAACGCTGTTTATTTCACTGAGTGAATAAAACGTTTTGAATTTGGAACAAGCGCGAATATACGGATTTTAGTAAGAAAACAAAAGAAAATGTGCAAGCAGGTCGCTATAAAAACGTATTGAATATGGCTCAGTTAAAAATTTAAAATTAAGAATAAGGAATACAGCCAATTTTCTGTGCAATTTTCATGCAATTAAAAGTTTCTGTTAAAAGTTTTTGTCTCAAAATCATAAAAAGAGTTCGACATCCAGTGATGAAAGTGAACCTCTCGTTCCAGAGTCATTTCGCGTTAAAGCAGCAGCTATTGTTGATAATTTACTGTCACAGAGTAATTATTTTCTTTTTCTCGTAGTCAATGGTAAAAAGTAGAGTACCTAACACGTGAAAAAAAAATTCATCTCGGCTCTTGTATCCCTCGAAAATAATTCACCTTTTTTTCACTTGTTGGGTAATCTACTATTATACCCTCATACATCGAAATAACAAACATCTGTCCCGTGAACATTTGCACTGGCGATGGCGTACTCAGAACTCATAAACTAGCGAGCTGTCATACATCGAGATTCCGTACATCGAAATTCAGTAGCGGAGTCAATGGATACCTATTTCGATTTCAAAAATCTTTGTGAAAAACTTAAATTGTTTTTCGCCCGTGTTTCAATGGGCACACGTTACAAATTACTTAACACACCTGTATCGTTAATAAACATTCATGTGGAGTAGAGTCCAGGAGGTTTACCATGATCGCTTAGCGCGATCCAATTTAGGACCTAAACAAGTCTGCAACGCTTATTCGTACCATGATGGCTTATAAGCCATTCAATTTTGGCGCTGTTGCGATTCAAAGGCAGACCAGCGACAATTTATGTAGACATTTATAATGGACCGTAGACAACCGAGCAGTTCAAAAGCAGCGCCATCATGGTATGTACCATTTTAAAAAACATTCCAATTGCGAAGCAGTTCAAAGTTGGATCCTAAACAGAAATGCTTTTTTTTATATATAAAAATCGTTTATTTCTTCACATTACAGTTTGCGCATTTAAAATTATTACAGGTAGAAAGGGAGGAGACTGGAGCCTGCGCTAGGTCAAAACCTGTATTGTAGGTCTCCAGGGACCCCCGCATAGCTTAAATTAACTAGATAACAACTGAAATTGGGAAGAATAATCCTTACCAAAAATAAGAATTAGGAAGGTTATAAAATTTAAATTGTCGTAAAAACACTTTTAACCTAGAACTAAAATAATTTTAAGTGTGTGTGTGTGAGATTTCAGAGTGTGTATGTGATCTGTGTGTGTGTGTGTGTGTGTGTGTGTGTGTGTGTGTGTGTGTGTGTGTGTGTGTGTGTGTGTGTGTGTGTGTGTTTGAGATTTGTTAAACTCAGGAGTGAGTGAGTATGCGGTTGCAATTACAACACTAGTTAAGTTGTTCGTTTTAATTATTAAACGATCGTGGTAGGTACCCTGGTCCTGTTAAGGAATTGTATTTTTGGAACTCATGTTTTTGAATTATTTCAGATCATCAGAAATATACTATATCATGTTTACGTTTAAAATAAAGGCGATTAATTTGTTATTTATTTAATTTAAGAATAAAAAAATGGGTGCGTGTACTTATGTACGCGCGTGAGAAGTTATACTTCTTTGAGCGGTTAAGCAGACAGCTTCATACTGTTAATTTTGTGTCACAGATGCGCGCGCATCTTAAAATTTCACTCTCATCATTTTTTCATAACGCGCCTAGCTTCATACTGTTAATTTTGTGTCACAGATGCGCGCGCATCTTAAAATTTCACTCTCATCATTTTTTCATAACGCGCCTAAAGAAGTATAACTTCAAAAATACAGCTACGCTCTTAATACAAGTTTACATAGAAATAGCCAACATAGTTCCGAAAATTATTTCTTAGGGTGATGTTTATCTGCCCGTGAAACTATAGGACTATTATTTATTGTGTGCTATAGGTACCTATAAAGTGGTTATGAAACTAAAGAATCAGAGTCTGTTAATGGATATTAAACAATAAAATAAAAATTGCTACCTGTAAGTATTTACTTATTTACAGTTTGTAAACAATTGTAAGTATCTAGAATACATGATAACTTTGTTTGATCTACCAACAACATCAAGATATAAAAATTAATATTTTATTTAAATAGAGTACAGCAAGTAGGTACTTCAAATACTTGGGTACGACATATCTAAATATTACAGCCGTTATGATTTGAGATAACCTGTAAAACCTAGACTGAGGGTAACAAGGAACCGTTAGCGTTGGCACCTCATAGTTAAGTTTAACTAACTCCTATGCTAAGTTAGGTACTCAGTAATTCCAGAATATGAAGGTTGGTTCGAAGGTTGGAAAGCCTGGTGCATTGTATTACTTACAAGTTAACCACCTATCACGGCCAGTCTCGTACCAATACTGGGTTTATTTCTTTTTAATAAGATGTGGATAACTAGAATGTTTATACTTGTGTTGTTGAGAGATTTTTGAAGTTATACTTCTTTAGACGCGTTATGAAAAAATGATGAGAGTGAAATTTTAAGATGCGCGCGCATCTGTGACACAAAATTAACAGTATGAAGCTGTCTGCTTAACCGCTTAAAGAAGTATAACTTCTCACGCGCGTACATAAGTACACGCACCCATTTTTTTTTTAAATATATTTATTTACCTTACCCACTCCCCCGCGCACCGCATTCGTTTTAGTAGAGTCATTAAGCAGATTCACATTTTTCTACTGGATTAAAGCAAACCACTTGGTGTGATAGTTCCTTAGGTTAAAATAAGCCGATAAAGATCGGTAGCCCTCGAAAATATCCCCTCTGAACCGGGAGGGGGAGGGTCAAAGAGGTGCTCCGCCCGGCGTGACTTCAAAAAATATTACCACTCATTTGTAGCTACCAGGTTGAGTTTGGTACGGTTTTCGTATAAATCAATAACGAGGAATTCATTTCTGGTATTTATTTTACACATATGTGCAATGGTTTTTTAAATAATCGCAAAAATATAAAATTGTAATCACAAAAAAAAACCTTTCGCAGCCTATATTTTTTTATTTAAGAGACATATAAGTGTTAAAAAAATACCCAAATGTAGCATGTTTAATGTTAATTTATAAAAACATAACTTAAGTAGGGCTTAAGTTATGTTTTTTATTGCTTGAGTTTGGCTCATATCTGGCCAGTTATAATATATTTTTTAAATAACTTAAGATATGTTTTCAACTAGTACTAATTTTGAAGGATATACATTGTATGGTTTTTGAAATAGATCAGTAACAACTATTTTTTGAAAAATACGATATTTTGGGCGTTTGTCGTATGGGAACCCCACTGTAGTTTAGGTTTTTAATTTTATTTATTATATTTTACGATAGTTACTATTAAAAGACGTATTTCCTGAAAATTTGGACACGCCATCTATAATAGTTTGAAAGATAGAGGGCTGCGACTGAAACACCAAATGTACATATTAATTAAATGGACGCCCTATAATTCTTTCCCATGGGAATTCTGTGTCACCACATTTAAGTAAGTTTCCAAAATATCTGAAGATCATCTTTACAAAATTTTAAACTTACAGCTTCAATAGCTTTGATTTTGCGTGGAAATCTTTAAAAATCGTATTTTTTTACCCACTGAAAAAAAATTTAAAAAACACAAAATATCAAAATTAAAAAATATATTAAAAAGCAAATAAACGCTTCAGTATCATAAAAAGGACCAGATCATAAAATTATTATATGATTCAAATAAAAAAGTTTCCTTCTCTCAAATAATCCGTCCGCCGCGTCGGATCCTACATTTTTTTGTGTCATAATACTATATGAAAACCCCTACTTAAGTTATATTTTTATAAATTTACATTAAACAGGCTACATTTGGATATTTTTTTAACACTTATATGTCTCTTAAATAAAAATATATAGGCTGCGAAAGGTTTTTTTTGTGACAACAATTTTATATTTTTGCGATTATTTAAAAAACCATTGCACATATGTGTAAAATAAATACTAGAAATGAATTCCTCGTTATTGATTTATACGAAAACTATACCAAACTCAACCTGGTAGCTACAAATGAATGGTAATATTTTTTGAAGTAACGCCGGGCGGAGCACCTCTTTGACCCTCCCCCTCCCGGTTCAGAGGGGATATTTTCGAGGGCTACCGATCTTTATCGGCTTATTTTAACCTAAGGAACAATCATACCAAGTGGTTTGCTTTAATCCAATTTCTGAAACTCAACTCATTTTTTCCTGCTTACTGACTCTACTATTTCGTTCAATGCGCGCAAAACATCTAGTAAAAGAGAAATCAATATTTCAGCCCTACTATATCGGTACGTGTGCGTATACCGACATTTGTGCGTCTGTGTATAGCTTTCTAATTTGATGGTGTGTATGTGGCGTGGTTGTCGTTTACCTGGCGACGTGAGGTTGTGCGGCGGCTGCGTGAGGTCCGGCGCGTCCGACACCGACACCGACACAGTTTCGAACGTCGCCGTCAGCCCGCGCTGTAACACTGGAAAACGACACTTTGCTTAGGCCCTCAATAGCTGTACACTACAAAACAGAATTAAAGGGCTAATTAGCCGAATTGGGTCGCTGTTACATCCTCCTCCTTATCGTGTGTAACTAACGCTGGGTGTCGGAGTTTCCAAACCGCCAAATGGATTCTAATAACTTGGTAACGACTGTTATCAATCAACAACAGCCGACGCCGACGTCGACAGCTAAATGTGCCCTCCGAAGAATGGAAACGCTTGTGATAAATTGCCGCTATGGTCAACCATAAGGTTCCCTACATTGTCAAACTATTTTAAGTACTTAGTTAACCGATACCTAATCAATAGTATGATGCATGGATTAAAAAATGGCAATACGGTCATGGTAAAGCGAAGCGGTACATACTAATGACTACTGATGTCAATATAATTAAGCAGTAGTATGTTAAATTACCATCAGCGATCTCCGCAAGTGGAGGAGTGTGGAGAGGCTTCTCGATGACCGGCAGCTTCGTGTAGTCCAACGACGCCATGCTGGGAAAATACCACATCAATGTCAGGGTAAAGGTAAATAAACAGATCTGTTTACCGGGTACTGACAGCAACACTTCAGGTTACCCATTTTTGTCTGTTTTTGTCCGTTCTGTTTTGTCGATGGGTGGCACGGAATCCTAAAAAGGCAAGTCAGTTTAGAGTCCCAAATAGACTGTTACATACCTACTTCCTAAAACAAATACCTAATACGCTTGAGGTAAATCGAATCACTTACTCATACTACCTGCAGAAATAGATGACAACAATACGACTTTACAGGCAGCAGTAAGTAAACAACGCGCACGTGGCAGTTAACAGTCAGCTGATACTGTAGTAACGCATTGGCGAGCGTTAGTTAGAGGGAGATCATTGCACTCACCTGCCTTCGGTCAAGGCTAACGAGGCTGCGCGCGCGCAGGCTAACAATGCTAAAAACACCACGTATTTTGACATTTTCGGTTAGCACCGCTCGGTCAAAATGAACCATCTGTCGTAACCTTAAATTTAAAGCAATGACCTCGTGATAATAATTAAATCTTAATTTGTACTTACTTGTATTGTGTCCTAAGGCGGGAGTAACGAAGTGACAAATAGTCGCGTGGCGGCGGGGGAAGGCGCGGGCTGAGGGGAGGGCTGACCTCGGCGACATTCGCTTGTTATTTAACACTCTCAGTTAGTTTATCTCGCGCCGAGATTGCGCGGTTATCGCTCGACACTCGTTATATCATTTGATGTTACACTTCATGTTATTATGTCACAGTTAAGGTGACGAGTGCTTCGACTCCTATTTGCATTAAAACGTGCTCATAATGATATTTAAAGTAGGCTATCTGTATAAGGAACCGGTTATTATTAATTAAAGGCGCACTTATACACAAAAAGAGACATACTAATTACTAACCATACCAGATGCCAATTACCTAGATGCCAATTGTAAATATGAGCTGAACAGTGCGTTTTATATTTGCACATATTTATTTACAAGAGTGAAAAAAAAAAAAATCTAATGATTTAGGTACAAAATATTTGTATGTGTAGTATTAACAAATATTGAGTTTAGGAATAAAAGTTACATCGCGTGCGTAACAATCATCTACATTCGATGTATTTTCGTCAGTTATCGCGTTCAATTCGGTGCTGTTTAATTTTGAATAGCTGTTTATGAAACAAGTTTTACAATGAAACTAAGTTATACACCGGCTATTTTTGTGGTGGTGAATAGTCAGTGACATAAGTAACTTTGAAGACAAAGAATTTTTTGGGAAAGAAAAATATTCGGCGTTAATATTTATATATTTATTCTAAATATTCTTTGTGAATATCCGTCGACGCGGTAAGCTTTTAAAGGTATTAAATAAGTAAATCTAACTTTAGCGGACATAAATAAAACTCAAAATTTTATAAAAAAAGAATTTATTGCCTTTTTCATGACAACATATAAATAAGCGTCAATAGTAACAAGTCAATAGTAACGCGTCAATATAAATACATAAATAATAAATAAAAGAAACTCAACACTTGGCCTTAAATAACGTCTACCCGAACTTTGGTATTCAAGGAGATATTTACTAAATATATAAAAACAAACGTTTCCACTATTTCCATAAAAATATCGTTCGTAATCCGCACAAACAATTATACAATAAATTATGCAAGTAATGCTATAACCATATGTCACCCGTTTATTGAAATAAATTATTATTATTATGGTTACTATTTAGGTATACATTTACAATATTCAGGTCTTTACAAAACCTTAAATAGAATATAAATAATAAATAATATTTACAATCACAAAATAATATTTTATAAGTAACTGACCTGCCCACGAAGTAGGGATGCATTCAAACCGAATCATGCGCACCACTCGACATAGTTCACTGTCATAGATCGATCACAGCCTAAAACATTCACATTTAAGTCCATATCATTACATCTCTCGCGTACACAAAATATATCTCTTCTTTAACAGTCAAAATATTCATAACATCATTTCACTGGTACATGGATATTTATACATTAGTTAGCAAAACTTTATAGTACTGTCGGCCATGGAGATTTAAATTACGAAAAACAGTAACCTTTTTCACAATTTCAATGTCCCAGCCGATAGTTCTAATAGGACATAAAAATCCACGAAACTGAACAACTTTTCTCATAGAAATGATATTATTTTGGGAAAGTCGAACAGTTCAGTGGCGAATTAACATATGTACTTATGTTTCGTCAACTAATTGATAATCAATGTATCTATCTACATCACAATAAACCACGAAAAACACTAAACTATTAACCACGAACCTTCAAGGTGGATTACATCTAAAATAAGTTATAAGGCCGACTTCAAATGCGCAAAAGGATCGCTTCGGCAACATGAATACGTAGTTGTCATAGCTTCATCATTCAGACAATATCTAGACATCCATGCATGACGTCCCAGGCACGCGCGTATTTCACACCGGCCGCGGCCTCTTTCAGGCGACTAATAGTAAAAGAGTGGAGCCTGTATTGTATACGTATGAGTTTTCTTTGTGTCAATTCTGCTGCACAAAAAATTCAAACACCTTTTTTCTCAAAAAGATACAGAGACAATGAAACTTGATTGATATTCATCTTTTGTGCATCATAATCTTTATCATTGTTGAAATTAATCATGGTGCGCGCGTAGTAAACGTCGTATGAGTTATCACAAAAGTATATGTCCAGCATATGATAATGAAACGATGTACAATATTTCCAGGGTGTCGGTTTTACATATCATCAAAACAAGCCATTATTGATATGCGTTACAAATATTAAAAAGTCTTTCTAAAGTCAGTACTTAGTTTATACATAAGTTTACAACAGATCGTATTTTATAAATCGAATTGTCTTCTAAAGATAGTCTGTGCAATGTATGAGCGCGTCTGGACCTCGCTTGTAGTGGAGCTGTATAAATGAGTGCGTGCGCGCGCTCGCAAATTACCGTTCGCACGCTGTCTCAACGTGCGTGTACATGTCTATCTATACGTCAAATCCACTCGCACTCGTAGATTTCATGTAACAAGTTACGCTAAAAGTCTTTTTTAACCTATCATTAATAGATGTTCATAACTAGGGTTTCTAAAATCGTATCTTTGACGCACGTAAATTTACTCGTATTGTTCGTGTTTTAAGTATATCACTGTTTAGTAAAACTTTACATAATTAGACGTCAGCACAAGTAACATGCGCACTGAGACTTCAACTAGATTGCAAAAGAAAAAAATAACCATAATTAGCAGCAGAAGTTTGTATTTCTTTCTTTGTTTTGACAAATGAATCTTTTGTTTTTAGAAAATATCCTAATTCAAACGCAAAAGAAATGAAAACTTCTGTCTATTCGAATAGGGTAACATTTTTATTGGGTTGGTTCAGAAGTTTATATTTCTATGAGAGTGAAGTCTCATTGGCATTCGGGTTCGTCGATTACGATCTCACCTAATGGAAAATGGCGATGTGTTTCGAGGCAAAAGAACGCCTTTTAAGTTCCATTACTCACGCCACAGTCGCACATAGTGAGTCGGTCTCGTGCCGCTGGTCGGCTGCGTGTAGTTCAGAGGTCGTTATTAGGCAGGAGCGTGTGCACTTCTTCGTGGTAGAGTTGTCGTGCGTATGCGGCGTGCTTGGCGACCCACGCGGCCAGCTCGG